>OZ038382.1:137129992-137492760 GCA_964036045.1 Eutreptiella sp. 'Long Island Sound 2002'
CTCAATGGCCTAGAGGAGTCCTCAATGGCCTAGAGGAATCCTCAATGGCCTAGAGGAGTCCTCAATGGCCTAGAGGAGTCCTCAATGGCCTAGAGGAGTCCTCAATGGCCTAGAGGAATCCTCAATGGCCTAGAGGAGTCCTCAATGGCCTAGAGGAGTCCTCAATGGCCTAGAGGAGTCCTCAATGGCCTAGAGGAGTCCTCAATGGCCTAGAGGAGTCCTCAATGGCCTAGAGGAGTCCTCAATGGCCTAGAGGAGTCCTCAATGGCCTAGAGGAATCCTCAATGGCCTAGAGGAGTCCTCAATGGCCTAGAGGAGTCCTCAATGGCCTAGAGGAGTCCTCAATGGCCTAGAGGAAGTCCTCAATGGCCTAGAGGAGTCCTCAATGGCCTAGAGGAGTCCTCAATGGCCTAGAGGAGTCCTCAATGGCCTAGAGGAGTCCTCAATGGCCTAGAGGAGTCCTCAATGGCCTAGAGGAGTCCTCAATGGCCTAGAGGAGTCCTCAATGGCCTAGAGGAGTCCTCAATGGCCTAGAGGAGTCCTCAATGGCCTAGAGGAGTCCTCAATGGCCTAGAGGAGTCCTCAATGGCCTAGAGGAGTCCTCAATGGCCTAGAGGAGTCCTCAATGGCCTAGAGGAGTCCTCAATGGCCTAGAGGAAGTCCTCAATGGCCTAGAGGAGTCCTCAATGGCCTAGAGGAGTCCTCAATGGCTAGAGAGTGTCTCAATGGCCTAGAGGAGTCCTCAATGGCCTAGAGGAGTCCTCAATGGCCTAGAGGAGTCCTCAATGGCCTAGAGGAGTCCTCAATGGCCTAGAGGAGTCCTCAATGGCCTAGAGGAATCCTCAATGGCCTAGAGGAGTCCTCAATGGCCTAGAGGAGTCCTCAATGGCCTAGAGGAGTCCTCAATGGCCTAGAGGAATCCTCAATGGCCTAGAGGAGTCCTCAATGGCCTAGAGGAGTCCTCAATGGCCTAGAGGAGTCCTCAATGGCCTAGAGGAGTCCTCAATGGCCTAGAGGAATCCTCAATGGCCTAGAGGAGTCCTCAATGGCCTAGAAGTGCTCAATGGCCTATCAATCCTCAATGGCCTAGAGGAGTCCTCAATGGCCTAGAGGAATCCTCAATGGCCTAGAGGAATCCTCAATGGCCTAGAGGAGTCCTCAATGGCCTAGAGGAGTCCTCAATGGCCTAGAGGAGTCCTCAATGACCTAGAGGAATCCTCAATGGCCTAGAGGAGTCCTCAATGGCCTAGAGGAGTCCTCAATGGCCTGGAGGAGTCCTCAATGGCCTAGAGGAGTCCTCAATGGCCTAGAGGAATCCTCAATGGCCTAGAGGAGTCCTCAATGGCCTAGAGGAGTCCTCAATGGCCTAGAGGAGTCCTCAATGGCGTAGAGGAGTCCTCAATGGCCTGGAGGAATTCTCAATGGCCTAGAGGAGTCCTCAATGGCCTAGAGGAGTTCTCAATGGCCTAGAGGAGTCCTCAATGGCCTAGAGGAGTCCTCAATGGCCTAGAGGAGTCCTCAATGGCCTAGAGGAGTCCTCAATGGCCTAGAGGAGTCCTCAATGGCCTAGAGGAATCCTCAATGGCCTAGAGGAGTCCTCAATGGCCTAGAGGAATCCTCAATGGCCTAGAGGAGTCCTCAATGGCCTAGAGGAATCCTCAATGGCCTAGAGGAATCCTCAATGGCCTAGAGGAGTCCTCAATGGCCTAGAGGAGTCCTCAATGGCCTAGAGGAGTCCTTAATGGCCTAGAAGAATCCTCAATGGCCTAGAGGAGTCCTCAATGGCCTAGAGGAATCCTCAATGGCCTAGAGGAGTCCTCAATGGGCTAGAGGAGTCCTCAATGGCCTAGAGGAATCCTCAATGGCCTAGAGGAGTCCTCAATGGCCTAGAGGAGTGCTCAATGGCCTAGAGGAGTCCTCAATGGCCTAGAGGAGTCCTCAATGGCCTAGAGGAATCCTCAATTGCCTAGAGGAGTCCTCAATGGCCTAGAGGAGTCCTCAATGGCCTAGAGGAGTCCTCGATGGCCTAGAGGAGTCCTCAATGGCCTAGAGGAGTCCTCAATGGCCTAGAGGAGTCCTCAATGGCCTAGAGGAGTCCTCAATGGCCTAGAGGAATCCTCAATGGCCTAGAGGAATCCTCAATGGCCTAGAGGAATCCTCAATGGCCTAGAGGAGTCCTCAATGGCCTAGAGGAGTCCTCAATGGCCCAGAGGAGTCCTCAATGGCCTGGAGGAGTCCTCGATGGCCTAGAGGAGTCCTCAATGGCCTAGAGGAGTCCTCAATGGCCTAGAGGAGTCCTCAATGGCCTAGAGGAGTCCTCAATGGCCTAGAGGAGTCCTCAATGGCCTAGAGGAGTCCTCAATGGCCTAGAGGAGTCCTCAATGGCCTAGAGGAGTCCTCAATGGCCTAGAGGAGTCCTCAATGTCCTAGAGGAGTCCTCAATGGCCTAGAGGAATTCTCAATGGCCTAGAGGAGTCCTCAATGGCCTAGAGGAGTCCTCAATGGCCTAGAGGAGTCCTCAATGGCCTAGAGGAGTCCTCAATGGCCTAGAGGAGTCCTCAATGGCCTAGAGGAGTCCTCAATGGCCTAGAGGAGTCCTCAATGGCCTAGAGGAGTCCTCAATGGCCTAGAGGAGTCCTCAATGGCCTAGAGGAGTCCTCAATGGCCTAGAGGAGTCCTCAATGGCCTAGAGGAATTCTCAATGGCCTAGAGGAGTCCTCAATGGCCTAGAGGAGTCCTCAATGGCCTAGAGGAGTCCTCAATGGCCTAGAGGAGTCCTCAATGGCCTAGAGGAGTCCTGAATGGCCTAGAGGAGTCCTCAATGGCCTAGAGGAGTCCTCAATGGCGTAGAGGAGTCCTCAATGGCCTAGAGGAGTCCTCAATGGCCTAGAGGAGTCCTCAATGGCCTAGAGGAGTTCTGAATGGCCTAGAGAAGTCCTCAATGGCCTAGAGGAGTCCTCAATGGCCTAGAGGAGTCCTCAATGGCCTAGAGGAGTCCTCAATGGCCTAGAGGAGTCCTCAATGGCCTAGAGGAGTCCTCAATGGCCTAGAGGAGGCCTCAATGGCCTAGAGGAGTCCTCAATGGCCTAGAGGAGTCCTCAATGGCCTAGAGGAATCCTCAATGGCCTAGAGGAATCCTCAATGGCCTAGAGGAATCCTCAATGCCCTAGAGGAGTCCTCAATGGCCTAGAGGAGTCCTCAATGGCCTAGTGAATCCTCAATGGCCTAGGGGAGTCCTCAATGGCCTAGAGGAGTCCTCAATGGCCTAGAGGAGTCCTCAATGGCCTAGAAGAATCCTCAATGGCCTAGAGGAGTCCTCAATGGCCTAGAGGAATCCTCAATGGCCTAGAGGAGTCCTCAATGGCCTAGAGGAGTCCTCAATGGCCTAGAGGAATCCTCAATGGCCTAGAGGAGTCCTCAATGGCCTAGAGGAGTCCTCAATGGCCTAGAGGAGTCCTCAATGGCCTAGAGGAATCCTCAATGGCCTAGAGGAGTCCTCAATGGCCTAGAGGAGTCCTCAATGGCCTAGAGGAGTCCTCAATGGCCTAGAGGAATCCTCAATGGCCTAGAGGAGTCCTCAATGGCCTAGAGGAGTCCTCAATGGCCTAGAGGAATCCTCAATGGCCTAGAGGAGTCCTCAATGGCCTAGAGGAGTCCTCAATGGCCTGGAGGAGTCCTCAATGGCCTGGAGGAGTCCTCAATGGCCTAGAGGAATCCTCAATGGCCTAGAGGAGTCCTCAATGGCCTAGAGGAGTCCTCAATGGCCTAGAGGAGTCCTCAATGGCGTAGAGGAGTCCTCAATGGCCTAGAGGAATTCTCAATGGCCTAGAGGAGTCCTCAATGGCCTAGAGGAGTTCTCAATGGCCTAGAGGAGTCCTCAATGGCCCAGAGGAGTCCTCAATGGCCTAGAGGAGTCCTCAATGGCCTAGAGGAGTCCTCAATGGCCTAGAGGAGTCCTCAATGGCCTAGAGGAATCCTCAATGGCCTAGAGGAGTCCTCAATGGCCTAGAGGAGTCCTCAATGGCCTAGAGGAGTCCTCAATGGCCTAGAGGAGTCCTCAATGGCCTAGAGGAATCCTCAATGGCCTAGAGGAGTCCTCAATGCCCTAGAGGAGTCCTCAATGGCCTAGAGGAGTCCTCAATGGCCTAGAAGAATCCTCAATGGCCTAGAGGAGTCCTCAATGGCCTAGAGGAATCCTCAATGGCCTAGAGGAGTCCTCAATGGCCTAGAGGAGTGCTCAATGGCCTAGATCAGTCCTCAATGGCCTAGAGGAGTCCTCAATGGCCTAGAGGAGTCCTCAATGGCCTAGAGGAATCCTCAATGGCCTAGAGGAGTCCTCAATGGCGTAGAGGAGTCCTCAATGGCCTAGAGGAATCCTCAATGGCCTAGAGGAGTCCTCAATGGCCTAGAGGAGTCCTCAATGGCCTAGAGGAATCCTCAATGGCCTAGAGGAGTCCTCAATGGCCTAGAGGAGTCCTCAATGGCCTAGAGGAATCCTCAATGGCCTAGAGGAGTCCTCAATGGCCTAGAGGAGTCCTCAATGGCCTAGAGGAGTCCTCAATGGCGTGGAGGAGTCCTCAATGGCCTAGAGGAATTCTCAATGGCCTAGAGGAGTCCTCAATGGCCTAGAGGAGTTCTCAATGGCCTAGAGGAGTCCTCAATGGCCTGGAGGAGTCCTCAATGGCCTAGAGGAATTCTCAATGGCCTAGAGGAGTCCTAAATGGCCTAGAGGAGTCCTCAATGGCCTAGAGGAGTCCTCAATGGCCTAGAGGAGTCCTCAATGGCCTAGAGGAGTCCTCAATGGCCTAGAGGAATCGTCAATGGCCTAGAGGAGTCCTCAATGGCCTAGAGGAATCCTCAATGGCCTAGAGGAGTCCTCAATGGCCTAGAGGAATCCTCAATGGCCTAGCGGAATCCTCAATGGCCTAGAGGAGTCCTCAATGCCCTAGAGGAGTCCTCAATGGCCTAGAGGAGTCCTCAATGGCCTAGAAGAATCCTCAATGGCCTAGAGGAGTCCTCAATGGCCTAGAGGAATCCTCAATGGCCTAGAGGAGTCCTCAATGGCCTAGAGGAGTCCTCAATGGCCTAGAGGAATCCTCAATGGCCTAGAGGAGTCCTCAATGGCCTAGAGGAGTCCTCAATGGCCTAGAGGACTCCTCAATGGCCTAGAGGACTCCTCAATGGCCTAGAGGAGTCCTCAATGGCCTAGAGGAGTCCTCAATGGCCTAGAGGAGTCCTCAATGGCCTAGAGGAATTCTCAATGGCCTAGAGGAGTCCTCAATGGCTTAGAGGAGTCCTCAATGGCCTAGAGGAGTCCTCAATGGCCTAGAGGAATCCTCAATGGCCTAGAGGAGTCCTCAATGGCCTAGAGGAGTCCTCAATGGCCTAGAGGAGTCCTCAATGGCCTAGAGGAATCCTCAATGGCCTGAGGAGTCCGCAATGGCCTAGAGGAATCCTCAATGGCCTAGAGGAGTCCTCAATGGCCTAGAGGAGTCCTCAATGGCCTAGAGGAATCCTCAATGGCCTAGAGGAGTCCTCAATGGCCTAGAGGAGTCCTCAATGGCCTAGAGGAGTCCTCAATGGCCTAGAAGAATCCTCAATGGCCTAGAGGAGTCCTCAATGGCCTAGAGGAATCCTCAATGGCCTAGAGGAGTCCTCAATGGCCTAGAGGAGTCCTCAATGGCCTAGAGGAATCCTCAATGGCCTAGAGGAGTCCTCAATGGCCTAGAGGAGTCCTCAATGGCCTAGAGGAGTCCTCAATGGCCTAGAGGAATCCTCAATGGCCTAGAGGAGTCCTCAATGGCCTAGAGGAGTCCTCAATGGCCTAGAGGAGTCCTCAATGGCCTAGAGGAATCCTCAATGGCCTAGAGGAGTCCTCAATGGCCTAGAGGAGTCCTCAATGGCCTAGAGGAATCCTCAATGGCCTAGAGGAGTCCTCAATGGCCTAGAGGAGTCCTCAATGGCCTGGAGGAGTCCTCAATGGCCTAGAGGAGTCCTCAATGGCCTAGAGGAGTCCTCAATGGCCTAGAGGAGTCCTCAATGGCCTAGAGGAGTCCTCAATGGCCTAGAGGAGTCCTCAATGGCCTAGAGGAGTCCTCAATGGCCTAGAGGAGTCCTCAATGGCCTAGAGGAGTCCTCAATGGCGTAGAGGAATTCTCAATGGCCTAGAGGAGTCCTCAATGGCCTAGAGGAGTCCTCAATGGCCTAGAGGAGTCCTCAATGGCCTAGAGGAGTCCTCAATGGCCTAGAGGAATCCTCAATGGCCTAGAGGAGTCCTCAATGGCCTAGAGGAATCCTCAATGGCCTAGAGGAGTCCTCAATGGCCTAGAGGAGTCCTCAATGGCCTAGAGGAATCCTCAATGGCCTAGAGGAGTCCTCAATGGCCTAGAGGAGTCCTCAATGGCCTAGAGGAGTCCTCAATGGCCTAGAAGAATCCTCAATGGCCTAGAGGAGTCCTCAATGGCCTAGAGGAATCCTCAATGGCCTAGAGGAGTCCTCAATGGCCTAGAGGAGTCCTCAATGGCCTAGAGGAATCCTCAATGGCCTAGAGGAGTCCTCAATGGCCTAGATCAGTCCTCAATGGCCTAGATCAGTCCTCAATGGCCTAGAGGAGTCCTCAATGGCCTAGAGGAGTCCTCAATGGCCTAGAGGAATCCTCAATGGCCTAGAGGAGTCCTCAATGGCGTAGAGGAGTCCTCAATGGCCTAGAGGAGTCCTCAATGGCCTAGAGGAATCCTCAATGGCCTAGAGGAGTCCTCAATGGCCTAGAGGAGTCCTCAATGGCCTAGAGGAGTCCTCAATGGCCTAGAGGAATCCTCAATGGCCTAGAGGAGTCCTCAATGCCCTAGAGGAGTCCTCAATGGCCTAGAGGAGTCCGCAATGGCCTAGAGGAATCCTCAATGGCCTAGAGGAGTCCTCAATGGCCTAGAGGAGTCCTCAATGGCCTAGAGGAATCCTCAATGGCCTAGAGGAGTCCTCAATGGCCTAGAGGAGTCCTCAATGGCCTAGAGGAGTCCTCAATGGCCTAGAAGAATCCTCAATGGCCTAGAGGAGTCCTCAATGGCCTAGAGGAGTCCTCAATGGCCTAGAGGAATCCTCAATGGCCTAGAGGAGTCCTCAATGCCCTAGAGGAGTCCTCAATGGCCTAGAGGAATCCTCAATGGCCTAGAGGAGTCCTCAATGGCCTAGAGGAGTCCTCAATGGCCTAGAGGAGTCCTCAATGGCCTAGAGGAATCCTCAATGGCCTAGAGGAGTCCTCAATGGCCTAGAGGAGTCCTCAATGGCCTAGAGGAGTCCTCAATGGCCTAGAGGAATCCTCAATGGCCTAGAGGAGTCCTCAATGGCCTAGAGGAGTCCTCAATGGCCTAGAGGAACCCTCAATGGCCTAGAGGAGTCCTCAATGGCCTAGAGGAGTCCTCAATGGCCTGGAGGAGTCCTCAATGGCCTAGAGGAGTCCTCAATGGCCTAGAGGAGTCCTCAATGGCCTAGAGGAATCCTCAATGGCCTAGAGGAGTCCTCAATGGCCTAGAGGAGTCCTCAATGGCCTAGAGGAGTCCTCAATGGCCTAGAGGAGTCCTCAATGGCCTAGAGGAGTCCTCAATGGCGTAGAGGAATTCTCAATGGCCTAGAGGAGTCCTCAATGGCCTAGAGGAGTTCTCAATGGCCTAGAGGAGTCCTCAATGGCCTAGAGGAGTCCTCAATGGCCTAGAGGAGTCCTCAATGTCCTAGAGGAGTCCTCAATGGCCTAGAGGAGTCCTCAATGGCCTAGAGGAATCCTCAATGGCCTAGAGGAGTCCTCAATGGCCTAGAGGAATCCTCAATGGCCTAGAGGAGTCCTCAATGGCCTAGAGGAGTCCTCAATGGCCTAGAGGAATCCTCAATGGCCTAGAGGAGTCCTCAATGGCCTAGAGGAGTCCTCAATGGCCTATAGGAGTCCTCAATGGCCTAGAAGAATCCTCAATGGCCTAGAGGAGTCCTCAATGGCCTAGAGGAATCCTCAATGGCCTAGAGGAGTCCTCAATGGCCTAGAGGAGTCCTCAATGGCCTAGAGGAATCCTCAATGGCCTAGAGGAGTGCTCAATGGCCTAGATCAGTCCTCAATGGCCTAGAGGAGTCCTCAATGGCCTAGAGGAGTCCTCAATGGCCTAGAGGAATCCTCAATGGCCTAGAGGAATCCTCAATGGCCTAGAGGAGTCCTCAATGTCCTAGAGGAGTCCTCAATGGCCTAGAGGAGTCCTCAATGGCCTAGAGGAATCCTCAATGGCCTAGAGGAGTCCTCAATGGCCTAGAGGAATCCTCAATGGCCTAGAGGAGTCCTCAATGGCCTAGAGGAGTCCTCAATGGCCTAGAGGAATCCTCAATGGCCTAGAGGAGTCCTCAATGGCCTAGAGGAGTCCTCAATGGCCTATAGGAGTCCTCAATGGCCTAGAAGAATCCTCAATGGCCTAGAGGAGTCCTCAATGGCCTAGAGGAATCCTCAATGGCCTAGAGGAGTCCTCAATGGCCTAGAGGAGTCCTCAATGGCCTAGAGGAATCCTCAATGGCCTAGAGGAGTCCTCAATGGCCTAGAGGAGTGCTCAATGGCCTAGATCAGTCCTCAATGGCCTAGAGGAGTCCTCAATGGCCTAGAGGAGTCCTCAATGGCCTAGAGGAATCCTCAATGGCCTAGAGGAGTCCTCAATGGCGTAGAGGAGTCCTCAATGGCCTAGAGGAATCCTCAATGGCCTAGAGGAGTCCTCAATGGCCTAGAGGAGTCCTCAATGGCCTAGAGGAATCCTCAATGGCCTAGAGGAGTCCTCAATGGCCTAGAGGAGTCCTCAATGGCCTAGAGGAATCCTCAATGGCCTAGAGGAGTCCTCAATGGCCTAGAGGAGTCCTCAATGGCCTAGAGGAGTCGTCAATGGCGTAGAGGAGTCCTCAATGGCCTCGAGGAATTCTCAATGGCCTAGAGGAGTCCTCAATGGCCTAGAGGAGTTCTCAATGGCCTAGAGGAGTCCTCCATGGCCTGGAGGAGTCCTCAATGGCCTAGAGGAATTCTCAATGGCCTAGAGGAGTCCTAAATGGCCTAGAGGAGTCCTCAATGGCCTAGAGGAGTCCTCAATGGCCTAGAGGAGTCCTCAATGGCCTAGAGGAGTCCTCAATGGCCTAGAGGAGTCCTCAATGGCCTAGAGGAGTCCTCAATGGCCTAGAGGAGTCCTCAATGGCCTAGAGGAGTCCTCAATGGCCTAGAGGAGTTCTCAATGGCCTAGAGGAGTTCTCAATGGCCTAGAGGAGTCCTCAATGGCCTAGAGGAGTCCTCAATGGCCTAGAGGAGTCCTCAATGGCCTAGAGGAGTCCTCAATGGCCTAGAGGAGTGCTCAATGGCCTAGATCAGTCCTCCATGGCCTAGAGGAGTCCTCAATGGCCTAGAGGAGTCCTCAAACGGCCTAGAGGAATCCTCAATGGCCTAGAGGAGTCCTCAATGGCGTAGAGGAGTCCTCAATGGCCTAGAGGAATCCTCAATGGCCTAGAGGAGTCCTCAATGGCCTAGAGGACTCCTCAATGGCCTAGAGGAATCCTCAATGGCCTAGAGGAGTCCTCAATGGCCTAGAGGAGTCCTCAATGGCCTAGATCAGTCCTCAATGGCCTAGATCAGTCCTCAATGGCCTAGAGGAGTCCTCAATGGCCTAGAGGAGTCCTCAATGGCCTAGAGGAATCCTCAATGGCCTAGAGGAGTCCTCAATGGCGTAGAGGAGTCCTCAATGGCCTAGAGGAATCCTCAATGGCCTAGAGGAGTCCTCAATGGCCTAGAGGGGTCCTCAATGGCCTAGAGGAATCCTCAATGGCCTAGAGGAGTCCCCAATGGCCTAGAGGAGTCCTCAATGGCCTAGAGGAATCCTCAATGGCCTAGAGGAGTCCTCAATGGCCTAGAGGAGTCCTCAATGGCCTAGAGGAGTCCTCAATGGCGTAGAGGAGTCCTCAATGGCCTAGAGGAGTTCTCAATGGCCTAGAGGAGTCCTCAATGGCCTAGAGGAGTTCTCAATGGCCTAGAGGAGTCCTCAATGGCCTGGAGGAGTCCTCAATGGCCTAGAGGAATCCTCAATGGCCTAGAGGAGTCTTAAATGGCCTAGAGGAGTCCTCAATGGCCTAAAGGAGTCCTCAATGGCCTAGAGGAGTCCTCAATGGCCTAGAGGAGTCCTCAATGGCCTAGAGGAGTCCTCAATGGCCTAGAGGAATCCTCAATGGCCTAGAGGAGTCCTCAATGGCCTAGAGGAATCCTCAATGGCCTAGAGGAGTCCTCAATGGCCTAGAGGAGTCCTCAATGGCCTAGAGGAGTCCTCAATGGCCTAGAGGAGTCCTCAATGCCCTAGAGGAGTCCTCAATGGCCTAGAGGAGTCCTCAATGGCCTAGAAGAATCCTCAATGGCCTAGAGGAGTCCTCAATGGCCTAGAGGAATCCTCAATGGCCTAGAGGAGTCCTCAATGGCCTAGAGGAGTCCTCAATGGCCTAGAGGAATCCTCAATGGCCTAGAGGAGTCCTCAATGGCCTAGAGGAGTCCTCAATGGCCTAGAGGAGTCCTCAATGGCCTAGAGGAGTCCTCAATGGCCTAGAGGAGTCCTCAATGGCCTAGAGGAGTCCTCAATGGCCTAGAGGAGTCCTCAATGGCCTAGAGGAGTCCTCAATGGCCTAGAGGAGTCCTCAATGGCCTAGAGGAATCCTCAATGGCCTAGAGGAATCCTCAATGGCCTAGAGGAGTCCTCAATGGCCTAGAGGAGTCCTCAATGGCCTAGAGGAGTCCTCAATGGCCTAGAGGAGTCCTCAATGGCCTAGAGGAGTCCTCAATGGCCTAGAGGAGTCCTCAATGGCCTGGAGGAGTCCTCAATGGCCTAGAGGAGTCCTCAATGGCCTAGAGGAGTCCTCAATGGCCTAGAGGAGTCCTCAATGGCCTAGAGGAATCCTCAATGGCCTAGAGGAGTCCTCAATGGCCTAGAGGAGTCCTCAATGGCCTAGAGGAGTCCTCAATGGCCTAGAGGAGTCCTCAATGGCCTAGAGGAGTCCTCAATGGCCTAGAGGAGTCCTCAATGGCCTAGAGGAGTCCTCAATGGCCTAGAGGAGTCCTCAATGGCCTAGAGGAATTCTCAATGGCCTAGAGGAGTCCTCAATGGCCTAGAGGAGTCCTCAATGGCCTAGAGGAGTCCTCAATGGCCTAGAGGAGTCCTCAATGGCCTGGAGGAGTCCTCAATGGCCTAGAGGAGTCCTCAATGGCCTAGAGGAGTCCTCAATGGCCTAGAGGAGTCCTCAATGGCCTAGAGGAGTCCTCAATGGCCTAGAGGAGTCCTCAATGGCCTAGAGGAGTCCTCAATGGCCTAGAGGAGTCCTCAATGGCCTAGAGGAGTCCTCAATGGCCTAGAGGAGTCCTCAATGGCCTAGAGGAATCCTCAATGGCCTAGAGGAATGCTCAATGGCCTAGAGGAATCCTCAATCTAGAGGAGTCCTCAATGGCCTAGAGGAGTCCTCAATGGCTTAGAGGAGTCCTCAATGGCCTAGAGGAGTCCTCAATGGCCCAGAGGAGTCCTCAATGGCCTAGAGGAGTCCTCAATGGCCTAGAGGAATCCTCAATGGCCTAGAGGAATCCTCAATGGCCTAGAGGAGTCCTCAATGGCCTAGAGGAATGCTCAATGGCCTAGAGGAGTCCTCAATGGCCTAGAGGAGTCCTCAATGGCCTAGAGGAGTCCTCAATGGCCTAGAGGAGTCCTCAATGGCCTAGAGGAGTCCTCAATGGCCTAGAGGAGTCCTCAATGGCCTAGAGGAGTCCTCAATGGCCTAGAGGAGTCCTCAATGGCCTAGAGGAGTCCTCAATGACCTAGAGGAATCCTCAATGGCCTAGAGGAGTCCTCAATGGCCTAGAGGAGTCCTCAATGGCCTAGAGGAGTCCTCAATGGCCTAGAGGAGTCCTCAATGGCCTAGAGGAGTCCTCAATGGCCTAGAGGAGTCCTCAATGGCCTAGAGGAGTCCTCAATGGCCTAGAGGAGTCCTCAATGGCCTAGAGGAATCCTCAATGGCCTAGAGGAGTCCTCAATGGCCTAGAGGAGTCCTCAATGGCCTAGAGGAGTCCTCAATGGCCTAGAGGAGTCCTCAATGGCCTAGAGGAGTCCTCAATGGCCTAGAGGAGTCCTCAATGGCCTAGAGGAGTCCTCAATGGCCTAGAGGAGTCCTCAATGGCCTAGAGGAATCCTCAATGGCCTAGAGGAATGCTCAATGGCCTAGAGGAATCCTCAATCTAGAGGAGTCCTCAATGGCCTAGAGGAGTCCTCAATGGCCTAGAGGAGTCCTCAATGGCCTAGAGGAGTCCTCAATGGCCTAGAGGAGTCCTCAATGGCCTAGAGGAATCCTCAATGGCCTAGAGGAATCCTCAATGGCCTAGAGGAATCCTCAATCTAGAGGAGTCCTCAATGGCCTAGAGGAGTCCTCAATGGCCTAGAGGAGTCCTCAATGGCCTAGAGGAGTCCTCAATGGCCTAGAGGAGTCCTCAATGGCCTAGAGGAGTCCTCAATGGCCTAGAGGAATCCTCAATGGCCTAGAGGAGTCCTCAATGGCCTAGAGGAGTCCTCAATGGCCTAGAGGAGTCCTCAATGGCCTAGAGGAGTCCTCAATGGCCTAGAGGAGTCCTCAATGGCCTAGAGGAGTCCTCAATGGCCTAGAGGAATGCTCAATGGCCTAGAGGAGTCCTCAATGGCCTAGAGGAGTCCTCAATGGCCTAGAGGAGTCCTCAATGGCCTAGAGGAGTCCTCAATGGCCTAGAGGAGTTCTCAATGGCCTAGAGGAGTCCTCAATGGCCTAGAGGAGTCCTCAATGGCCTAGAGGAGTCCTCAATGGCCTAGAGGAGTCCTCAATGGCCTAGAGGAGTCCTCAATGGCCTAGAGGAATCCTCAATGGCCTAGAGGAGTCCTCAATGGCCTAGAGGAATTCTCAATGGCCTAGAGGAATCCTCAGTGGCCTAGAGGAGTCCTCAATGGCCTAGAGGAGTCCTCAATGGCCTAGAGGAGTCCTCAATGGCCTAGAGGAATTCTCAATGGCCTAGAGGAGTCCTCAATGGCCTAGAGGAGTCCTCAATGGCCTAGAGGAATCCTCAATGGCCTAGAGGAATCCTCAATGGCCTAGAGGAGTCCTCAATGGCCTAGAGGAATCCTCAATGGCCTAGAGGAGTCCTCAATGGCCTAGAGGAGTCCTCAATGGCCTAGAGGAGTCCTCAATGGCCTAGAGGAGTCCTCAATGGCCTAGAGGAGTCCTCAATGGCCTAGAGGAGTCCTCAATGGCCTAGAGGAGTCCTCAATGGCCTAGAGGAGTCCTCAATGGCCTAGAGGAATCCTCAATGGCCTAGAGGAATCCTCAATGGCCTAGAGGAGTCCTCAATGGCCTAGAGGAGTCCTCAATGGCCTAGAGGAATCCTCAATGGCCTAGAGGAGTCCTCAATGGCCTAGAGGAATTCTCAATGGCCTAGAGGAGTCCTCAATGGCCTAGAGGAGTCCTCAATGGCCTAGAGGAGTCCTCAATGGCCTACAGGAGTCCTCAATGGCCTAGAGGAGTCCTCAATGGCCTAGAGGAGTCCTCAATGGCCTAGAGGAATTCTCAATGGCCTAGAGGAGTCCTCAATGGCCTAGAGGAGTCCTCAATGGCCTAGAGGAGTCCTCAATGGCCTAGAGGAGTCCTCAATGGCCTAGAGGAGTTCTCAATGGCCTAGAGGAGTCCTCAATGGCCTAGAGGAGTCCTCAATGGCCTGGAGGAGTCCTCAATGGCCTAGAGGAGTCCTCAATGGCCTAGAGGAGTCCTCAATGGCCTAGAGGAGTCCTCAATGGCCTAGAGGAGTCCTCAATGGCCTAGAGGAGTCCTCAATGGCCTAGAGGAGTTCTGAGTGGCCTAGAGGAGTCTTCAATGGCCTAGAGGAATTCTCAATGGCCTAGAGGAGTCCTCAATGGCCTAGAGGAGTCCTCAATGGCCTAGAGGAGTCCTCAATGGCCTAGAGGAGTCCTCAATGGCCTAGAGGAGTCCTCAATGGCCTAGAGGAATCCTCAATGGCCTAGAGGAGTCCTCAATGGCCTAGAGGAATTCTCAATGGCCTAGAGGAGTTCTCAATGGCCTAGAGGAGTCCTCAATGGGTTAGAGGAGTCCTCAATGGCCTAGAGGAGTCCTCAATGGCCTAGAGGAGTCCTCAATGGCCTAGAGGAGTCCTCAATGGCCTAGAGGAATTCTCAATGGCCTAGAGGAGTCCTCAATGGCCTAGAGGAGTCCTCAATGGCCTAGAGGAATCCTCAATGGCCTAGAGGAATCCTCAATGGCCTAGAGGAGTCCTCAATGGCCTAGAGGAATCCTCAATGGCCTAGAGGAGTCCTCAATGGCCTAGAGGAGTCCTCAATGGCCTAGAGGAATCCTCAATGGCCTAGAGGAGTCCTCAATGGCCTAGAGGAGTCCTCAATGGCCTAGAGGAGTCCTCAATGGCCTAGAGGAGTCCTCAATGGCCTAGAGGAGTCCTCAATGGCCTAGAGGAGTCCTCAATGGCCTACAGGAGTCCTCAATGGCCTAGAGGAGTCCTCAATGGCCTAGAGGAGTCCTCAATGGCCTAGAGGAGTCCTCAATGGCCTAGAGGAGTTCTCAATGGCCTAGAGGAGTCCTCAATGGCCTAGAGGAATTCTCAATGGCCTAGAGGAGTCCTCAATGGCCTAGAGGAGTCCTCAATGGCCTAGAGGAGTCCTCAATGGCCTAGAGGAATGCTCAATGACCTAGAGGAGTCCTCAATGGCCTAGAGGAGTCCTCAATGGCCTAGAGGAGTCCTCAATGGCCTAGAGGAGTCCTCAATGGCCTAGAGGAGTCCTCAATGGCCTAGACGAGTCCTCAATGGCCTAGAGGAGTCCTCAATGGCCTAGAGGAGTTCTCAATGGCCTAGAGGAGTCCTCAATGGCCTAGAGGAGTCCTCAATGGCCTAGAGGAGTCCTCATTGGCCTAGAGGAGTCCTCAATGGCCTAGAGGAGTCCTCAATGGCCTAGAGGAGTCCTCAATGGCCTAGAGGAATCCTCAATGGCCTAGAGGAGTCCTCATTGGCCTAGAGGAGTCCTCAATGGCCTAGAGGAGTCCTCAATGGCCTAGAGGAGTCCTCAATGGCCTAGAGGAGTCCTCAATGGCCTAGAGGAGTCCTCAATGGCCTAGAGGAATCCTCAATGGCCTAGAGGAGTCCTCAATGGCCTAGAGGAATCCTCAATGGCCTAGAGGAATCCTCAATGGCCTAGAGGAGTCCTCAATGGCCTAGAGGAGTCCTCAATGGCCTAGAGGAATCCTCAATGGCCTAGAGGAGTCCTCAATGGCCTAGAGGAGTCCTCAATGGCCTAGAGGAATCCTCAATGGCCTAGAGGAGTCCTCAATGGCCTAGAGGAATTCTCAATGGCCTAGAGGAGTCCTCAATGGCCTAGAGGAGTCCTCAATGGCCTAGAGGAGTCCTCAATGGCCTACAGGAGTCCTCAATGGTCTAGAGGAGTCCTCAATGGCCTAGAGGAGTCCTCAATGGCCTAGAGGAATTCTCAATGGCCTAGAGGAGTCCTCAATGGCCTAGAGGAGTCCTCAATGGCCTAGAGGAGTCCTCAATGGCCTAGAGGAGTCCTCAATGGCCTAGAGGAGTCCTCAATGGCCTAGAGGAGTCCTCAATGGCCTAGAGGAGTCCTCAATGGCCTAGAAGAATCCTCAATGGCCTAGAGGAGTCCTCAATGGCCTAGAGGAGTCCTCAATGGCCTAGAGGAGTCCTCAATGGCCTAGAGGAGTCCTCAATGGCCTACAGGAGTCCTCAATGGCCTAGAGGAGTCCTCAATGGCCTAGAGGAGTCCTCAATGGCCTAGAGGAGTCCTCAATGGCCTAGAGGAGTTCTCAATGGCCTAGAGGAGTCCTCAATGGCCTAGAGGAATTCTCAATGGCCTAGAGGAGTCCTCAATGGCCTAGAGGAGTCCTCAATGGCCTAGAGGAGTCCTCAATGGCCTAGAGGAATGCTCAATGGCCTAGAGGAGTCCTCAATGGCCTAGAGGAGTCCTCAATGGCCTAGAGGAGTCCTCAATGGCCTAGAGGAGTCCTCAATGGCCTAGACGAGTCCTCAATGGCCTAGAGGAGTCCTCAATGGCCTAGAGGAGTTCTCAATGGCCTAGAGGAGTCCTCAATGGCCTAGAGGAGTCCTCAATGGCCTAGAGGAGTCCTCATTGGCCTAGAGGAGTCCTCAATGGCCTAGAGGAGTCCTCAATGGCCTAGAAGAGTCCTCAATGGCCTAGAGGAGTCCTCAATGGCCTAGAGGAGTCCTCAATGGCCTAGAGGAGTCCTCAATGGCCTAGAGGAGTCCTCAATGGCCTAGAGGAGTCCTCAATGGCCTAGAGGAGTCCTCAATGGCCTAGAGGAATCCTCAATGGCCTAGAGGAGTTCTCAATGGCCTAGAGGAGTCCTCAATGGCCTAGAGGAGTCCTCAATGGCCTAGAGGAGTCCTCAATGGCCTAGAGGAATCCTCAATGGCCTAGAGGAGTCCTCAATGGCCTAGAGGAGTCCTCAATGGCCTAGAGGAGTCCTCAATGGCCTAGAGGAGTCCTCAATGGCCTAGAGGAGTCCTCAAAGGCCTAGAGGAGTCCTCAATGGCCTAGAGGAGTCCTCAATGGCCTAGAGGAGTCCTCAATGGCCTAGAGGAGTCCTCAATGGCCTAGAGGAGTCCTCAATGGCCTAGAGGAGTCCTCAATGGCCTAGAGGAGTCCTCAATGGCCTAGAGGAGTCCTCAATGGCCTAGAGGAGTCCTCAATGGCCTAGAGGAGTCCTCAATGGCCTAGAGGAATCCTCAATGGCCTAGAGGAATCCTCAATGGCCTAGAGGAATCCTCAATGGCCTAGAGGAGTCCTCAATGGCCTAGAGGAGTCCTCAATGGCCTAGAGGAGTCCTCAATGGCCTAGAGGAGTCCTCAATGGCCTAGAGGAGTCCTCAATGGCCTAGAGGAGTCCTCAATGGCCTAGAGGAATCCTCAATGGCCTAGAGGAATCCTCAATGGCCTAGAGGAATCCTCAATGGCCTAGAGGAGTCCTCAATGGCCTAGAGGAGTCCTCAATGGCCTAGAGGAGTCCTCAATGGCCTAGAGGAGTCCTCAATGGCCTAGAGGAATCCTCAATGGCCTAGAGGAGTCCTCAATGGCCTAGAGGAGTCCTCAATGGCCTAGAGGAGTCCTCAATGGCCTAGAGGAATCCTCAATGGCCTAGAGGAGTCCTCAATGGCCTAGAGGAGTCCTCAATGGCCTAGAGGAGTCCTCAATGGCCTAGAGGAGTCCTCAATGGCCTAGAGGAGTCCTCAATGGCCTAGAGGAGTCCTCAATGGCCTAGAGGAATCCTCAATGGCCTAGAGGAGTCCTCAATGGCCTAGAGGAGTCCTCAATGGCCTAGAGGAATCCTCAATGGCCTAGAGGAGTCCTCAATGGCCTAGACGAATTCTCAATGGCCTAGAGGAGTCCTCAATGGCCTAGAGGAGTCCTCAATGGCCTAGAGGAGTCCTCAATGGCCTACAGGAGTCCTCAATGGCCCAGAGGAATCCTCAATGGCCTAGAGGAATGCTCAATGGCCTAGAGGAGTCCTCAATGGCCTAGAGGAGTCCTCAATGGCCTAGAGGAGTCCTCAATGGCCTAGAGGAGTCCTCAAAGGCCTAGAGGAGTCCTCAATGGCCTAGAGGAGTCCTCAATGGCCTAGAGGAATCCTCAATGGCCTAGAGGAGTCCTCAATGGCCTAGAGGAGTCCTCAATGGCCTAGAGGAGTCCTCAATGGCCTAGAGGAGTCCTCAATGGCCTAGAGGAGTCCTCAATGGCCTAGAGGAATCCTCAATGGCCTAGAGGAGTCCTCAATGGCCTAGAGGAGTCCTCAATGGCCTAGAGGAATTCTCAATGGCCTAGAGGAGTCCTCAATGGCCTAGAGGAGTCCTCAATGGCCTAGAGGAGTCCTCAATGGCCTAGAGGAGTCCTCAATGGCCTAGAGGAGTCCTCAATGGCCTAGAGGAATTCTCAATGGCCTAGAGGAGTCCTCAATGGCCTAGAGGAGTCCTCAATGGCCTAGAGGAGTCCTCAATGGCCTAGAGGAGTCCTCAATGGCCTAGAGGAGTCCTCAATGGCCTAGAGGAGTCCTCAATGGCCTAGAGGAATTTTCAATGGCCCAGAGGAGTCCTCAATGGCCTAGAGGAGTCCTCAATGGCCTAGAGGAGTCCTCAATGGCCTAGAGGAGTCCTCAATGGCCTGGAGGAGTCCTCAATGGCCTAGAGGAGTCCTCAATGGCCTAGAGGAGTCCTCAATGGCCTAGAGGAGTCCTCAATGGCCTAGAGGAATCCTCAATGGCCTAGAGGAATCCTCAATGGCCTAGAGGAGTCCTCCATGGCCTGGAGGAGTCCTCAATGGCCTAGAGGAATTCTCAATGGCCTAGAGGAGTCCTCAATGGCCTAGAGGAGTCCTCAATGGCCTAGAGGAGTCCTCAATGGCCTAGAGGAGTCCTCAATGGCCTAGAGGAGTCCTCAATGGCCTAGAGGAGTCCTCAATGGCCTAGAGGAGTCCTCAATGGCCTAGAGGAGTCCTCAATGGCCTAGAGGAGTCCTCAATGGCCTAGAGGAATTTTCAATGGCCTAGAGGAGTCCTCAATGGCCTAGAGGAGTCCTCAATGGCCTAGAGGAGTCCTCAATGGCCTAGAGGAGTCCTCCATGGCCTGGAGGAGTCCTCAATGGCCTAGAGGAATTCTCAATGGCCTAGAGGAGTCCTCAATGGCCTAGAGGAGTCCTCAATGGCCTAGAGGAGTCCTCAATGGCCTAGAGGAATGCTCCATGGCCTAGAGGAGTCCTCAATGGCCTAGAGGAGTCCTCAATGGCCTAGAGGAGTCCTCAATGGCCTAGAGGAGTCCTCAATGGCCTAGAGGAGTCCTCAATGGCCTAGAGGAGTTCTCAATGGCCCAGAGGAGTCCTCAATGGCCTAGAGGAGTCCTCAATGGCCTAGAGGAGTCCTCATTGGCCTAGAGGAATTCTCAATGGCCTAGAGGAGTCCTCAATGGCCTAGAGGAGTCCTCAATGGCCTAGAGGAGTCCTCAATGGCCTAGAGGAGTCCTCAATGGCCTAGAGGAATTCTCAATGGCCTAGAGGAGTCCTCAATGGCCTAGAGGAGTCCTCAATGGCCTAGAGGAGTCCTCAATGGCCTAGAGGAGTCCTCAATGGCCTAGAGGAGTCCTCAATGGCCTAGAGGAGTCCTCAATGGCCTAGAGGAGTCCTCAATGGCCTAGAGGAGTCCTCAATGGCCTAGAGGAGTCCTCAATGGCCTAGAGGAGTCCTCAATGGCCTAGAAGAATCCTCAATGGCCTAGAGGAGTCCTCAATGGCCTAGAGGAGTCCTCAATGGCCTAGAGGAGTCCTCAATGGCCTAGAGGAGTCCTCAATGGCCTAGAGGAATTCTCAATGGCCTAGAGGAGTCCTCAATGGCCTAGAGGAGTCCTCAATGGCCTAGAGGAGTCCTCAATGGCCTAGAGGAATGCTCAATGGCCTAGAGGAGTCCTCAATGGCCTAGAGGAGTCCTCAATGGCCTAGAGGAGTCCTCAATGGCCTAGAGGAGTCCTCAATGGCCTAGAGGAGTCCTCAATGGCCTAGAGGAGTCCTCAATGGCCTAGAAGAATCCTCAATGGCCTAGAGGAGTCCTCAATGGCCTAGAGGAGTCCTCAATGGCCTAGAGGAGTCCTCAATGGCCTAGAGGAGTCCTCAATGGCCTAGAGGAATCCTCAATGGCCTAGAGGAGTTCTCAATGGCCTAGAGGAGTCCTCAATGGCCTAGAGGAGTCCTCAATGGCCTAGAGGAGTCCTCAATGGCCTAGAGGAATCCTCAATGGCCTAGAGGAGTCCTCCATGGCCTAGAGGAGTCCTCAATGGCCTAGAGGAGTCCTCAATGGCCTAGAGGAGTCCTCAATGGCCTAGAGGAGTCCTCAAAGGCCTAGAGGAGTCCTCAATGGCCTAGAGGAGTCCTCAATGGCTTAGAGGAGTCCTCAATGGCCTAGAGGAGTCCTCAATGGCCTAGAGGAGTCCTCAATGGCCTAGAGGAGTCCTCAATGGCCTAGAGGAGTCCTCAATGGCCTAGAGGAGTCCTCAATGGCCTAGAGGAGTCCTCAATGGCCTAGAGGAGTCCTCAATGGCCTAGAGGAATCCTCAATGGCCTAGAGGAATCCTCAATGGCCTAGAGGAGTTCTCAATGGCCTAGAGGAGTCCTCAATGGCCTAGAGGAGTCCTCAATGGCCTAGAGGAGTCCTCAATGGCCTAGAGGAATCCTCAATGGCCTAGAGGAGTCCTCAATGGCCTAGAGGAGTCCTCAATGGCCTAGAGGAGTCCTCATTGGCCTAGAGGAGTCCTCAATGGCCTAGAGGAGTCCTCAATGGCCTAGAGGAATCCTCAATGGCCTAGAGGAGTCCTCAATGGCCTAGAGGAATCCTCAATGGCCTAGAGGAGTCCTCAATGGCCTAGAGGAGTCCTCAATGGCCTAGAGGAATCCTCAATGGCCTAGAGGAGTCCTCAATGGCCTAGAGGAGTCCTCAATGGCCTAGAGGAATCCTCAATGGCCTAGAGGAGTCTTCAATGGCCTAGAGGAGTCCTCAATGGCCTAGAGGAGTCCTCAATGGCCTAGAGGAGTCCTCAATGGCCTAGAGGAGTCCTCAATGGCCTAGAGGAGTCCTCAATGGCCTAGAGGAATCCTCAATGGCCTAGAGGAGTCCTCAATGGCCTAGAGGAGTCCTCAATGGCCTAGAGGAGTTCTCAATGGCCTAGAGGAGTCCTCAATGGCCTAGAGGAATTCTCAATGGCCTAGAGGAGTCCTCAATGGCCTAGAGGAATTCTCAATGGCCTAGAGGAGTCCTCAATGGCCTAGAGGAGTCCTCAATGGCCTAGAGGAGTCCTCAATGGCCTAGAGGAATCCTCAATGGCCTAGAGGAGTCCTCAATGGCCTAGAGGAGTCCTCAATGGCCTAGAGGAGTCCTCAATGGCCTAGAGAAGTCCTCAATGGCCTAGAGGAGTCCTCAAAGGCCTAGAGGAGTCCTCAATGGCCTAGAGGAGTCCTCAATGGCCTAGAGGAGTCCTCAATGGCCTAGAGGAGTCCTCAATGGCCTAGAGGAGTCCTCAATGGCCTAGAGGAGTCCTCAATGGCCTAGAGGAGTCCTCAATGGCCTAGAGGAGTCCTCAATGGCCTAGAGGAGTCCTCAATGGCCTAGAGGAGTCCTCAATGGCCTAGAGGAGTCCTCAATGGCCTAGAGGAATCCTCAATGGCCTAGAGGAATCCTCAATGGCCTAGAGGAATCCTCAATGGCCTAGAGGAGTCCTCAATGGCCTAGAGGAGTCCTCAATGGCCTAGAGGAGTCCTCAATGGCCTAGAGGAGTCCTCAATGGCCTAGAGGAATCCTCAATGGCCTAGAGAAGTCCTCAATGGCCTAGAGGAGTCCTCAATGGCCTAGAGGAGTCCTCAATGGCCTAGAGGAGTCCTCAATGGCCTAGAGGAGTCCTCAATGGCCTAGAGGAGTCCTCAATGGCCTAGAGGAATCCTCAATGGCCTAGAGGAGTCCTCAATGGCCTAGAGGAGTCCTCAATGGCCTAGAGGAATCCTCAATGGCCTAGAGGAGTCCTCAATGGCCTAGAGGAATCCTCAATGGCCTAGAGGAGTCCTCAATGGCCTAGAGGAGTCCTCAATGGCCTAGAGGAGTCCTCAATGGCCTAGAGGAGTCCTCAATGGCCTAGAGGAGTCCTCAATGGCCTAGAGGAGTCCTCAATGGCCTCGAGGAGTCCTCATTGGCCTAGAGGAATTTTCAATGCCTTAGAGGAATCTTCAATGTCCAAAAGCAATCCTCAATGGCCTAGAGGAATTCTCAATGGCCGAGAGGAATCCTCGGCCTTGGCCTACCCTTGGTACACGCTAGAACAGCCAAATTCTGTTCTAGGCTACATTTACTAGAATAGCCACTGTTGGCATGCCATAGACGCAAAATACCAATATTTGGGAAGGGGGCCGCAAGCTCCCATCCACAAAAACAATCCGCTCACTTTGGTTCACCGTGCACACAAGCATGGCGGTTTGTACTTTGTAGACGCAATTTGCCCCAAGTATTAGTAATAGACGCGGTCTACGCATTGTAGACAATACAAGCGTGCTGTAGACACAAAGGAGAGGCTGCTTAAGGTCAATCTCGCCAACGACGGGGCTTTTGGCGCCTTTCCTGTACAGGAGAGGCTGTTTGAGGCCAATCTTGCTGGCAAAACAGGGAATGGGGGCCTTCCCTATGGAGCACCGCTGTTTGAGGTCCGTCTCACCCGCAAGACCGGGATTTTGGGGTTTCCTCTTTCGACAGTTTGGCTCTCGCTGAACTGTTGTTTTCTTGGGGGAGCCTGTGGGACCGTTGCTTCTTGGTGTTAGGTTTTCTAACCTATGAGTTGGTGGCTGATCCTGCAGATCCCTTTGTGCTTGTGTTGCCGGCATGGGAAACTAGGAGAGGTTTTTTGAGGCCAGTCTCGCCGGCGAGATTGGGATTGCGGAGCCTTCTCTACATAGTAGAGGCTGTTTGAGGCCCATCTCACCGGCAGGAATGGGATTTCGGGGCCTTCCCTGTACACGAGAGGCTGATTGAGGCCAATATTGTCGGCAAGATGGGGATTTTGGGGCCTTCCCCATATAGCAGACGCTGTTTGAGGCCAGTCTTGCCGGCAAGACGAGGATTTTGGTGCTTTCCCTATATAGGAGAGTTTGTTTGAGGCCAATATCGCCAGCGAGACTGAGACTTTGGGGCCTTCCCCATATTGGAGAGGTTGTTTCCAGTCTGTGCCTCCAAGGGACAGCACTTTGAGGGGCTTTGAATGGAGGCCATGAGCCTGAGTATTAGCCCCAAACCGTGTACCGCGTGCGCACAGTGCAGGTACTTCCTCCATGGGACATTTCTGTGTGGTATATTTCTGGGCCTTGGTGTTTGGGAACAATCAGCATCGTGTGCAACCAGTTCAGGACCTCCCTTGTTCAGGCATAGCTGCCCTTTCCAGGGTGTAGTGTTTGTACCAACAGGGCCTGAGTTGTGGTTGCCAGGACTAATGGAGAACAGGAGGGCAGTGTGTCGAGACAATCAGCAGGAAATTGGGATAGGCGAAGATCCATGTGTGGCACTTTAGGAATTCAAGGCCACTGCCTCGCGAATGGAGCAGTGGGCGCACGTTCAACAGCTGCACGCGGAGCTCCAGAAGCGGGAGGT
Organism: Eutreptiella sp. 'Long Island Sound 2002'; assembly: GCA_964036045.1. Taxonomy (NCBI): domain Eukaryota; phylum Euglenozoa; class Euglenophyceae; order Eutreptiales; family Eutreptiaceae; genus Eutreptiella; species Eutreptiella sp. 'Long Island Sound 2002'. The sequence goes on from OZ038382.1 coordinate 137,153,249, forward strand.
CGAGATCAACGAGCGGCATGCAGCCCTGTGCACTGCACAGGAGGCCTTTCAGAGGAGGCGTGATCGCTGGGAGCAGCAGCACCTGTGTGAGTCCCCAGGCCCATGCAAAGGCCCCGAGGCACTGTGCAGAAGGAAAGAGGACCTGGAGGGCCCTGGGCCAGAGATTGGGCTGCTGTTGGGGCTGGCGTGTGCAGACAAGGTATGTAAAGTCGAGGCGCAGGACAGCATTTCAACGGCCCCGCAGAATAATGCAAGTAAGTCTCAGGTGTGTTCTCTCCTTCCAGGGGCAGGGGTGGGACGCCGTGCAAAGTTTTCCAACCACACGATCTGAGAGTATTGAGTGGAGTCGCCAGGCGAGACCCATTTCAGATTCTGATTGCTTCCAATGCGGTGGTGCAGTGACATGGTAATGTCGGGGCATTGGGTGACGTGTCTGTATGCAGCCAACGTTTGCAAGGCAACTGTTGGCATGGATGTCTACTGCTTTCCTGGGCCTCGCTTCAGGGTGTAATCCCATTGTGCAACGACCGTTTTCTGCAGCGACCAACCCCTGGTGATATGGCCCTTTTTCCGATATTGCTTTCACACAGAGTTGTGCCTTCATGGCTGCGGGACGAGTAATGGTGGCTGTAGGACAAAAATGCACGCATGTAGGACAAATTTGAGTGTGAGATGACAATCGAGGCATGCAGGACGAACAATGAGGCAGGTTCGACGACGGTTTGATGAGCAGGTGCACTGACCATTGTATTTGTCTACCACTCAATTCTGACGGGAGTTTGAATCTTACTTCCGATTTTGATGTGGGATGCCTGGGAGGGAGGCAGTGAGAAGAGGAGTTAGGTGGAGGCATTGGAGGGTGCAGAGGTACTTGAGGCAGGAAAAAGACATGCACTAAAATTATTGCACGGGAACTGTTGCATGGTGTGGAGGTTCTTGTATAATCATGGTATCCCCCCTCCCTTTGCGCAACCAGTCATGTTTCACCGTTTCACCAGTGGGTGGTCATTGGGCAGCGTTTTCAGGCAAAAAAAGCACCGCACCGTTTGACCAGGGGTGGTCGTTGGACAAGACCGTGGGCACTTCTGTGGTCCCCCCAGAAAAACAGTTTTTTTCGTCGTGTTAGGCTGGGACCAAAGACCCTTTCAGGTCATGCTTGGGTGCTACCTTGCCCTTGGGCTTGGGCGCTGGCTTCGGCTTGGGCTTTGGCACCAGGAAGTGCTTGCGGATCGCCTCATTATCCATGATATTGAGTGTAAAATACAACTTGCCATCGAAAACATGCGCCAAACCCCACACACCTCTGGCTGCCTTTGCCCAAACAATATCTACACATTGTTCATTGTCAGGACTTGCATCAGATTCCGCAAAACCAGGATTGGCACTGGAGTCAAACAAAACCCGCCAGGTCCAATTCGAAGTCACTCAGGACTCCAGTCTCCACCAACCCAATGACCCAATTGCCCACCGGTCCACGCCCTCTGGACCCCAGATTCAGAACGCCCCCCTCCCCACGCGCGCGCGCACACACACACACGTACACACACCTTTCTAGGCGAATTTTCCGGTTTATATGCAGCGGTGTGGGGTGGTATAGACCAGCGAATGATGCATTCTTGTGCCTGCAGCAATGCCTCCCTCCAGCGACGCCTCCCTCCAATGCCCCCCCCCCCCCAAGGCTTCCCTCCAATGTCCTCCTCCTTCAATACCTTTCTCCAATTCCTCCCTCTAATTGCTCTCTCCTCTCTGCAGCAATGCCTCTCCCCATTGCTTCCCTCCAACGCCTCGTGCCAAAGTCCTCCCTTCAATGCCTCGTTTCAAGTGCCTCCCTCCGATCAATACCTCCCGCCTTTCTCCAATTCCTCTCGTCCTAGTGCTCTCCACAACGCCTCCCTAACTACCCCAAGTTATCCATGCAATGCCATCCTCCAATGCCTTTCTCCCCTCTTCTAGTCTCAGAAGAAAGATAAAGAATTACGCCCGCCGCACGCGGAGACGTTGGTGCAGCGGCATGCACCCCAAGACCAGGGCCCTGCAGTCGAGAAGCTCAATCCACCACCTCGCGACCAACAAAAGCACAATGTCAAAGCAAATGGGGATGATGACATTCGACGGCAGGTCCTTGGCTCCCAGTCAACAGGATTGGACTGCGTGCAATGTTATTCCCCGCACTCGTGAACCTCCTTCTGCTGCCCAGGAATGTCACATGAGTCGGTCACCTCTTGACCAATGATGAATGGGGTGGAGTGAACGGGTTTTGTGCGGGGGTGAAATGGAAGGAGAGCGGGGCGGGTCTGACGGGGAAGGACGGACCAGTGTCGGTTGAGCAATGTCCTGGTCCAACGCTTCTGAGATTATCGAAGACGTGCCCTTGTCCCAGACGCACCCCCGCGTCATGATCGCACGGCAGTCATGCCTGGTCAACTCACGATGTAGAACTACAGTGCTTTTTTTCCGCTGTGATGGCTCCTCCCCGCCCTTCTGCGCCTCCCTCTTTTCCGCTTTCAAAGCCTGTCCGCAGCCCTGCAGGTGCGCCAGGCACTCATGATTCTCCCACCAATTGGGCTCATTTTGGCAAACCCTCTCTCATGGGGCAGGCGCCAAAAGGCCAGGACAGATGCTTCGTATTTTGCAGAATCCACTCTCCACTAACTTCCACCAACTCGGCGCCCTGGACCTCCATATCCCGTCCCCCAGCCCTGGATGCACTGTGTGCAATGTACAGTTGCGTTTTAAAGTGTAGGCTCTGTTAGCCCGCTTTACAGTGCCCAAGAGCTCCGGACGAGAAGGCCCCCAGCCAGCCTCTAGAGCTAGTGGCTCATTCAGTTCAGGTTCATGTGAAGTCTGAACTTGCACACCAGATAGTCACAAACGAACTGTTGTCCCCCACCCGCTCATACTCGCTCACCTCCGGTGCGCGAAACTGGATGCAGACAATCGGATATTCTGTTGATGATTTTCAGGCCCGATGTTGTTTCAGGACAGGGCTTGCCCCTCTCCATCACGGGTCGTGCTGATCCGTGATACGTCTTCTTCATGGACCGTATTTGCAGATATGGGGCCAGGCAGGCCGCTTCAGGTACTCCAGCAGTTCTCCCTTCAGCAAAAGGGGCTGTCGGATGATGGGCTTGCTTCACCTTCTCTTGCCCGTCTGATTCCGGATATTCATCAGGGAACTCCTGCGGTTAGCTTTGCACTGCCATTTGCAAGCGCTTGAACACCGCACCTCGTCACTGAAATGTCCGCGATGACGGTCGCGGTTGGACCCAACCGTAAGTGCGCAAAACACTTGCCCATTTTGCCGCCCCCTCTCTCCGAAGTGGTAAGTTGCCCCCCCCCCCCCCTCCCTCCTGCGTGCTCTTTCCCCCCAAAGTTGATGCGCCATAGCGTCCTCTTCCATGCGGGCGGTGGGCGTCACCCACTCGCAGTCCTACGTGTGTCTTAGTGTTTTGTCACATGTTTGTCACAGCGGGTGACACAGTCCTGAGTGCCAGTCGTTGCAGTTGAACTCTTCTGCAGCTTGACATATGCAACGCACCAGGGGTTGACACATGCACCAGGGGTTCGGCATGGCGGGCCTGTTTGGGTCGCCCTTGCACATCCCCGTTGATGACCCGTCCGCGCCCACAGTGTTCCGCAGTCCCGATGTTCGCCGCAGGAGGTCCACAAGAAGGAGTCTCGCAGCGAAGGCGATGTAAAGCAGCCAGACCTACGGCCCCAGCCCTCAGACCCTAGGTACTCTGCCATTGTTTTGTCTCGTCCTGCTGCACGTCATGAGCAGCCCTGCCACGTGTTAAGGGCCAAGGTATCGCAGTGATGGTGCCTGCCACTCCCAAATGTGCAAAATGAGCACGGGATCACGGTGCGGATGCTGTTGCTGTCTTTCATGCAACCAAAAATAACACAAAAGCACTGTAGTACAATGGCCTCATATGCCGAACCATCTGCTTGCATGTGGGAGACACCCGGGCATGCACGCACGACTTACCGCAAAAAAAAATTACACAACTTACAACATACACCGCTTTCCCTCCCCGTGTCCCACACGACTGTGCTGCATGACCCTGGGGAGAGTAGTAAGGACAACTATTGGGATTGCTCCAGTCGGGCCCCAACACCTTGCGACCACGCAGAGCCAGAGATGTGGTCGTGTAAGCCCGTCACACGCATTACCGCAAAAAAAAATACACGACTAGACAATTTTTTTCTACATGCATTTACCGCAAAAAAAAATTACACGACGTGACAATTTTTTTGTTGCATGCATTTGCCGCAAAACAAAAAAAATTACACAATGTGACAATTTTTTTCCTACACGCGTTTGCCGCAAAAATAAAAAAAATTACACAACCTTACCGCAAAGAAACAGTTAAATTTTACTGAAAATGCATGCTTGTAGGCAATGTGCCCACCTGTGGGCCGCTTCTGATTTTTTCCATGTGCTTGGCGTTGGGGACCCCCAAGAATGCAGGGATGACATAGCACTTCCGCCCTCTTCTGGCCCCCCGAGAAGGCAGGGTTAGCCACTTCTGGTTTTGTCCCCCTTTGCAGGGCGGTCCTTAAGGACCCAATTTTTTTTTTGGTTAAGGTTAGGTTAGGGACTCACAATCCACGCTTTGTTGCGTGGCCCCTCGAGTTGGGGTTAGGGACTCACAATCCACGCTTTGTTGCGTGGCCCCTTGAGTCGGTGTTAGGGACTCACAGCCTTTCACTATCCACCAAGCACCGCGCCTTGGGATTCCAAACGGACGGTTGGTCTTGTGGTTTTCAAAGCTTGAACATCTCGAAGCTGGTGGTGGAGCACCGGGGTACTTTTTCCGATGTGCCCCTCGTCCCAATGGGTGCCGGTTTTGTGGACTATGTGCTCAGCATTGTTAATGCTGATCGTGCTATGTAGGTCGTTCAAGCGCCCGGTGATGATGTGGAGGGTGTGACCGAGCTTCCTGGCCCTCCTAAGTCCCACCCCAGCACCCAAGTTGAAGGTGCATTTTCGGCTATCGAGCAGAGTGTTCAGGCCACCCCCACCCCACTCAAAGGCAAGGAGGCCTCCGCCGAGCAGAGCGTGGAAAGCCCGGAGGCCAAGCCGCAACCTTCCATGGCCACTCCCACAGAGGAGGACACCCGTCCCAAGGTCCTCATCCGTGGAGAGTGGCGCAAGGTGCCGGATGGCTACCCAGCAGATGCATCTGGCCAGCTAGAGCGTGGCCATCTTTTCAATAATGATCTGTCCAAGCAGCTAGTAGCAGAGTTGCGCGCCGCTTGTCAGTTTAACCCCAATCTTGGTGCAAAGCCCAAGTCCAGCAACACAAAAACGGACTTGATCTACAAGCGTGCATTTTGCAACTACTTGTAGCGGGTGCATGTTTTGTGGGCTGTATTTTCCTCTGCCCGTTTGGTGTACCAATAGCGGAGCGTATAAGATTGCTATTATATTGGCCCCACACCAGTGCCTTGGTGGCCTATAATGGTGGCACTAGCGTTGGCCATGGCCCTGTCAGGACTCTTTTTCTTGAGCCTGATTTTGTTCCCAGTGTAGGCACTCTGGATGTTGGCCATGGCCCTGTCAGGTCTCTTTTCTTGGGCTTGATTTTGAGTCTAGTGCCAATGACAGCATGTGAAACTATGTCATATTGGCCGAGTCCCAACTAATCGGTGGCCACGCAGAGTACTATGTGCTTTGTGGACTCGGCGTCCCATCGTTAAGGGCGCTATGGAGTGCCGTACGGAACCGGCAGCTGTACATATTGCGCATGTATTGCAAAGGTTGCATTTCTTTCAATTTTTCAATTTTTTTATAATTGCACAATTTATCGCAAAAAAAAAAAATTACACGCCCTTACCGCAAAAAATAATTAAACGCCCTTACCGCAAAAAAAAATTACATGACTAGACGATTTTTTTTGTACACGACTTACATTTTTCACGGAAAGCGCTGGGTCTCACTCAGCTCCAGAAACCAAAGACTCAGCCACTCATGTAAAAACAAGAGTATGTTTTCTTCCCCATAATTATCCCTCAAAATGATCATTGCAGGGGTCACTTGAGTCGATTTCTGTGGAAACCGACACCTAGTTTTCGGAAACGCAACTTCTATTTTCGTGAGCCTGAAAATGGGCATTCCCTGGTAGGGATGAACATGCGAATGAACCCGAGAGTGGGCTGGGGTCACGACAAACCGTCCATGTCATGAAGCGATGATGTTTTGATGGAAGGGCCTGATAGAGACGGGTGCAGTCACAATAAGCCATCAACGATGAGTCTGGGGAATACTCCCAAAAGGTGCGTGCCGTGCAGATCCCGAGCTTCCGTCCAGTTCACCAAAATGGGCTCTGCCTGAGGCTGGCGATGCAGCACCCATGCGGCCGGGGGGCGCGAAGACATCGAATTCTTGCCTACGAGCATCAGGCCGCAGGGCGTGCCTACATCAAATTCCTGCCCAAGCCTCAGGCTAGGGGCTTTATAACATCTCATTCCTGCCATTGATCGTAGATTCCTCGTTCTTCGGCCATCGTCTCGCCGGTTGATGAGCGGAGCCTGGCCAGCTTGTCTTGATGATAGACACATGCAGTTGCCCACTCGGACCACGAAGCTTGCATTATTTCACTTCACTGATTGCTGCTCGGTAGGGACTGTCAGGGACCAGAGCGAAGGCGTCCGTGTCCCCCCTTTCCCCTGGCATTCCCACCACCCCATCCATGCATCCTGCCGTGAGCCCCTGAGCGAAGTGCAGTGCTTACTCTCAGAGTGCATAGACCCAAGAGCTGGTAGAGCGCAGGGGCCCCACTAGCTGACAGACAGTGACCAGCTGAAAGGCAACGCCTCGACTGCTGAAGCTTATCTACGCCCAGAGAGTGCAGGGACAAAACAGTCGAGGCTCAACGGGAACAGGGTTCCAGCCCCAGGCTGCGCCTGGGGACAAAAGGCCAAAGGGAAGACCAAGTGAAGTGAGGCAGCCCACACTCCATCCTGAAGTGGAGGAGCTCCTCCACGTAAAGACAACACAAACGATCCAGGCGGTGTCTTTTTTGCACTTTTTACGGGGTAGCCTTGCAAATGATTTGCATCTCCTCCCCAACGCAGATATTGTGGATGGACCTCCCGACCACAGAGCATGTGCTGGTGGTGCTGCGCAAGGGACATGAATTTTGTCTTCTGCAGTGACTTCTTGGAACGGTCCAATGCATTCAGATTGAAGGCCTCTGCGGGTGCTCCCAAACGAAAGCACATCCCGTTTCTGGCCTCCGCTCGCAGTCCCAGTCCTCCACATGAACGACTGCACGGCCATCCCCAAACAGCCTCTAACAGGGTCATGGCAGCGCATGGACCAAAGGATTTGCCAGCACAACCTATGGTGCATCCTGCAGAGCACGGTATTCTCTGATCCTGGTGCGATTTGTCTTATTTGGAATGCAATGCCACTGGGTCTCGTGGTGGTGGGATTGACGCTGGTGCCGGTGCTGGTGCCGGTGCTGGTGCCGGTGCTGGTGTTGGTGCCCATAACGTCGCTTGTCCCTCTTCGAGGTGCCTTGCTGAAGGCAATAGAATTTGGCACACTTGCTGTGCCCTCCTAGGGCAAGGAATGGCGTGACACATATGTTCTCTGCGTTCCTATGTCTCTGTAATTCGTGGTGTTCTTCAGAAATCTGACAGGCAGTGGTGCATGGGCAATTGGGTGGGTCACCCAGCAGACGGTAAGCGCGGTGTGACGCAATTTCACAGGGGCGAAAGGAATGTTCTCATCGATGCAATTGATGCCAAGTTTGTACGGTTTGGATCGTATAATGACGAGTAGAGTGCCTTTTTGGCACCTGACACCCAAAGTGGTTGGAACAATGTTGGGGAGTCCTTGGGTGAGGAAAGCGGTGAGGGCCGCCCCCCCCCCCCCCTGTGAGGGGACTGATTGAGACCGTTTTGATGGAGAGCGGTATTGGCAACCAGGAACGTTAAGCAGGAGGTTACAGAGTTCTACAGAAGTATATCCGGAGAGTTGTCCGGGTTGCAGGTTCCAGGGGGTTGTACAGATTTGGTGCTAGTTGCCGAGGGCTGAAGAGGGTCATATGCAGTTATGCAGGGTTGGCTCCCCCCCCAGCCCTCCGCGTTCATGAAATCCCTTCAAACAACAATCATCCCCATCCCTCCAAGACAAAAACAGCCAATGTTTAGAAAGAGCCATAAGGGCCACAGAGCGCTGGAAAGAACCATTTTCCCAGAGAATGCTTGCACTCCTGGGAGTGGGTTAGATGCTTGCATGCACGGGGGGGGCGACTCCGCGGGTCCTGGGACGCCAACTACCCCTGCCCCCCCCCCCCCCTTCCCTCACGCCCTACTCAGACCCTAGGGCCGGTGACCTTGACGTGGTGTGAGGGCCCGACAGTGCTCAGAACTGCGCCAACAGACCGGAAAAGGGGAGCGACAAGACACTCAACAGATGGCAGTACGAAGCAGGGAGCACGGGTCCACTATTACCAATGTCAATAAGGGGGGACCAGCAGATTCTAAACACACAAGACCCCTTAGAGATATTGATAATATTGTGTACAGTGGAACCGCCAAGCCCGTGTGCATGATCCCTCGGGAGTGTACACTACCCCCAAAGTAAAGCTGGCGCCGGTGCCTGTGGATGCTCTGCGGCACTGAGCCCTGGGTGCGACTTGATAGCTTAGTTTCCTTTTTCTGCAAGATCCGAGTGCAACCGGTATGCGTGACTACGGCATGGAGACGGAGCGGCCTAGTGGTACAACATAGACTCGTCAACAGAAAGATCGTCGGTTCGACTCCCACTGACTGCAGTGCGCCCAGCCACCGCCCACAACTGACAGAAGGCCGCGACGTCTCCCGTTTTGGTACAGACATGAGTGACCGGAGCCACTTTGGGATGTTGCTACTCTTTTAGCTTCTCTTTTAGCTTCTCTTTTGACAAACCCCCTTTTTTGGTCATGATCAGGAGAAAAAAATGCCTGCCCACTGCCTGCAGCAGTGCGCCCCGCCACCGCCCACAGGTGGCGGGAGGTTGCCACACCACCCGTCCGTGAGCCACCACGAGCGGCGGAAACTGCTCGTGGTGGCCGGGAATCGAACCAGGATCCCGCGAGTGGAGCTCCAGCGTCTTCCCGCTGAAGCACGTGGCAACCGACAGCGTAGTGAGTAATAATGTAGACGATTGGAGATACCAGACTTAGAGCCAGATCAGAAGTCAGACAGCTAGTAGCACTGAACTCGTCCAATAGTAGAGTGGTTATATTCGTCGTCTTTAACCACCAGCGACGCCAGTTCGAGTCCCGTTGTAGTACTCCACGTGAGACATGTACCAGGCCTCCCGGGGATAAACGACACAATCAGGCTACAGGAAAAAATAGGGTATTTTTAACTAATGTTGCTGTGTTTCCTGAAACCTGGCATGCACAATCATTAGTTATTAGGATCACAGACCAGAGCGGAAAGGCACACAGTGCAACCCGTGCGGTCAGTTTCACTATCATAGAATAGCCAGAGTGGCTCTGTGTTCATCAGAACATACCCCATGCGGCCAGTGTTTCCCTTTCCTTACTCTTCAACAAGCTATACAATATATGATACACATATATTGTCATGTGTCAATCAGGTTCATCAGTGAACAAATTTCCCTCAGTACATCACTTCCTACATGTCCCGTGTACAGACATGGAACATGTCCCCTATCAAGCTTCTTTGTTGCAGCTGCTTGCAGACTCATCAGACCCAGAGTTACAGAGACTTCTCACAGAGTACATTGATCTCATTCCTGCTCATGTGTACAAGGAAGCTGAAAGTGCTTTACCAGCTGCATTCGCGCCTGGAATACAAGTACAAGCTCTCTGTGATGCTCTCAGATGGATTACCATAGTCGGCAAGATCAGTTATGTCTCCAGCATAAATGTACTATTGGCCCCACAAGGATACCTGATCACTGTGACAGCTGAAGTCATGCAAGAAAAGAAGAAGCAGCAAGTGGACCACATACCAATCGCTCTAGCCCGCTCTCCAGCTCTTTTGGCACACATACAAGTGCAGCTACCATCAATTAAAAATATTGTCAAGATGTGGGATCAAACGTATCGAAAGATCGAGAACAGTGAGATCAAGGATACATTTGGCAAGCTCCTGCAGATTAAGGGACAAGAATACAAGAAGGTGAATACTACACTCTTCAAGAACATTGTGCTGACACCAATGGAACAGTCTCTTCCTGTACATCTCAAGACAATATGGGGAGAATTACAAAAGTCTGGGCTACAGTGTATTCAGGAACAACTGTTCCAATTACCAGACACTGTACCATTCACAGGCACTGCCACTGTCACACGATCGGATTATCTGCAAATTTATCATCATCTGTTGGCATGGGCAAGTGATAAATTGGCTCCTCCGCACAAGCAAAATGCACTCAGAAACAAGGGAATCGTACAAGCGATGAACCACAACAAAGCTCAAGATATCATTCGCCAATCCATCTTGGAAGTGGCAACAGAAGCGGTTTTTGAAGAAGCCTGGCCTGGGGAAAAACCTTCATGGATTACTGCTCCTACTGCAGCATTGCTCAAGCCAAAGGACAACTATATCAACTTGCTAAACAGCCCCAATTTGCTGGACATGAAGAAAACAAGCAGAACGAGTGCAGACCTATTGCAGGCATTGGATGATGGTTTTTCGCAGAAAGAGGAAGAACCTCTCATTCCGGAGCATTTCACACAGCGTATGAATGCTCAAAGATTGGAAACAACCAAGGCGGACCTGGATCATATCAAGACGCAACATCGGCAAGCAGAGAACACGATAAAATTGCAAAACAAACAGATCGAAGAATTGCAGAGCACTATCAAGATTCTACAAGCAGAGCTTCAAGAAATGAGAGACAGATCCGAAACAGCTGAACTAACGCTTCCACAGCTCACAGAGAACTTCGCAAATGCATTCGCCATGTTGGTCAGAATCAGACAGAAAGCAAGTGAGTGGGAAGGCCCACCGTCCCCAAGTCTGGTGGACCTCTTGAAAGAGTCTTCTCCCGAAAATTTCACATGTCTCCCCCCACTCCATGCCAAATATATGGCTTCTGTTCCTCTTGTCTCAACTTTTTTAGCAGTCACAGGTATCAGGCAGGACTTGCTTCCCATTATCACAGCACTCATACCAGAGCACAGGCCCACTACAGTAAACTTACTGAAGTATTTGAATGATACTGATCCAGTAGGAGAGTCACCCACACACAACACACCTCAGTCAGCTCAAGATAAAACACCAGTTCCTACAGTAAAAACACAGATTCCAGGTTCACCGCCTATGCACAAACTATTGAAATGGATCAATCACCAGCCTACAGAGAAAATCAGTGGCTTTGCCAAAAAGCTCCACATGACGGTCAGCCTGAACATACCAGAGATTCGTAACCTCTCACCTACGGATCTACATGAGCAATGGAACACTCTCAACATGCATACTACACATCCCAAATTGGATCATGTTATCAAAGATTTCTTCACACAGGCAGAGCAGGAAACCCCCCAAGACCCGATCTCGACGGGTCATACCATTGTCAAGCAGGCAGAACACAGAAATCAACAAGCAGCACAGACATCTCAATCCAGGTCATCAGACCCTGCAAAATTTCCTATATGTATCCTTGTGGCATGGAATGCAGTGATGGACCCCCCAGAGCATGATATATCTGCCCGGATTTTGGGCACTGCATTAAGACCAGTATTCGGAAAAAACCTGTGCTCCATCACAGATGACTCAGTGAAAGGCACACGGTCTTTCTGTATGTTAGGAGTCTCAGAGGACGGAAAAGATCAAGCCAATACACCAGGTATGACAGTCGTTTCAGGGTGGCGAATCAATTGGAAAAAAGCCACCAAACAACCCTAGTCCCCATGGGTTCCCAGGGGATTTCATCAAGCCTCATATTTTACGCCAGAAGCCAGCCATTCATCTGGAAAAAAGAAACAAAAAAAAGGGAATGATGATTCAAGTGAATCGGAACAATCCGATGACCACAAAAATCGGAGAGAGAGCAGTACAAAAAAGAAGGAGAACTCACACAAGAAGAAGCGGAGCCGATCCAGATCGAAATCACGATCTCCAAAACGAAAGAAAAACGGAAAGAAACATTACTCTCGTTCTAGATCCAGGTCCCCATCACCAGACAGGAGGGTAAAAGATACCAATCCACAGCATTTTCGCCTTCCCACCACAAGTGGCTGGCAACCCCATCAGCATGCACAGCATCATTGGGCACCACAACAAGCACCGGTACATAACCATGCCTGGCCATCTACACCTGAACAGCAAGGATGGCCAAACCCCTGGCAACCTTAAAAGCCCCCCAGATTCAGTTCCCTTTCCGTCAGAATTTCCGATACAGCAAGTAATATTGTATGTGTCTCCTCTGACTGGGAATGCCATTGACAGTCAGTGGGGTTTTCAGTTTCAGAACAACCGGTGTGTAAGTTTCCGAGAAGTTCCTGCAGAACTTCTGTCTCTTTTGCCAGTCCCTGCTGGATTGATACACATCCATTATTTCAAGCACACACACCAGCCAGCTCCATTGTTAACTCAATGGGCTGATGTGCTTTATTACATTCAGCTGAAAGGTGCTATGCAGATCTCAGGATGCACAAAAACAAGTACACAATTTGCAATTCGTGTACCCACCGGACACTCGCTCATATTGCCTATATACTGGTTCACACAGTATTCCATCACACATACAATGCTCACAGGTGCAGCCAGTACTCTCATGGTGGCAACATTCAAACCACGCATCATACGCAGGATTTTAAAAATACCCGGAACATTGCCACAGAGATTGAGACAGTCCCTGTTACACACAATGGACATTGTATCAGTCCCTCACTGCATTGCCCAAGAAAAAAACCCTCATGAGACGTCGCCGGTCCGATGCATATCATTCAATGTTCAGATCAGTATCCGAGACAAGACAAAACAGTTACATGTATGGATTAAAGAGATGGAATTCCCAGACATTGTCATGTTGCAGGAGATAGGAAAACTCCCCTCAGATTTCATGTTCCATCCTCTATATATGGCATTTCACACGCATACCGACCGGAATTCATTGGGAGTAGCAATTTTGCTACGCAGAGTGTTGGGAATACAGATGCAAGAGCAACATTTCTCCCCAGATCATCGAGCCATTGTGGTTCGCTTTTTGTACAATGACAAACCCTTTCAGGTAGTCAATTTGTACCTCAAATCTAAAGCAGAGGCACACGAAATAAGAGCAACCTTGAACTGGGTTGCACCATTCTTGATTTCTGCCTACTGGTACACTGTAGTAGGTGGTGATTTCAATCAGAATCCGGGTTGGGATAATGATTGTCCCATATCCAGTCCCGCCCGCACAGAAGCCATACTCAATGCATTTCTAGATACCAACATACATCCAGTAAAGAAACAATCACCAGGACCCACATGGGTATCAGCACAGGGGCATGTTGGCGCATTGGATCACTTCATGGTTTCCGTCACACACACCACACCTCCTATAACACAGGTGATTCATCGTTGTTCGTTCCCTTCTGATCACTTCCCATTAATTCTGAGTATATATGATGTGACCCCATTACCCCCTTCGGAATGCACCCATGCTACCAATAGGTATGTCATACCTGTGGAAATTACAGCCACTCAGTTGGCTCATTTCCAGAGAGTTTTCGATAAAGAATACACACAGCATGCATCAGACACATTGGATATCACGGTGCAAAGTTTCACACATGCAATTTTACAGGCAGCCACGCAGGTATTTGGGCAGCCATGTGATGCATATTCAACCCCCATGTTAGTGCAAAAGGCTATGCAAAGAATGCAAGCATACATCACAGAGCACCCACAGTGGTGGTTACATATAACACAGGCACAGCAGTTACAGAAGCATAGATCACAGATATGGCGAGCATGGGATATGATACATTTGGAGAACAAGATTCGGGTTTCCCTCAACAATTTGGGGGGGTCAGCAGGTGCGCAAGCACCTAGAAAACCCCTTTACCGAAAAATATTTCGACAACCATACAATGCATCACTTGAGCCTACATATGTATCACAGCACAATGCACATGCAGACATGATTGGTTTGGTTGCATTGGATCAATTTCGTCAACGACATCTTTCACCCCCTTTATATATGAACCGCAATGATATTCTGCAATGGGTACAGTGGGATCCCCCTCAATTTCCCCCTCTCACACTTACGGTAAGTTTTCTACGCAAAGTGCTCAAAAAGTTTCCACGATCCACTCCATTTCGAAACCTGTTAGAGGCCCGAATGGTGAATTTCTTGTCAGATTCGCAGTTATTACACTTGGTACAGCTTTACAACACATGGTTGGCAGGAGGGGACATGGACGGTATATATTGGGGAGACTTTTACGCTCTCCCCAATAAATTACCTCATGGTCCCATCGCAAATGCCAGACCTCTTCTCAATTTCCACACTTTGTGGAAAATCTTTTCGGCCAGTATAAAAAAACACGTTACTCATCTTCTGTGTCAGTCTCAGGTCATACCAGTAACGCAATTTGCCTTATGGGGTAAATCTTCAGCCAATGATGTATTGAGGGTCATACATGATCATGTTAATGACAGGTGGTACAGAAATCTCACAGTTTTTCTTGTGTTAGATGACATTCGTCATGCTTTTGGTTCTGTTCAGCACCCCACATTGGAACAAATCTTACGACTCGCAGGGTTTCATGAACGATGGATCACTATCATTATGGGTGCAGCAACCAAATCAAAAATTTTTATGGGCGGAAAAAAGGGAGTGAAATTAGCCATCACCACATTTCGGGCAGGTATTGCACAGGGATGCCCTGTTTCAGCTTTGATTTTCTGTTTACTCCTGGAATTGCGCATCGCCATTATCACTCATCAGGTTCCAGTACCAATCAGTCCAGGAGGGAGATTTCTCAGAGTCACATATATGGATGATACAACCTTTGTTTTGGAATGCGCAAAAGATATGCAGCAATTGTTAGACAGACAGATGACAGCAGGGCTATACACACACTTACACACTTCAGTAATCAAACTGACGGGTATAGTAGCGTCTATGATAGGTGGAAAGGTACAATACCACGGCCACGATTTTCGAGCAGGAGGGAGCACTCTGCAGTTATTAGACGGTAATGAATATGCCAGGTTGTTGGGAAGACATGTTTTGCCACATATCTTCCACCGACAAGATTGTATCAAGTTGTTATCAGCATGCAGAAGAGCAAGTATTGCTCTTCGATATGAGAGGCTACCAGCAAATTACCCTTTGATTATGTACTCAGCAAGTGCAGGAGGTTCCCAACGATGGATAGCAGGAGTGAGGCCTCCAGCACATGCCACCATGAGATTATGTGATTTTGCAGCTGCTTCTGCCATTAGGAGTGTAGCGAATTGGGGTCAAATTCCTTCAGCCTCCTTCATGCAATCATTACAGTCTGGATGGACTGGTATATATCCAGCCACAGTCACCATGTTACACACATTTGTCATCACCATCATGAGGCAGGCAGGACATCTAAACCCTTTGGTCCGGAAATCAGTTACTCATGGTATATGGAGAGCCTTTCAGAATTTTCATCCAGGCATGCCATGTGTTCCAGATATCTTTGGAAAGATGTGTCCCTCACACAGCACAGATTATGACAGATTTCTCAAATACACCCATCACATGAACATTCGCATTCATGTCCCAGCATATGTCAAGCAGATCGATGAACAAATCAACATGTATAAATGCACACATGATTGGCAAGCTGTGCATATGCATGAATGGATGACGGCTGGATATAAAAATTTGCCAGCGGCTAGAAAAGCTGGCTGGCCCATCCCGGATTGGATGTTCTGTTTACCGAATGTGGATCTGTTGCCCTCAGTTCCGTGTCCAGCCATTTTGCCAGACATCAAGATTTTGCCCAAACGCCCATTCTTTGTCACAGACGGTTCCAGATTATCAGATGGCAGGGTAGGAGGTGCTCTTGCCATTTGTGATTATGACACGATGGAATACACAGTGTACCCGATACATTGTCCTATCAGCCTAGACCACTCTTTTGCCATAGAGATGTATGTGGCCTGGGTAACACTCCTGGTGAGAAAGAAGCTGGGAACTCAAGATGGAGTGTGGTATACCAAATCGGATACATATACAGATTCTAAGTCATATGTTACAGCCCTACAGTCAGATACAGAGCAAACTGTACCCATTTTGAGAGATTTACTTCAGGCATGTAAACAACTGTCTCAAGACTATCAAGTTCCAGTGCATATTTACTCCCATCGCAAGGGTACACTGTTGGATATCATTCTAGACAGTGTAGATAGCTGTGCCAAAGAAACGGCGCTGTCACAAGTGCCAAGCATAGGATGGATTTCCGAATTGCAAGAACCACAGATCACGTTTTCTTGTGAAGGTCAGCAGTTTCATAATTGGGACAAGTATGTGCACACCAAGCTGACCGAGCTGTATTGTAAGTCTCATGATGTAGAGTACTGTGCCCCACAGCCAGTGTATGATTTGTATGCTAATGCCCTCATGAATGGGCACATTCAATGGAACACACATCTACATACTGTGGCATGCAGACAGGGCATCTGGCAACCAAATCCTGCACAATGCATCTGGTGTGGAATGCAGAATACCTCCAGGCACATGTGTGAGGAATGCCCATACAGAGATGTAATACTGTATTTGGTTTATTCCAAATTGGCAGTCATGATACCCGATGTCATCCCATCCTGGAAACATTGCATTCCTACCCCTTGGGGAGTTTGGGTACAAAGGGGAGCAGCAACCATTTTGTTGCATTGTGTGTATTATCCAGGAGCACAGGTCGATCACATCTCTTTGTGCATCAATCCAGACGGTAGAGCAACAACAGACACTACACATGCTATGGAAAAGCTGGGAGTGAACGAATCCAAACAGCAACGTTTGTTGGGTTTTATACTTACCACTCTGCAGTTATTACGAGAGGCAACGTCCTTGCCTCTCATGTTACAAACCCAAGATTTTGCAGCCCTCAATGGGGCACCCATGACACATTTCGTACTCGCGCACCAGCACAGAGTACCAAAGCACTCATGGGCATCATACCCTGAAGTGTGGGTAGTGTGGCCACATGCGCCTTTGCTGTTCCTCTTAGGAAATCGCATGCATTTTCATGTGTATTTGCCCAAGATGCGCTTGATGGCGCACTCGCTCACACCAGTCACATACTGGTTTGTCACAGATATGCGGGACATGCGCAAGCTACAACACAATGTTCCCACTGTATGGCTTATTGATTCGGTTGAAAAGCCTGTTATAGGCACGAACCTTCAGGGTACCATATTTTGGAGCATGACGTTTGGATATCCAGAGAATCAGCGCATGATCACTTGTTTAGTGGTACAAGAACAAGTATATTCCGTCAAACGGTTGCGTGCCCTATTGGCGGCATTTCAACAGCTGTTCGCTTTACTAGGATTACCTCACAAGATGAGCACACAAGATTATAGACTGAAGTTTCAACCCAGTATGGACAAGTGGGTTGAAGAGCCTTGGTGAACTTGTCGTGAATGCCTTTGTTTGCTCGCGTGCCCTTGGCAAGAACTGTACTATTGTCAGACTCCAAGAGAGAAGCCACTAGACCATTGTAACTAGCATCACCTTACGCAAGTTAAGCAATGAAAGCAATCTGTGGGACACACTGCTAACTGGATTCCGGGGTGATCATGCTGATGCTAGGACCGTATGTGCTGAGCATATTGTCCCACTTGGCTACCACCTGTCAGGCTTCGGTTGGGGTACCCACGGATAGGGTGAGCGGGGGAATGTGAGCCGAAAGGTCCTAGGGCACATTCCTGCATGCACCGCGAAAGACCCACTGCATCTCAGCGAGGCGGAGCTAACGGGAACCAGCTAGCATTGGCGTGTTTCTCGCGGTGCTAGTCGTGCGGCCAGCAAGGGCTGGGTCGCAGGTCCTCCTCCTCCTCCTCCTCCTCCTCCTCCTCCTCCTCCTAGGGGCCTTCGGCCAACAGTTAGTTGCCAAAGGTGTCGCCCTCAGGCGTCCATGGGCGCCTAAGGCGCCCAATGCTACATGAACACCAAAGGTGCCTTAAGGAAAATTTGGTCCAATTTGCACCCCAACACTATCCGTAAACCCAACCTTGACTCTAACACCCACCCCCAACCCTCAGCCTACTCCTATCCCTACACCTAACCCTAACCCTAACCCTAGCCCTAACCCTAGCCCTGGCTCTCACCCTAGGCTAGGGTCAGAGTGAGTGTTGGGGTCCAAAATGAAGAGCGATGATGTGGCAAAAGCAGCCATGAACGATATTTGGGGGGATCTTGTTCAGCCCAATCAACATGGCTGGCATGGCCAAACCAACTAGCTGCAAAGGTTAGGGTTAGGTTTATGGTGATGGTATGGTTAGAGGGAGGGCAAGGGGAGGTAAGGGGAGCCTGTGCCCCCCTCCCCCCCCCCCCCCAACACCCCAAATCGCCCCACCTGGACCCCCCCCCCACCACCCCGAATTGCCCCACTTGGACCCCCCCCCCCCAACCGACCCTCCCGGAGCCCCCCCCCCCAGCCCCTCCTATACCCCCCCCCCTTCGCCCTCCCTGAACCCCCCCCCCCCCCCCCCAAAGGGGCCTCCGGCCAACAGTTAGTAGGGGGGGTAGTTGGCGTCCAGAACCGAGGGGTCGCCCCCCCCGTGCTTGCATGCTGCGGTTCTCGATGACCAGGCCTAAATATGCGGCTATGGCAGCGTCTCGTGTTCACCCCTGTTAGAGCTAAGGTGCCCAAGTCCAGGTTCGAGCTGACGCCCTTCCGATCACGTACTGCCACTGCGCCATGGCGCATCCATCCTGGGATGGTGGGGAATGATGGTGGGGAATAAAAGGCTGGGGCAGGCTCCAAGGGCTCTACGCCGCCTCCTTCTGAGCGTTGCAATGCACCCCTCTGCACAGACGCTGCCAAGGGCCCGGCGTTTGCCCTCACAGGCCACCCAACAGACGCAGCCCCTGCCAAATCCCGCAAGACTGTGAATTACAACCGCCGCGGTTTAGGGAGCGGCCTCTCGCTCTTGGCCAGCAAGGCTCAGGCGATGGAGGCCCTTGAGCCTCCAACGAAGAAGCCCAAGCTCTCCGCTCCCGTGCTGTCCACCACCGCCACTGCCCACAGCAGCGCAAGGCCTGCATCCACCTCCCCTCCCTCCCTGCCCACTCATACCACTGCACCAAATCATGTGCCCACCCCTGCCCCGATCCCATCTCCCCAATCCACATCTCCTCCCGCCCCGGCATCTGCGTCGGCCTGTGCCTCACTGCTGGCCCATGCTGCCACGTCCGTCTCGTCCTCAGCCCTGGCCCCTCCCTCTCCCCCGGGTCCTGAACCCACAGCCACTGCCTCGACGGTGAGCAGAGGCCAGCCACACGATACGCCCCCCCCTCTGGGTCCTCCGTGCCAGTCTTCTGCCCTTCCTCTGCCAACCTCTGCTTCTGCCCCTGCCTGTGCCTCCGCTTCTGGGGCTGGAATGTCTGGGTCCCGCACCCCATCATCCGTTCCTTCTTCTGTCCGCTCACTGCTCGGCTCTGGCTTGGGTGGTCCAGGCGCCGCCTCTGGCTCCGGCGTCTCGCCTTCTTCATCCGCCCCCTCTGCCGTTTCCGGGACAGCGGCATCAACGCTGGCCTCCGGCACCACTGCCCTTTCCGCCACTCCGCCCCTCTCGTCTGCCCCTACATATCCCCCGGCGCCGCCCTACTCTTCGACCTCCGCCCCCCATTCCGCCTCCAAATTCGGCTCAAACTGGCGGTCGCACGCTGCCTCGGGGTCCGGCAGCAGCAGCAAAACCCCCCCACAGGCCACCTCTCACACCTCCGCAGCCCCTGGGCCCCGGCCAAACACGAGCCGCGGCTCCGGCAGCCACACACTTCAGTCCCTCCCTTTGAAGCCGCCCAATGCCCCAGCACCTTCGCAGGACGAGACGCAGGTGCGCAACGCAATGGTCCAGCGGCTGGTGGGCGCTCTCACTGCAGAGGCCCTGGACCCGGACCCCATGGTTGTGCAACGGGCGAAGGCAATCGAGGTATGGCCGTGGATGGTGGCCCGTGTTTTGCTGATTGGCAAAGTGGTGCTTGAGTGGTAGGTACAAAGCGGTTGTGGCGTTGGGAGGAGCCGTTGAGGCAGTTACAGGCAGTCCTCGAGAACCCCCTACAAATGTCACAAACTCCAGGGCCCCTTTACATTCCGTAGGACCTCTAATTTCTTTCTTTTTGTGCCTCTTGCATCTCATGCAACCACGACGGTCATTCCTGCAGGTCCCACACCGTCACTACCCAAATCAATGTCTGCAGGATGGGGGGGAGGTCCCTTGTCCATAGGTAAAAGATGCCCCAATTCGGGGAATGATCAGGACAAACCTGCCAGAACACCTGGTGATTTTGAATACCTCCCTTAAGGACCGTCGCTGCCCATCCTACCCCCATCAGTCACCCTTCAACTGGCATCGCTTGCCATCCAGCACCGCGGGCTACCCCGGGGAAGAGACCCCAGCCATTAGAGTGGTTCTAACGCCTGCATCCAGCAGCCCAGGATCCGCAGGGCACACAAGAGTAAAATTGAAGGTCCCGAACACTGCCCGAAACCCAAGGTGTGACGCGGATGGTTTGAAGTGCGCGTAGTCGTGCGCTGACTCATCGGCGAGTGGTCCTCAGAGACAGAATTGGTGCCCCATAACACCTGCCAACTGCCAGGCTGAGTGTGGTGGACGGGCGGAGGGACGTGAGTGTGAGGGTGGTAGACGTTGGAGGATTGGTGAACATTGCGGAGGTGTAGCGGGCCGTAGAGGATGTGCGAGCGTTGTAGAGGTGCTGTAGAGCACTGTAGAGAGGGGGGCAGCAAGTCCAAACGTTTCCCATTTCCTGAGCGACCCACCTCCCTTCCCACAGAAATCTTTCAGGCTCAGCCCAAAGTCTGAGGATACACGCATGAATACCAAACAAGACGAGGGGCAGAGGCTGTGAGGGTGATGTGAGGCCAAGACGAGGTGGATGGCAGTCATGACAGTGGAAATACATCAGACAGACCACAGAAGCGGTGACTCAACAAATCTATACACCAGGACCACATGTTATGTCACTGCCGTGAGGAGGCGGCGCTTGAGGTTGGCTTGCTTTCGCCTTGCACCACTGCGATACTCCCATTTTGCACGCATTCATCCTGCTTTTCAACACGCGTCTTGTTGTCTGTGGCCTCCTTCCCGCAGTTGTTCTGCAAAACGTATACACATTTGCCTCACACAATCCGTGCAGCGGTGGGTCACACCAATCGTGTACCTGGCACACGGCTTGCGCACAGCACATGCGTGTAGGTGCACAACAGCAGTGCTATCTGGCGAACAGGCAATGTTTATAAGAATTAAGTTGCAAAGGGGGTGGGGGTCTGGGTGGGTGGGTCTTCAGCCGGATGGGTGGGTGTAAAGCTCTGGACCGCCCCCCCCCTCTTATAATTTCGAGGACATCATGGGTTGGGCTCCTGCTACCCCTTCTTTCTTTGCTCACAGGAGCCTTGTCTGCAAGCTAGTGCAGCCGCAGCATGCCGCATCATGCCGCAGCACCTTTTTTTTGGAGCTGCACATGGGGGTTTTGAAGCATGCCGCAGCATGCCGCAGAATGCCGCAGCATGCCGCAGCGAGCCAAAATTTTCACATGGCGGCTTTTTTTTTCATAACATGTCGAACCTCTGAACCCTTTGTTGCACAGAAGTCTCAGAACTGGATGGTAGCTCAGTGGTCTATGTATCAGACCTCAGCTTGGAAGGTCCTGGGGTCCATTCCCGGAAAGGACAATTTTTTGCCTGTCAGTGCCTCTCTATTGTTGCACAGATCTTCGCTTTTTTGGTGTATTGGGAAGGTATTGGGGACCACATCAGCCTGTCTGCCTTGTCTGTCTGCTCCCATAGAAGTGTAGGTACCCACATGTGCAGGCAGAAGCATGCCGCAGCATGCCGCAGCACAAGAAATTTTTCCGAGGGACCGCACTAGCTTGCTTGTCTGGCTGTGTGCTGGTGCCCCTTTCCGCTTTGTCGTTGTGCGGGCACCATGCGAAAATCTCTTTGTGGTTGTGGGGTATTCGCACAGAGCAACAGTGCCACACAGAGTGCAATTTCTGCCGGGAATGTTGTAGAGTTGCAGTGCTTGTGTGTGGAGCATGTACCATGAACATAGGCTGCAATTGTCCATCGAGACGGGGACCACATTACAACGTTGTGCCCACGTCCCTGTTCGTCCTAGAGTTTGTGCGCGGTGTGCGTGTGTAGCAGGATCTGCATGGCCCGGTATGTGTACCCTCAACTACAGGCTGCCATCTTCACCACGTGCACCCAAAAGACGCGGAAGGATGTGTTGCAGCGCCTCAAGATGAATCTGATGCGCAATGAGGCCCTGCGGGACAGGGTATTGAAGGGCTCTGTGAGCCCCATGGAGCTGGTGGCCATGTCCCCCCAAGAGTTGGCAACTGAGAAGCTGATGCAGCAGCGACAGCAGCAGCAGCAGCAGATCACGCATGTCGACAACAGCACGGCGGACGTCAAAACCCTGCGCGACACGCTTTTCCAGCAAAACCGGTTTGCACTGCATATGGGCCTTAGAGCATGGTCAACAGGGGCGGGGTAGCGGGGCTCAGGTGTACCGTCCTTCAGTAATTTTATAGGGTGACAGTAACGGATTTACAGTGACCAACGGTGACGGTAACGCGAACAGCGACAATGGCGGTGACATCGTCTCTGGCAGTGCCGGTGACGGTGGCGACACCAGTGACAGCAGCAGTGACAAGATCATGTCGCCATTTATACACACCGCTCAGAGTTGCCACTGATGGCAGAATGCTAAAGCGCTCGGGGACTCAAGCTGGTGGGCATGTGTGCACCTCCTGGTCTGTCTTGGAACTTTGCGATATACTGCTGCCCAGGGCCATGCAGTTCTGTTGTGTGTACGGATGCACTGTTCAGCTCGGTGAGGCAACAGGTTTGTGTGCATTTTGTTGTGCTTTAGAATGCTTGATAGTTCAAGGGGACCTCAATGAGGTATACCATGGAATTGATTGCGGGGAGAACCGCCGGTGTAAGTGTAGTTTCCGACTTGGCCTTTGCCTGTGTCACGGCTTTGCAGTGGGCAAAGAGTGTGTGGCAGCTTGCATGCCGCAGCTTATGCTGGTGTTGGTAATTTCTAGAGTCCTAATGCGAGCATCCACCACTCGGCTCTGCAGTGAAAAATTGATGGTGATTGTTTCGAGATGAATTGATTCAATTCGATTCAATTAAATTAAATTAAATTCAATGCAATTCAATTCAATCAATTCAATTCAAGACGCCCGGGGGGTGGGGGGGGGCTAAGTTTATGTGGGGGTGGGGTGGGGTGGCTGTTATGTGGTTTATGCCATTTCTTGCCCCCCTCCTCTAAGTGCAGCGCCCGTACCCCGAGGGGGGGGGTCCAGCCCCCAGATCATTCTTTTTTGCCATTCTTGCACCCCCAGATGGCACATTTTGGGTTGCTCAACCCCCCAGATCTGTTTTTGCCATTGTGGCACCTGACTGACACTTTTGGCATATCTCGGCACCCCTTCAAACAACATATTAGTTTTCGGACATGTCTCCTGGTAGGGTGGTCATTACCTCCTACAGTTGGCGATCTTGAAGAGTCAACACACCATACTGCGCATGATGTTTGTGCATGTTGTATTTGCTGCAAGCAAAGTGCCATGTGTACCCTAATTGGTTTACCCCTGGTTGTATTGGGTGGTAAACCAATCATGGCATTCCTTTCACGCTATCACAATTTCCTAGTTTTCATGGATGGAAGCGGTTGTCTGCAATCCTGTGTCAACACCCATGCTGATGACTGCAGTTGCCACAGAGATTGCTGGGCATCTGGATCACACCCAAGGCCCAAGTGGCACATCCCCTTCTTCGTTACTCACCCCTAGTTTGAGTTGGACTTTGTCCTTGTGGCAGTTTATGATTGGTATGATGGGCGTAAAGCGTCTTGGCATGTTGAGTAGGCAAAGTTAGGGTTGCAGTCTGCGAACATGGCTAGCCAAGGTTCTAGGGTCTTCAAAGTACAGTGCGGACTACAAAGGGGGTTCATAGGGGCCCTTTGGTACTGTGGTACCCTAATGCACGGATGTTCCTCCTTTCTGGGTCGCCCTCCCCCCCCCCCAGCTCTCTCAGCCGTCAAACGGTTAGAGAGAGAAGTCAAATAAACGCACCGCACGATGAGGGGGACACGCCTACCTCTTTCATGAACACAACAACACAAGGGCCACAGGAGGGGGGGGTTGCTGGGTACGGAGAGCATGAATGTGCATCATGGGATGAGGCCCGACAGCCAAAGTAACCATGCCTGCTGTATGTCCATCCTTCAGGCTTGTTGGCTTCGGTGAGTCAGTCTTTGCACACAGCACACACTTCTGAGCTGGCCCTTTGTCGTACTCCTGCACTAGCTTGGGTGCTACCCAAAAATTACAAGTGTGCTCTGAGCTGGCCCCTGCTCTACACCCCCGTTGCTGGGGTGCCATATAAGTGATATATAGTCTGCCTGCTCTAGGCTGCAATACGTCGGAGCCACAGAGCTGTAACCAAGGTATAAAATGCGAGCCCAAAAAGGACAAAATAGGTAGATTTTGATGAGTATAAGTTGATTTTGTAGCTCATCCGGCGCATACATTGGACACATCAATTGTAAATACCATTGAGCTTTGGGCTGTGAGCGCACTACACTAATACAGTGAACAAACCTTGGTGTCCCTACCAAGGCTCATTACGCCGACAACAATCTGAGTTTCTTAGTGTTTTGGCTTGGTGCTCTAGTTTCTTGGGGCCCTGATGGTCCCCTCTGACAATGGCCTGGGTGTTCACCTCAACTGGTTCGCTGATACATGGAAGCTCTGGCTTTTTCCGGTCATTTGCAGTCTGCTTACATCAATATTAGCACCCGCACAGGGCAGCGTGAAGAGGTGATTCAGGCAGTTTTCTGTGATGGCTAGGATGGTTCTACCATGATTGCTCCACTGAGTGAGGCTGTGGCTTTTCTGATTGGCTTGGTCAAGCACAACGGCCATACATATGAGGCCACGGTGGCTACAACAAACGAGGATGTTATTCAACTTGTTCTTGACACTCACCTAAACCGTGCCACATACAATCCGGTGTACATCCCCAACATATTGTGCCACCAATGGACTTTGTCAATTCTACACGAATCATTGTGTCCAACAACCTTTCTGCACACTTTGTACACGGGCGAGCAAAATGGAGCCCAAGAACCGGTCCCTCATGAACTACAAGCTGCCGTATCCGCCGACCTTTGCCTAGAACCATCTCAAGTAGCATCTTTCGTAACCACAATATTTTTCAGTATAGCGGGATCTATGGAGCAGCAGGATGTGGTAAGTCGCATGTGGCTTTGGCGATCATGCAAGCACGGTTTGTTGCCATCCACTCGGTTGACTACCTACTTGCACTGTTTTTGTATACTAGGGTTTAGCCATGCCCAGCCATGGCCAGAGCCTAATGAACGTTTTTGTCAGAGTGTTGGCTGTTGTGAGAATATTGACGGGGGGCGGCTGGCTGGTAAACGCTGGATGCATGGGAATCGAACCACTGTACCATACCCCCCTCCCATGTCCATACCCCCCCTATTTCCTTTCACCCCCATGGGGACAGGGGGGGCATCACTTGCTTGTTCCCGAGAAAAGCGCATCAGTGTCATATTGCACAGGACTACGTAACTGCGAGACGGCGTTGTCAGAGGTCATGTGTACCTCTGTTGTTCAGACCCATTGCACTCCTTAGACCTCTAAAGTTGTTCCCTGAAGGCAGGAGAAGTGTATCCCCTGTTTTGCCCCCTCCCCCCCTGATGGGATTTCTGTCATTCTGGCACCCTCAGATGACAGTTTCTGCATGTCCTACCCCCGCCAAATCAGTGTTTGTACCACGTAGAAGGCAGATTTTGTGCAAAAAATGTTGGTATGTACATATCTACTAAGGGGAGACCCCAACCCAGCTGTGTGTGTGTTGAAGATTACATTTTTTGAAGATGCTGCCTTGCCTAAGGCCCCTGGCCCACATTCAGGTATCGTTGCAATTTTTGGGGTTGGCTGTGGCTTTGCTGCAGACCCTGCTTCTAATCATGAGCAGCAAAGTTTTTGACTTTGATTCAATTGAATTCATGTCCTTGATTTTACATCAGGACGGTTGTCATTTTCTTTTTGTGTTTATTACTTTGTGCCTATGGCTTTAGTACCAGGGCGAGAAAGGAAGGATTTGATTGGGCTGTCTTGAGAGGAAAAAAAGTTCTTTTCAGGGCATGGGTCACTCTTGTTGCAATTATGGGGTGTTGGGGGGGGGGGGTACAGGGGCATACTATCAATTTTCAGTGCTGGGTACCCTGATGGTATAGTAAGGGCAGGGGGAGCCCTGTTATCAATTTTCCAGTGGGGGCAGTACCTTGATGGTATATTCAACACCTGTGGGATTTTGTTTGCATTTGTTATGGTTCGAGGAGTACTTGAGCGAAACTTCAAGGCAAGGGGCAGGTGCTTTTTTTTGGTGGCAAATTAACCTTTTGGTTTTAGCCCAAAGCTTGGTCAACCTGCTGCATCACCTGCATCTGCTGCACCTGCTACACTTGCTACATGTGCTATGCCCGCTGAACCTGCCGCGCCTGCTACGCCTGCTGCTCTTATTTCCCCTGCTATACGTTCTGCACCTCCTGCACTTGTTGCACCCGCTTTCCTTGCTCGTGGTCGCCGTTTCTCAGGATGATCCCGTACGATCAGTGTACACAGGCGTCGCAGCCCGAATCTGAGCTCCATTGGGATCCTGAAGATTGACGCGCGCTGCGGTTGTGTGGCTTTTCCCTGACGCGCAGCTGATCACACATGCGCCGTAGTGCTGCCAGTTGGCAGTTGTTTGGGCCATAGGGCAGGCAACCATTGGCTACCTTGGGGGTTGGATGTGAGAAGTGAAGCAGTTTTGTTGTGGTTTCGGACGGCCCTGTTTCAGGGTTTGTCCGAGACGCACACCTCAAAGGCCCCCCGCTCGCCTTGCTGCACTTGCACCAGTCTTGCTGCGTCCATCTTTCCAACCGCCAGACATTACTCTGACCGCCTCATCAATCGCCACTCGTGGCCCTTGGCCGCCTTTGTAATCGCAAGTGTGACCCGACCTCTTGTCTGAACGCTGGCACATATCCTCCGACAGGCTCCCATCACAAGTCGCAAGCAAATCACCGTCAGATGCCTTACCACGAACCGCCTTGTCAATTATTCCTACTTTCGGGGAGGCGCCGCCCATAACCATCCCTAACTACTCAATTATTGGTAATTGTGCACTGACTAACCACCCATTGAACCACCATTATCCGTCCCCTGACCGCTGGTCTGACGGCCTGTCAGGCCGCTGCCCCCCCCCCCCCCCCCTGGCCTCCAAGCATGTCTCGCACGCCCCCACAACGGCTGCTTTTGTCGCCCATGTACGGGGTTTCAGTCGGCAGCTCGAGGTCAGGACAATGACGCATCTCCAAAGAAGTGCACGCTCACCGAACTTTGTTAGGTACGTCCGTGCGGCTGCCACGGGAATTGGAGAGCACCAGTGCCTTGGACAGTGCATCAGACAGTGCTACTGGTGCTGCTGGCCAGTGCAGTGCCAAACTGAGTGGGACAGTGCCGCTGCAGCACTTCGGCGCTTCCATTCACAGCGACGGTGCCATCGATTGTCTCGTCGCCACCCTCTGGCCAGGACACCGCGAAAGCGCCGAAAGCTTTTGTTGGGTGAGACACGGTTCAAACTTTTTTTTTCCTGGCGGTCAGGGCAGGGACTGATTTTCCTGCCCCCCCCCTCGTCGCAGGTTCTGCAGACATCATTCATTCAAGTCCCGTCTGGTAAATTTCCCGTCTTCGTCAAACCGCTACGGTTGCTACAACCAGCACAGTGTTGTCCATTGCCATGGCAACCGACCCCCCTCCCTCCCTCCAACGGCCTCTTAACGGGTCCCTACAGCCGTGTTTTGTCTCTGACTGGCGCTTGCAAACCTTTATAATGTGTGGGCCTGTGGAGCTGTACAACGCTAAGGTTGTATTGGCACAGACCCCCCGACCCGGAAACACAAATTTTTGTACAGGGCACATTTTTGTACAGGATGGTATTTTTTGCCCATGGCCCGAAAAGGCCCTCACAATGGACGTTCGTTGTGATGGACCTCCACACGATCAATGCAGCGCGCTGGTTATTTTGAGCCATTGATATTGGTGGTGTGCCCTCTCCTCCATCGCTTCTGGATGCCTACCCCAGTGGCTCCGTGACGTACCCCAATGACTGCACAGTGTACCTGGTGCGCCCCAGTGACTGCATCACGTACCCCAATAGATCTGTACCCCGCAGGCTTCATCGCGTACCCCCATGGCTGTATGACGCACCCCAATGACTGCATGACGTACCCCAATGGCTGCATGTGGCACCCCATTGTTTGTATATTGTACCCCAATGGCTGCGTGTTGTTTTACGCTGCCTGCATCGTGTACACATGTGTGACTATCCGTTCCCTGTGTTTGGTAATGTAGCTGTTGTGTGTGTAAAATGACATTTTAATGAGAGAGCGCCATCTGCACCCATAAACCTCAAGACATGTCCACCTTGCTATACCTAAGCCACATGCAAAAAGTTTCGCAGCTACAATCTTATGGCGACGGCACTCGGCATTGCTGAGTTTCAGTCGGAGATGTCTGCTGTTGGAGGTTTCAATGTTTGATCTTGTGAGGACTCTAACAAGTCCAGGGCTGTCTTCATGCGTCTGGATGAGTTGCATGCATATCTGAATCCCCTAAGGTTGTCTCTAGACTAGCTCTTAACTCTTCTTTGGTTTGGGCATCACAGGCAAAGGATAACAAAAGCTTGTGTGCAGAAGAAGGCGTGCTGGTGCAGCAGTGCGCGCCTCCTTTACCAGGGAACTCCGCCACCTGAGGAAGCTGCATTCCTAATGGGCTGATGGGGCAGACACCACGAGTCTCACACGCCATAGGGCAGGTGGCGGGGGGGGGGGGGGATTGTTTGAGCCCCCAGAAGGAGGGAGGGGAGGCTGGAAATGGGGCTCAAACGTCAGAGCCCTGATATAAAGACAGAGTCTGTTGATTTGAAGATGGCTCAGAAATCGGGCCGCAAAGCGGCACGGAAAAATCTTTTCCCCATGATTTATGCCCCAAACATCATGGGGATCGTTTTGAGGTATGTAGGTATGTATGGAGGTTACCCCCGGACCCTAATTCTGGGCCCCTCCCAGACCCTTTTTGGCTGCCTGACGTTTGAGCCTTGAAGGAGGGGGGTTGGGGGCTGGAAATGGGGCTCAACCCCCCCCCCCCCCCCCACAAACCTTTTTTGGCCCACCCGAGTGAACCCAGCTGATGGTGACGGGCGCAGGCACAAAGAGTAGCAGTGCCCGGAACTTGGTGCTCAGACACCTGGGCCCACACAGCTAGTCAATGCGAAGAACACGCACACACGAAGATATCATATGCCACCGCTTTCTCTTGTCTTAAACTGAATTTGGCACGGATACCTCTGCCGCCTACCCTTCCACCGTTGCTCATGCAATAGCAAAGGCAGCCAGCATGGCTGAGAGAACAAGGTTATTGATTTTGCGCATCGAATAGGCATAAATCCATGCTACAAGGAATATTTCAGTAATTTGCGCTGTAACCTTTTCCCCACGAGCCTTAGGATGAAGTGCCTCAGGAACAGTACTCAGTGGGAAGTGGAGCAGCAATCTCAAGAAGGTGGCCATTTGAATACCCGAACTCGCATTTCCAACGAGTAACCCCCCCCCCCCCCCCTTGTCCTAGCTAAGCTACAGCGGGCGTAGGGACCGTATCAATTTGGAGCCTAATTTAATTTGGTACCAAATGTAGTGCAGCCACATAAGACATGGGTTTAGAGACAATTTTGCCAGTTGCATAGAGTCATCGACACAGTTGTTGTGAGTGTTTGCCCACTTGAGCCCACATAGCTCTGATTTTGGGTATATTTGTGCATTATATTCCCCTTTCTTGCCCCAGCTCACCATGTATGTGGTACGCGCAAGCTACGGCCTTGTTTAAGCTACAACAGGTGTGGGGACCGTATTAATTTGGGTCTTTTCCGGAGCTAAGACAAGGGGGGATGTGGTGGGGGGGGGGGGTTGAGGTCATTTTTGTGCCATATCGTACCACAAACCTTGGAAGGGTGCAATTGGCTTATGTTTTTACCACAGATAGGTACATCAAACCAGGGTTGAAAATCAGAGTACAAAACAAATTTCTCTGCCTATTTCAGCTGGAGAAAGGATGCCTATTATATATCCTCGTGGTGACCAATGCCATCTACTTTTGGAAACCTTGCTCATACCAATTTGCTCACTGCAATTCCCGCGGAGGGTGCACTGATGAACAATTGGGGCCACAGACCATTCGTCGTAGAGTAAAGTGCCTGCAGCCCTGAAATGTTTTGCGTGCATTGGACAGGGCTTCCATTGGCAACAGAGAATCATCAAACTGTGCACATTGAAACCAGCGCCAGTCGCCAACCTGGTAAATCAAGCTGTCAACATGACGGCCATGTGAGTGTTTGTGCGAAGATGTGTACACCACTGAGCCATGTAACGCCATCACAAACTGACCACTATGCACCAAACGCCTTTTGGTATGTTGTTGTCCCATAACTCAGGTGTGCGCCATTGCATAGCATCTCCTTTGGGAATCAGTCCTTCTTTACTTATTGCATCACTCAGCCCAGTAATTCCGCTGTTTGGATGAAGGAGCGAGCACAAAGGAAAGTCCAACACCTCGTCCCTCCTGGCCTCAAAGTGTCGCTGCAAACAAGGGAGCAATGAAACCCAGCCTGACCCGGGAAGGAATCCTCCCAGTTGTCAATGGTACCATACTCACACACTACCCTGCCTGCTAACAGCTAGAGGAAAATCTCGCATTTTGCGAATATTCAGGGCGTTAGAAAATGACTTAATCTCATCAGTTTTGGTGTCAACACCAAACAGTTCAATCAACAGTGAAACTGTTTTTGCATTTGTAAGTTGTTGGGAGTGCTCATTCTGCAGGACCCATAGCACTGTGCTCGCTTTAGGAGCCCAATTGCACTTCTTGTGGCAGGATGTTGCTAATTTCACTGCGGCATTGGTCTGGTCGTGCACGTGTTGTTAGCAGGACTGCCCAGTCATTGTGATGCCCTTCCTTTCTGGGCTGTTTGCTTGCAACATCAGGACAGTTGTTTTCGTATCCGTGGCACCCCGCACGAAATAGGGAAACTTGGGGTGCAGTTTGGTGCTGTGTGCCCCCTGCTCAAGTATCATGCAAACCTGTTTTGATGCATGGCTCTTGTCTTGCAAGCGAACACTTGGCACACACAGTCTGAGCCAATGTTACTAAGATGACACATTGCAGGATCAAGACGAGGTGTCAGTGACACATGCGCATGATATGGGAGCAACAGCCACATGGCCATTTTTGGGAGATCGGTTTAATTTGTACAGTCCCCGGGTTCAAAAGCGGTATCAGGTTGATGGAGTGCAAAGTGCTACGGGGGGTCCACAGTACAGATGGTGGGGCTGCCAATCACGATGTGTGCGAACAGCTCTGCATGCAACAAATATACCAGATTATTGCGCATCAGCCACAGCAGTCTGCCGGCATGCCTCTGAATGAGCCCTCAGGCATGCAAGTGGGTGGGGGAGCGCGGGGGGGGGGGGGCTGCAGACCTGTGTTTTTGAATTCAGAAAGTAATCTAAAGCAAGCTTGGGGTGCACTCTGTGCAGGCCTAGAGTATAAATGTCGGGGGCACGGTGCGAAAATTGTCATCCCTATCATGGAGAATTTTTGCGTTGGAATAGTGTCAAAAAGGGGGTGCTGGTAGGATTGACAGACTTGTAATATAAGCATTTACAATGCACAACTATGCACGTTTACGGCGCCACCGCCGAACTGGGCATGTCGGGATTTCAGAGCAATAGCACAAACGGA
This sequence comes from Eutreptiella sp. 'Long Island Sound 2002', assembly GCA_964036045.1. Taxonomy (NCBI): domain Eukaryota; phylum Euglenozoa; class Euglenophyceae; order Eutreptiales; family Eutreptiaceae; genus Eutreptiella; species Eutreptiella sp. 'Long Island Sound 2002'. Next base: position 137,185,323 of record OZ038382.1, read on the forward strand.
AAGGAGAAATGCTTGCTTGCTTATTGCTTGTTGCTTGTTGCTTATTTGTTAGCTAGTTTTAAGGGGAGAGGGGTGTAGTAATATATCTATATGGCACAAGTGGCAACAGCACCCCCCCCCTCCACCCCTCCCGGGGGGGGGGGGTCAATAGAGCCCCCAAAAACTGGGGGGGGGGTCAGGAAAAGGGCTCAATTGACAGGCACCATTAATCAGTCATTATGAAGTCTGGCGCCGAAGGCGCCCAGAAGATTTTGAGCATTAAAATTGGTCGATTTTTTTCACCAAATATATGGCAGATAATGACTTTTCTGAACCCCCTCGACGTACGCCCATCGCGAAGATGATTCCGCAACTGCCATGGATGAGGAGGGGTTGTTGGGCACGAACGATCCCGATCGGCGGTACACCACCAACGAAACGCAGGGGGGCGGGAGTCCCAACGATTCGCACAGTGTGTCTGGGATGGAACCAGCCGACTATGCATTCCAGCGGTACGAAACGCAGGGGGGCGGGAGTCCCAACCATTCACACAGTGTGTGTGGGATGCAAGTAGCCGACTATGCGTTCCGGCGGTACAAAGCGCAGGGGGGCGGGAGTCCCAACCATTTGCACAGTGTGTCTTGGATGGAACCAGCTGACTCTGCATTCCGGCGGTACGAAATGCAGGGGGGCGCGAGTCCCAACCATTCACACAGTGTGTCTTGGATGGACCCAGCCGACTAGGCACCATACTGTACCACGTACCAGCCGTAGCCACATTGCGCTGCGTTTGAACCCCCGCATCGAATGCACTCCAAAAGTCGGTTGGAAAACAGTTGGTGTGGCGGACACCTTGCTCTCCCAAAAATTGAGGGCGTAGCTGGGTGTGCGCCGTACAATGACGACGCCGTAAGGCGCCACGTCGCGACGTCGCGTCACTTCACGTCACGTCGGAAAGTGCGCCGTCGAGTTTTCTACGGTGTGGGAATCGTGCTCTCCAAAAATCGGTTGGAAAACAGTTGGTGTGGCCGACACCTTGCTCTCGCAAAAATCGACGGCGTAGGTGGGTGTGCGACGTACAATGACGACACCGTAAGGTGCCATGTCGCGACGTCACGTCGCGTCACGTCGGAAAGTGCGCCGTGAATTTTTTACGATGTGGGAATCTTGCACTCCAAAATCGGTTGGAAAACAGTTGGTGTAGCGGACACCCTGCTCTCGCAAAAATTGAGGGTGTAGGTGGGTGTGCGCCGTACAATGACGACGCTGTAAGGTGCCACGTTGAGACGGCAAGTCACGTCACGTCGGAAAGTGCGCCGTAGCTTTTTCCATTCGCTTTCTATGGTCTTTGATAACAACACACAGCATTGGTTGACTGGTGCGTCCGACGTCCCTACGGCTTTCGTGGTTAGGATGTCCCGTCGGATACACACAGCAGCCCTGTGTAGTTGCAACATTTTCTTGCGTTAACAAGAAGATCTGCGCTTCAGTCAAAGCCACACATGATGAATTGAATTGCCGACCCCCCTGTGTGACATTTGGTCTGGTCGGAACCATCCGAAGCATTCCGGACGGTGAAATCATGCGAGCGATAATGGAATGGAAATTGGAAATCCAAGCAGAGCAAATATAAACAGACCGCGACCGAAAAAGAAACGGCATTCATCGTGCATCATCGCGGCGAATCATCACGGCCGCGCGCTGCATATAGCACAGGAAAGGATGGATGTATAGCACAGAGAGACCAAGGGAGAGAGAGAGGGAGGGAGTGAGAGAGAGGGGGGGGGGGTGGCCGTGGCGTGGCCCTTTGATTTGGTGGCACAGCGCGGCACACCCCTCTTGGAAGGGCAAAATATCCAAGCAGAGCAAATGTAAAAGCAGAACACAACCTAACCCAACTAATAGCATGGGCCCCAATCAGTAGTGATGCAGGGCAGCCCGTAGTGCCCGTTGCACGCCCGCGTCAATCTCAGCTGGTTGGTGACCAACCTCACCCTCCTTTACAGAGCCACCCGTTCTTCCCTTCCCGTGTTGCGCCGTGTTGCTGCTTTCTGCTAGCCGTGGCGGCCGGTGCTCTTGCTAGTGCTGCCGGATGTTGACCAAAATCTGGGTGTAGTGTTCCTAATTGGAAGACCGAAGGACAGGAAATCCAACGGGACCATCTGAAGCATTCCGGAGGGTGAAATCAGGTCAGCGATAATGGAATAGAAATTGGAAATCCAAGGAGAGCAAATATAAACGCAAAACAGACCGTGACCGAAAAAGAAACGGCATTCATCGTGCATCATCACGGCGAATCATCACGGCCGCGCGCTGCATATAGCATAGGAAAGGATGGATATGTAGCACAGAGAAACAGAGAGAGAGAGAGAGGGAGGGTGGGAGGGAGAGAGAGAGAGGGAGAGAGACAGTGTGGCCGTGGCGTGGCTCTTTGCATCGTGGCACAGCGCTGCACACCCCTCTTGGAAGGGCAAAATATCCGAGCAAAGCACATATAAACGCACACGACAACCTAACCCAAATGATAGCATGGGCCCCAATCAGTAGTGATGCAGGGCAGCCCGTAGTGCCCGTTGCACGCCCGCGTCAATCTCAGCGGGTTGGTGACCAACCTCACGGCGGAAGTACCAATCCCAAGGGAACCTGGTTGAAGTTCTCGGCCGTGAGGTGAGACAGGGGTCGCCAGGGGAACTGATGGTGGAGAGCTCTCCTTCCCGCCAGAGGCGGCCACCATGTAAAACAAACAAGGAGATGTCAGATGAGGCTGCGGACGCGGCCGCCCTTACTTACTTACTTACTTACCAATCCCATGACTGTGCGTCAACGAACATCACCAGACAGATCTCTCGGGGCTGGGCTAAGACAGATCTCTCGGGGCTGGGCTGGAATGGCGTTTGCCGCTTCATGTAAAATTGGCGGCCCGGGCAACACAGGTACAACCGGTGGGTGGAGGTACACAACGGTACTGCGTGTGCGACGTGCCATCCCACGGGTCCCACGGATGTTCTCGTACTCGTCGAAGGCGGCCTGTGCCATGCGACGGAGACAATATCTTTGGAGCCGGTATTCGCCGTTGCTCCCGCCGGCCGTTCCGGATTCCCACGCGATGCGATGTACGCGAATTCGTAGAATCAGTGGTTGATATTCGGCGGGATCTGCCTTGGGCGGAACTGGCACTGTTACAACCGCAACCACCGGAACAAACTGGGCCATATGTTCGTGATGGTTAGTTGCTCTTTAGTTTTGATGCAGTCGTAACTTCGCAGTTTTTCTAGGTGTTGACCCTCTGTGGTCGTGGTAGGCCCCACCACCTGCATGGAGTGTACAGTACATACAGGTCCTGCGCCCCCATTGGGCTCCCCCTTTGTGGAGAACTGCCTCACTCGCATCCGACCCAGTGGCTAAGCTGACTTTGCTGTACATACCTCTAGGCCACTGCTGCCTAAGCACACTGTTTGCCTTGATGGCTGAACTCACTCACCAGTGTCGGAACAAAGAAAAAAAAGCAAACTCGGCCATATGTTTCCTGTGGTGGACAAGACATAACGGCAAGGTATAACCTTGATTGGCCCCCATTGACCTCAATTTCCGTCCTTAACCTTGATTCACCATCATTGACCATACTGTCTGGCTGCCGTTCCAATGACGCATGTAATGACTCCCATTTATCGCCTACCCTTGACCGTCCAACGTACTTCTAGGGGGGGGGGGGGGGGCTTGCCTTCGCGTTTTAAGCCCCACCTTAGGCTCCGGCATGGCCTCGCCCTGGTGCTTGAGACGGTGCGTGAGGCGGCCGGCTCACCAAGTGTGGAAATGACACCTAGGCGGCGGACCACCCTAACTCACAAAAGCATACACATGGTCGTGGTCGATCTTGGCGTCGTCTGGGGCAATTTTTTCGACAATGCGCCCCACCAGACTGAAAAGCATCCAGGCCACCCATTGTGACAGGTTCCGGCCCTCATGGGGTCCAGTTCATGTACAAATTGGTTTCATTCACACCACACACTGTAGTAGCCGCTGTGGCAGTTGCATTCACTGGACAAATGAGACGCCAACCACTTGCACCGGCTTGAGCACTAGGGGGAGGCCTTGCCGGAGCCTAAGTGTCGAAACTCATGGTGGTGGTGGGGTACAGAGAGTGTTGGACCTGGGTGTTCATGTGGCGGCACATGGCCCTGGCAGAGCATGAACAGATGGATGTACCAGTGGATGAAACCTACATTTTAGGGGCAGGCGGGTGGGGTGCTCTTTGTGCCTGTCGCAACACCAAGACCGGGGGGGGTACTCAGTACCCATGCCACAAACATGGCTTGCAGCCCAAGGAGGAACAGCGGCAGTGGCAGCGCTGACCTCACCAATAATCATGCCCACATATGTAATGCAAGAATTCATCAAATTTTGCCTCAAGTACGGAATTCCCACCACACACAAGGCACTTGCAGTGACGCAGTTGGGGCCGGTCCCCATGAAAGGGGCGGGATACCTGGCGCACAGCTACAAGGCGTACTCCCTTGCACGCAAGGGCGTCCACATTAAGCTCTCCCTCCCATTAAGGGAGCTGCCACTGTGGCACTCCACACTTTTTTGTAACAAGCACCACAATACATACTTTGCACCACACCTCATCAAACAGGGAGTTCTATATTTAGGACAACTGTTTGATAACAACTTAGTCATGCACCCACACATGCACCAGTTTATCTCACGTACATGGCGGCCTGTTTATCAGCAAGCATTGCAACATTATCAAGCACTACCTATAAGTGATTGGTCCCCACCAGCAGTGTGGCCAGGCTGTTGGGCGAAGTCTGCGTGTTTGGCCCACATAGCACCGTCCAGAAAGATACAACACCGTGCGTCGCCTGATGACTGGAAGGCCTATTGGCCTGCACGCCTAACCCCTGGCCTAAAAGATTTTGCGTATTAGTGCATGTGGCACAAGCTCAAAGTGCGGCACCGCTTGGAACCTTGGCTCCATACTTCCGCCAGCCCTGTGTGTGGAGCAAGGGAAACGGTGTTCCACGCCTTGCACAACTGTGCATTTTACGCGCGCACACACAAATTTATGGTAGAGTGCTTTGGAGAATGGAGGGTGAACGGTAAAACGGGACGCTTGATGCATTTTCCGTTGGAGCACACGTTCGGTACCACGCCGGGGCTTGTCCTCTGGGCAGCCCGCAAGGCACATTGGGCAACCCGGTGCTCGGCCGCACCGAGCAATGAGCCCACATTTGAACAGTATGTCCAAAGGTGGCTCCAAGAGTTGAAAACTCTCCTCGTGTGGCAGCCACTAAAAGCGCACCACGCAGGCATACAAAAGTTCTTTAACTCACTCATGCATTATATTCAGGAGGGTACGTTCAAGACGGTGCACATCAATTGGCGCACCCGAAGGGTGCACGACGTGCAACCACCGTTGCATGATAACCCCAAGCAGCAAAAACGCAATGAACGCAAGGCGACCATGGCGCAACAAGTCATGGCCATACAACAAGTCTACCTCACTGAAGGGTGGCACATGTTTCGTTTTGATGGGTCGGCCAAGCATTACCCCAAAGCCGGATGGGTGGGGATTTGGCAGTTGCCACCAGGGGCATTGGGAGTTCTCATCCCCCCTGGACACACTTAAAAAACAAACAAACAACCGAGCAGAGTTAAAGGCAGCCATCTCTGCTGTCGTGAAAGTCACGCAAAAGACTGGCATTTTTGGGGACTCCACCTATGTTCTTGATGGGGTGGCCGGCAAGGCCTACTCGTGGCGAAGAATGCAGTGGTGCCTAACCACGGGCCCAGTCCCCAATTCCGACCTCTGGGAGGCACTGCTTCTTGCAATTGACAACACGCGTCATGTAATCCGGTGGGCATGGTCCCCATCGCACCAAGGTATACCAGGCAATGAAAGGGCGGATGCACTGGCTGAGAAAGGCAGACAAGACCATCCATTACTCAGGTATCCTTCCCCTAACAAACAGGATGTATCACACACACCTAGCCCAGCAGCCCCAGTCAAAAGGCGTGTGCAACAGCCACTTGACTGTGACTCCGAAGGGGAGATTGCAGTTGCCATGACACTCTTCAACACGCCGTCCCAGGCTAGCTCAGACGGTCAAGAAACAGAAGACTTCCTAACACCACACTCTGTAGTGGGATCGATCATGGGTACACCCTCCTCACTTATGAAACCCTCCCCAGTGGCAGTGTGGAGAGCGCTAGGGCTTGAACCAATGTCTGATACACGGCTCCCCTCTAGGGACAAAGAAGCGCTGTCACCAATGTCCCAGCCAATGTACTTGAGGGCATTGGCCCTACCAGATCCACAGCCCTTGGACCTAGTTGAACGGTGTCTATTCAGAGACTCGGACGAGTGCAGCACTGATGCCAGTGAAACATGCAAAGCTAGGAAAACGAGGGCAAAGCTGAGGGGCCGACTCTCCAGTGATGCTTGGAGATCCCCCCCCCCCAGCATTGTCCATACAACTCACACTCTCCTCGTTGCATGCGGTATCTTGTTTTGACCCGTATCCTAACGCGGGTGAATTCCCCAGCGTCGTAACGCGGGGAGGACGCCACTTAAAAAGAGGAGGCGGGCAGCAGCCTGGATGGCTGAGACCGCCCACCCCCCAGGAAGCGCGCCAACGCCTTAAGGTACAGGCACTCAGAACACGGCAGGAGATAGAAGACGAGGCCAGGGACCTCTTCGACTTTGCCCATTACACCATCCACTGGCGCCGCAATCAGCGAGTGTGGATCAAATTGCAGATCCAGGGACCGTCGCGCATGATGGTGGAGGTTGTCACAACGCTGGGTGAGCCAGAGCTCATGTCCCATCAGGAGCTTTTTTCACTGATGGTCGCCGTGTGCTGGCTGCTCAAGCAACGTGCTTACGAAAATATGTGCATCAGCTAGATCCGGAAGCGAGAGGACCAGATGCACATCTTCGAGTGGGAGGCCATCATGATGGTACCCACTGCAACAGGGCGCCGGTCAGTGCGCGCCTCCGCAGGCAGGTCCGGAGACTATTACCACATATGGTTTGCAGGAGCGCCAGAAGAGCTGAGGCACTTTCAACAAACGCTTTTCCACCGGAGTGACCCCATCTCGGGGGATGCGGTGCCATGCTTGTACACTCTGCTTTTGACGCCTCCGGCAGTCAGACAATATTAGCCTGTCGTCACATGTGGCTGGGGCATGCCCAGCTTAGGCTTTCATTTTACAGGAGTGTGGCACATCCTTCATGTGCTTCTTGCTTTTGACGCCTCCGGCAGGCGGACAGTACTCGTCAGTCATCACTTGTGTCCGGGGCACACCCGGCTTATGCTTTCACTTCTCAAGGGTGTGGCACTTGCGCTGCACAGTGCAGCTGCTCCTCTCCATGCAAGCAGGCAAAGTGACGTGAGCCCCGTGTTTTGTCACGGGTTTAGCCCGGGGTGTCTTGTCGCCCAGGGCATATGCACATGCAGACCAGATCCATGAATGCGCGAGTACGCATAGAGCTTCTTGCTTTTGACGCCTCCGGCAGGCGGACAGTACTCGTCAGTCAACAATTGTGACCGGGGCACGCGCGGCTTATGCTATCACTTTTCAAGGGTGTGGCACCTGCGCTGTACAGTGCAGTTACCACTCTTCATGCAATCAGGCAAAGTGGCGTGAGCCCAGTGTTTTGTCACGGGTATAGCCCGGGGTGTCTTGTCGCCCGGGGCATATGCACACGCAGAACAGATTCATGAATGCGCGAGTACGCATAGGGCACCTGCCTGCCGGGGCCCCATCCAGTCCTTTTAGGGTTAGCAAGGGTGCAGGGGGACGAATAGGGGGGATCAGAACGCAGACAGAGCAGGGCACCAAAGTGCCCGCAATGATGCACCTCTGGCTGTACATACTAAATTCCATGAACCTTCGGAACATTGCAGTGGCTACGACCCCAGCTTTGAGGGGCTGAGGGGAGCAGTGGAAAACCTCGAGTGAGACCTGTGGCGGCCCTTGCGTGGTCAGTTTGTACGCGCGGGGGGGGGGGGGGGCAGCATTTAGCGTTGCTACACCTGACGGGGTCTGACAGGCCAAGAGTAAGGCAATGGCTCTTAGGGCCCAAGAGCGTTAGTGCCCCCAAAGGGCAACTCGGCGTGCTGGTCCCTTGAGCAGGGCCCTGATGACCAAGCGGGCCATCGCACTGTTTGTCGTCATGGCATTTTACCGTAACAGGAGCCACGCCCCGAGGCAGATCGCTTGGGCAAAACCTTGCACGCAGGAGACAAGGTATGCCATGAACACGTACACATATGGTTTGGGGAGGAGCAGAGCTCGCTACACGCCCATCAATCCAAGGTGGACCGTGCCGGTGTCCACGCTGGCAGGTGTCGATTTGTGGGGGTGTCCGTCAGCATGGTGCTGGGGTGGGGGTTGTGCTTTGGGGGGGGTGGGGGCTTCTTGGAGGGGTGGGGGCGACGTTGTCACGCGCATCCGCGGCGGGTGGTCCGGACAAGAGTCCTTCCTGTGACTGGTTCAAGTTTTTCAGAGTAAGGCGCTGGTTTTCTGTGTGCAACGCCTTTTCCGCACCTCTCACCTCGCCTAACTCAAACCGCCACCAATCACCCGTCTCATCGTCGGATGGATGGGCTTCCAAATACTTGTCATGGAGACTTCAATGTCACTGCATCCACTTTCACATGTGACCTCGCCCAGCGGGGAGTCAAGCGTCACTTGGTGTGCAGCTATGGCGCTATGTGGTGCCACATATGTGACAATGTAGGACGACTTGCCAATTTGGGTAAATTGGGCAATTGTTCGGCCGCCAAATTTTGAGCTGCTCCAAGGTTGAAAGGCGGGACCTTGGGCCCATGACCTGAGCCAATCGACTCTGCAAGTCTTCAATTTCACGCTGTACTTCAGAGTTATTCGTAAGGTCACGTGGTCCTTAATGCTAAACATGAGCCGAACAACCTTGCTCAATATGAAGCTTGTAGGTCCCCCTTTTCTCCAAATAGGCCGATGGCCAGCAAGGTGTCGTCTCCGTATGAAGAATCCGGTGCTGCCCAGTTTACCACCCGGTCAACTCCTGCCACGCATGACATCTTGAGGGAGTTGGGTATGAAATGTTGCACCTATGGGGGCGCCTCAAGCGCAGTGCGCGCGCAGTGCAACTATTTGGGCGTCTGGCCGTACTAGAGACCCATACTTTGAGATACTAGGGGCCCCTAGGGGTATCATGGTGACCCGTAATGGAGGTTTTGAGTTCTGAAAACCTCAAAGGTGTGCTCATCTCCTGTGTGGAGCAACAGGGTGCTTTGAGGAGGCTTGGTGGGCAAGTGTCCATCGTGTTCGTTCTTACTTGAATGGTGTTGTCGCTGAAAATTGATGGGCGGAAAGATTGTCGGAGTGGAACCACGTCCCACACTTTCCATGTTTCGTGACGCACTACGTGGATAGCATGCCCATTGCGTCCAAAGGAGGCATCCTTTGCGATGTCTTGTTTAATCCTAAGTACGCCGGGTGCGTATACAAAGTTACGGTTGCCATTGACAGCTTGGGCAACATCGTTTGGATTTGTACGTTGGCTCCGGGGACATCGGCGGATGTGCTCCTTTGGGATCGCGAGGGGCCCAAAAGGGTGAAGGGACATTATATGGATTATGAGATTGGCTCCATGGATGGTGCATACAAGGGGCGCCTCCATGTGGCATGGCCATTTATCGGTCGAAAGACGTTGACCGAGCGGCAAAAGGAGTACAATGATGTTCATGGTTTCTATAGGGCACGCATTGAGCACTTGTTTGCACGCTTGTGGCACTGGGACATCGGGAACATAGTCTAAAAGTAGCGCACAGTGCAAAGACTCCCCCTATTGCTCCACAGTCTTCAAGATTCATGAAAGCTGCCGCGATGGCACATGAATTCTTATGCCACTCTTGTCTTCTTGCTGCGGTGTCGCTTGGGGCGACCGCCACATGTGGAAACACGGCGTCGTTGATTTGGTCCTTGGATGTGTTGCGAAGGCAGTGCTTGGGGACAATGTGCTTTCATTGTCCCTTGGAGCACAAGTCTTTGACAAGGTCAGATGACCCAAGGCTGTTGTGGTAAGATTTGTGCCAAGATAGTGTTTGCGAAAGCACAAGCAGAATTTGGGTAAAGGTAAACGTCTAAGGCATACACCGAAACCCCCCACCGAGCTATGTGAGGTTAGAAATGTAAGCAAAGTGGTGTAACCCTCAGCCCCTCCCCATGTCAAAAAAAACGAAAGAGTACCAAGTTGATATTGTCCGAGTGTCCAGTGTTTGACAGCCAAAGGGATATGATTTGCTTTCAGTCTTGCGCTCTGCACAAGGTATTGTACCCCTGCAATGGGTATACCATCAAAATGTCTCCACAGGGAGCACAACAATAGCAGAAGGAGCGACAAGCATGAAGAGGGGCTACGTGGATAGCACCCGGAAAAGATAAGACAACTGTGGGCTCAATTCGGTGTGCCTTCCTCCCAGTCGGTTGCCGAAATTCAGTCGAGTTTGACTTGGTGGCGGCAACTGAGGGTCCCATACACCACAGCCGGTATTTACCCCTACAGGATCCTTGTTTGCATCAGCTATTGTTCGCTTTTACCCTCTTGTGCCGCAACGCACGGCTCTTCACTTAAAATATCGTCGCTGCTCATGATTTGGGACAACATTGAATTGGGTACCAAAGGAGCGCAGCTTGGACACACGGTGCTCAGTGACAAACCGATATGGGTGAAGGAAGGCACTTGAGGTCATGTGCGGAAATAACATATTTTGGGTGAACCTATCCCTCGTTTTGTTGCATTCACACTTCCTTAACTGAGTCACCCCGTGAGATTGTCCTTACCCCCCAGAAGCTTGTGCTACCACGGCGTTGTCTAAGCATGGGGACCCCATCTGACCGCACTTTTTTCATGGTGCAAAATGCAAGGCAGCATGTCTGTGAGCCTGCTGTAGAGGTGAAAGATGGGCTGGGTCATGCCCGTGAGAGGACGTTGTGCTTATGAAAATGTTCTACTTGAGGCCACTTGTTTTGATGTGATTTTCAGCGAATGTTGCTGTACTGTCGCATGAACACCACTTGCTTGTGGGTCGCACGTCAACATGGGTTTGCTAAGCATACCCTGGCTTTGGCTGTGCTTGTGCAAGGGGGAGGTAGAGCCCACTGGTAACACAAGTATCTGATCGGGGACACATGTTGGATGGGTCCACTGGGTCACTATAACATATCACTGGCAGGAGGTGGCATGGAGGGAGAAAGGCTGTCACTTGGCTCATGAAACGACGGCAATCAGGATCGTGCAACTGAAGCGCTGCCGCTCATTGTCTACAGACGCCCGATCTAGCAAACGCCAGAGGCGTCTTCCCCGGAGTCCTAATGTTGTCCAACTAATTGGTTCCCCCGACAGAGACCATGAGGATGCCCCGTTTATCTAGCTCACGGGGTCCCCAATCAAGGAACTCCACTGATGAACCCCCGATTGTTGCTTACCTGTAGTCCGGATGTATGAGTCTGTAGATGCTGTACTCTGAGCTTCCTGTTTTCTCTACTCCCGCATGTTCCATGAGTTCTTACATTACGGGTGTTAACCTTCGTGGTCGTGGAAGGCCCTACCCCCTGCATCAAGTGTACAATGCGATCAAGGTACGCGCCCCCATGGGACTCTCCCTTTAGGAGAAATGCCTGACCCGCATCCTGTCTAGTGGCCAAGAAAACCTTGCTGTACATACTTCCTAGGCCCAGCCACCTATGTACATTGTCTGCCTTGATTGCCGAACTATTCAGTGTCACAACTAAAAAAAAATTGGCGGCCAAGCAATTGCTGTTCAAATGGGATCATGGCGTCATTCAAGATCTTGTGCCTTATGCCAAAGCCTATGAACCCGGACGTGCCCAAGCGGGACCTCGCCTTGCTGAAGGGGTAGGGCGTGCCCTATACCAAGTTGGTGAAGCCGCCCCGGATCCCTACACTAGTGTACCTCAGCAATGGTTACATCAGCACCCACGTGACGGAATACCGTCGGGCCCTTCTGGAGCTCGTTTTAGGTGTGGCCTTTATGGTCATTGGGCCCACAACTGCACCACACAACCGGTCCACCATGGAGCATCGGTTGGTGTGGTGTCCGTTATTAGACCGGACGTGGGGGCACCCACCGGGGAGGGGGGGGCTCCACGGGTCCTAGGATGCCAACTACCCGTTGGGGGGCTCCTGCTCGAAAATCTGCTTCCAATTTGTATGTTTCTAATATTGCCAGCAGCTCTCATGCCCGCCAGTGTGGCTGGTTTAGCATGGTGGGGGGGCCTAGACGTTGTATACCGGTGCCACTACTAGCCGCGCCTATGACGTCTGGGCCCCCACCATACCCCTGACTGCACTGCCATGAGCTACACTGGCATTGGTAGCCTTGTGCTGCCCCGGGAGCAGTTCGCTTAGTACCAACAAGTGCACCGGGATCCCAGTTCTACCCCAATGGAGGGGCGTAGCGAGCATTCGGGCCCCTACACCCCAATGATGACATGTGCCCCGGACCCGCAGACCGAGCAACCGGAGACGGCCCACCAATTCAATTGCGACAACCGGGAACCGATGTTGATGTAGCAAGAGTTCAGAATCCTGCCATATGCGCCGAAACCTTGGCCTTCTCGAAATGGTCTGACCGGACTATCGAACTGTGGATTGGCTCTTTACAGGCACTTGGAAGATCCGCCCCATCGTGGCATGTTGCCGACGGCGATACCGCATTGCGCTGGCACATATTGCGCCTTGCTGCGGAAGGCCGCAGTTCCTCCACCCTACAGGGCCACGTATTTGCACCTAGGATGGCGAAAAAAAGCAGCCCTTGTCCCTCAAACAGTTACCCCCATACATTCGGCAATGGCCGCCGGCGCAGACCGGCGGTATTGGAATCCGGAGCCTAAGTGCCAATGGGTCTGTCCTAGGGTGCTCCGATACATGGCAATGCATGTCGAAACCAGTCACGACTACCTTGCCCTCACATTTGCGTGTTTGTTAGTGGCCCATCAGCTACAGGTTGCAAAAACTTGCTCGTTGCGCTTATCCTTTGGCGGGTAGAACACGCGATGCGTGCGTCGTGCACCCCGTCCCCGAAACAACCATGCAGACAGCATCCTAAATGCCTCGGCACACGACGTGCTGGCCCGATATCCTTTGGTCCTAAGCGCCTGAAATCAAGGTGTTGTGGCAAGTGTCTGAGGACGATGCCATGTGCCAGCCGCCCGTGCACACCACTGCACCACCTCCCTTCGTCGCAAACCTTTTTGTCACTTCATGAGGGGTCACGGTGCAAATGACGGCCAAGCACATGTCGACGCGCACCGAGGCTCTGGCCTACATTGGGAGGTCCGGCAGCCGTTGATGGAGGTTGAGGCAGAGTTAGCGCGGTAGAGCTGTCACTGCACTCTTCACCTCCCTCTTCTCCCTATCTGCTATACCAGCGAATAGAGCCGATGCGCGTTCCACGGCTACCGCCGCCACGCAAGGGATTGCCGCTTGCCGGCACGCCATATGATGACTCCGACGGCACATGTGAAGAGGGTCCGTCCGCTGCGTCCACCGACAACCCATCATCGCCACTCCCCAAAAACAAAAGAGTAGATCTTAGCCACACACGCCTCACTTCATTGAATTCTGACACAGACTTTATTGAGGCGGACCACGTGGCCTACCACGGCTGCTCAGGACGCCCTGTACCGTCTTTGACGACTTCGAACTTGATTGTCGAATACCTTGCCATGTCTAACGCCACGGTTGCTTTCTTGTCCGAAGTATTCACTGCCATGGAACTGGTTCTCGTTGCTCGGTATCCCATCTACCACATATACAAGTACTGCGATGATTCCTCTGCACAGTCACACCCGGGTGGGCCAGTACGTGCTCCACATTGGCACACTTGGTAAGGCGCCACGACAATGGAGCTACTCATGCAGCTGCTACCGAAAACATGCGCAAAACAACCTTTGCAGCTACACCATTTTCAGCATGTCACATACTTGCGGTCTACCCGCCCTGTTGCCCGCTAAATATAATGTCTACATCAGATCATATACACAATTCAGGTTTGCCTGATGGCATGGCGGTCACCTACCGCACTAGAGAGCCCTCTGGTATGCGCTTATGAGCTTTGGGTCTGCGCCTCGTGCCTTGCTTTGCAAGATTACCTTGTATCATATGCTAGCGTTACGCCAAATTTCCAAGAATTGTGTTGAGCACTCTTTGGACTTGGTCGACCAAAAAACAAAGAAGCTTTCTCGTTGCGCACATTCCATGTACAAACCAGGTTTCGAATTGTCTTCTATAACGACAAAAGGAACAACACCTGGGCCTCGAAGACGTTCCAATGGGGGCACGGGAGGGTTGGATGCGCAAAGGGGCGCGCCTCGGGGATCGTGGGGTTTGGCTCAGGGCTAACCGGCGCGGGGATGGGAGATGGGACCTTGTGCTAAAGGAGGCTACGGTTGTGGTTGCATTGGGTTGGAGACTGCCCCCTGCGACCTAATTTTTCGGTCGTGGACCGAGGCCCATTGGCCAGCAGGCCCGTCAACCACAAGCATTGGTACCATTTCGTTTGCTCATGTGGGGGTATACGAACCTACCCAAAACCTGCTTGGCTTGGCTCCCATTGCCACAGCCGTGGGTGATGATCCCCTCTAGTAGACTCGTGTTCCTAGAAGGCCTTAATCTCGCATCCGCCCCAAACATTGCTTATGTCATGTGGGACAAGCTCGTGGTAGATAACAACACACCAGCCCCCCCCCCCCAACCCAATGATTTGGCGGCGATAATTGAAGGTTTGTCCTCCCAATTGTCGGAAGTAACGGATGTGTGGTTCGTAGCGCTACCACCTATGATGGTAGTGAACTTGCACGACACCCCGGACGGCCTTGGCCACTTCCCCACCCCAAGTTGGGCAAGTCCACCGCCGAGAAGAGACCACCAGCAAGCCCGCCATGGCAGCCGCTGAGGAGGCTGTTGACAGTATCCGCATGGAACCCGCCATGAGATACGTGGACAACGCCAAGGAGACGGTGCCCTGGGAGCTTGCATAGGGGGGTATTTTCTACGTAAAATTCATCATGGCAGGTCCAAATTCATCGCATGATGAATTTTTGTTCTTGAATCATAAATGTTTGTGAGCCTCCTATGTGATGTCTTGTAGGTCCATGTGATGATGGTGTGGGTATTATGGAACCTGCACGGCCCGTCTTTTGCTTGCTTTCCACTATTGTTTTCTTCATCAAAAAACTCTTCGTACAAAGAAAACTCATTGTACAGATAATCTGTACGAAGAATCCAAACCCGCCGGAAAAAAAATCAAAAAAACAAGATCGCAAAGCACGTACACACAGAGCAGGACACCACAAGCAAACAACATTTGTCGAAATAATTCTCCTAGTCCAGGGACTCACTCTCCTCAGTCCGCATGGTGACATGAACGTACTCCACAACTCCTCAATGTCTTCTGACGAGTCCTTCTTTTCTGTCTCCTCAGTTTTCTTCGTTCTCTCACCGATCCACTGCTCCTGCTCCTCTCCCGTCCTGGCTCCCTCCTTTGCTCTCTTGAGCTCCTTCCTTGATAGGTGACATGGAACACTTAAAAATCTCTTGGATGAGCAATTACAAGAACAAGAAGGTACCTGCATGGGCACTCAGAAATCAAAGACAGCCAGTTACAATTGCTCATTCATTACATCACAAGAAACTTCGAAGGACAAATGATACATAATTGGGTGGACACATCACATAATTGAATACGCATCAAATGGATAACGTCAATTGCACTGCAGGTGCCGGCTGAGACATCCTGCAAGGCTTTTGACATGGCATTATCTGTTAGGGCTCAAGCGACCTCAAAAAGAGATTGTCAAAGATGTTCCCAAGGAATATGCACTTCAAACCAAACATGACCTAGGGACCGCAGTGCACACTAGGTGCACACACGGTGCAATTTTCTTGTCAAACCTCTTCATGCATGGTGCATGGGTGCATGTCCTGGTGGAGACAATCTGATAAGATCGCAGCATACGTGCGTTCAATTATTTTCTGCAGGTACGATGGATGATTTCCAACAGCCTGAAGAGACCACAATCCAACAGGAAGAGATCAACGTGATCGTGAAGGACGCAGTAGATTCAGTGGTGGGGAGCAATGTGCAGTATGATCATGAAAAGGTTGTGCTGCCCTCAGCTGTTGTGCCTCCTGCCTGCCACATGACAACTCCTTTTTGTTGTGAAAAGTGTAGCTGTCATACAAGTTACTTTTGCATTTGTCATGACCAGATCGTCATATCATGCTTTGCACTCATAAGTATAGTGTGGCTGTGCACACGCCCCTGCCACCTCGCTGGTATGACGAATTTAGGACCCGGAGGCCAAGACTGAACAAAAATAACAGCAAAGGGAATCAGCAGTGAGATGGAGAACAGCAAAGGGCGACCGATGTTGGTAATTGGTTGGGGGAGTGGCCCATTCGGAGGTGGCTTGCTCAAGGGTGACCGCACCATTTGGTGAGGACTGCTGACACAAACCACTGACATTGCAAATGCAGCCAGGGCACTGAACAGCCTTCTCTCACCAGCCCAGCAAACTTGTCCAAGATCCTTGGTTCTGTTAATTTATCACCCCAGCAGGGGCTGATTTTGGGAGCGTGGCCATCACTTGGTGTATCATATTTGTAAATTGCCTCTCTGCAATGCACAGGCTCACTGCCAAGTGCCCCGTTGTTGGGGGGGCCTGAAGCAGCGGGTGCAGCAACTAATACAACTAACACCGTCACACATCCCCATGTGCTAGCCAGATGGGCCGGCTCAGCTGAGCCCACAGTCACACATCCCCATGTGCTAGCCAGATGGGCCGGCTCAGCTGAGCCCGCAGGCTTGCGATCTCAGCTGTGAGGCTCTCAATTGCCTTCTGGAGGGCCTCGTTCTGCCGCTGAAGGGCAGCATTCATGAGCGGGGCAGGGGGCAACCTGCCATGTCCTCAGGATCAGGATTAGTCCCTTCACAGTGGTGACCACCCCCTATTGCAGAAGCCCCGTTGCGTCGCTTGGCTTATGAGATCACTCAGGGTAGTCATTGTAGTTCGCTGCTTAATCTGCACATCAGGGGCCCCAAACTTGTCGGTGACCTTCTTGACAAAAGCCTCCAGCTCTTGCGCCAGTTGGGATCAGGACCCGGGGGGGGGGGAGGCTTCCCACTCAGACTTGGCTGCTAGCACGGGTGTCGCCTTAGGAGTGACTGAGGCCAGATTCCGCATGATGCGCGCGGCAGGTGATATGGCTTGGCCAGCAGCGCTAAGACCAAAGCCATTGTGGGCCACTGGTAACTGGCCACCACCGAGACGTTATCGATCATGGTTTGGACGCTGGAGCGGTCCACCATAGGCGGCCGGTCAAGAAACTCCTCCCATACAAGTGAGACAGCCGGGCTAGCAGCAGATGAGTCAAGAAGACGTTCATGCCCTTGAAGCTCTGCTTGGATGCTCGGGAAAGTCAAGCTACCATCCTTCTCTTGCCACGCTGCCGGGTGCAGCGGACTAGGTCCAGGGTAGCACTCATTCTCGTCAAACGTTAGCACGTCGAACGCAAGGTACACCAGCTGCAGACCCTTGTGCCAGGCAGCCCAAAGAGCAAGCTAGTGAAGGATGGGGAAGCGGAGCAGGGCCTGCTTGATGGTGGTGACTCAGCCAAGCAGGTCAAGGAATTCAGGGAAGGGCAGGTTTCAAAGCGGCTCGTCTCCAAAAGCGCGGACATGGGCGCACATCGCTGTCAAGAGGGCCGTGCGATCAGCCTCAGGCTTGCCGCCACATACTCCAGGAGCAGTTGGCTGGACCGGTAGTCAGCACCACGCTGTGAGGCGCCCAGAATCTTGGCAGGCACAAAACATCCCCCCAGAACGTTGCAAATTGACAGCAGCACCAAGTGAGTATGTGTCAATATGATCAACATTCATGGGTGATATTGCGAAAATTTAAGTGTTTCACATGATACAGGGTATAGCAGAGTGCATTGGATGCAAGAAATCTGAAATACGCAGCAATGAACCAATAATACCCCTTTGTCCAACCAGCAACCGCACAGGAGAAGCTCAATATCCAACCTTCGGAGTAAATTTGCAAAACAGAAAGTGATGGCCCCCTCGCCCCCCTGGTTACTATGCAAGGGGGGTAGGTGGGTATGAGCCTGTGTGTGAGTTGTGTTGTTGTGCAATACGAAAAAACACCCCTTGGCACCTTGCGGCAGCTTGTAACATGTTGCATTATGAAGCGATGTAGAATGGCGTGATCCGTCTCTGCAGTGTTGCTCCGATCTGCTAAGCTTTAAATGGCCCCTTGATGCAGCTCAGCAAAATCCACACATTCTGCACTTGTGGACTGCTGCAGCTGCACACAGCGTCAGGGGCGCACCCTTGACATGCCACCACAACCTCTGATGCAACAAGCAGAATGCATACGAAGAGAGATGCATTTTGACAGAGTGAAAGACCTCATGTTAGGCATAAATGTCAACCAACAATCCGCTGCCCTGCGCGCTATTCCCCCTGCGGGCAAGCCCAGCCCTTATCCAAGTGACTCCCAGGTCCCAAACAATTATGGGCCCTTTAGGGGGTCACAATTTAGGCAATGTAGCTCTAGCACAACACACAGCAACGTCAATATCCGTTGAGTACTAAATCTTTGCCGGTCACATGTATGATGACATGGCATGGGACTAGGCACATTACTGCGAATGACCCCAACGTGCGGTCTATTGTACAAAGGGTGACAAAGGGTCTTGTCTTAGCCACAAGTGCTCGCGGTATGTGATGATTGGAGACATTTCCAGTCTGCAATGGATTGGGGCATCTTTCTCAATGTGTCCAAGACAAATCATGTCATAGCCACGAGTAGGTGGGGAAATAGGTGCACAGTGTGCGGACGTCAACGTCTTGAAGGCGTCCCGCAAAGACAGCCCGCAAGAGGGCCATGGACGCAAGGAGGGTGGACTGTTCCACGACAATGTTGGACACCTTCAGATTGGCCTCATGGTGGCGCGCTACAGTGTACACTCGGCCCGCTATCCACACTGTGTATGTCCTCTCTCGGGCTTACGGCCATTGTATGTTACGTCGCGGCAACCATTAGTGTAGCCCGGTATGACAAGCAAAACACTGGTAGGGGATTGAGTCAAGGTAGCGGGCACCCCTGGGGGGAGGGATAAGTTGTAGCTGGGGGTGGATGGCGAAGGCGATGATGGACACAACAGCTGCGCAGCCCAGGGCGACAAAGGCGGCAACGGTCAAGCCCACGGTGCTATAGTCGCCAGCGAACTGTTGCCTAGCACTCGTGACAATGACAGACAGGTCTGCCGCTACATGGTGGCCACAAAGAGGACAGTGTCTGTGGCCAGGGCTAGATGTGATGGTGGATGCGAGGACACCCACCGTAGGTGCTGCAACCCTGTACGAGGTAGGCGGTCGCAGCGAAGCCTACAGTGTAATAGATGGCAGCGACCCGCAGTCCAGATTCTGCAAAGATGACATCGAGGGCACCCACTACGGGGTGGCCACAAACACGACGGCATCACTAGAGAGTTGTCGCCCGGATGGTGGGTCCCATGGCCGCAAAGCTATCCATAGCAGACTACTTTCACAGTTGTGGGGTCACAAGGCTGAGGCTATGCACACGGCCTACCAAAAGACTCACGCCAGGGAACCCAACCATGGGGCTTTAACACGGGCTGTGTCGATTCATGGCCATGAGGCAGGGGGGATGGGCCCTTTGTCGTGCCGGATGTTATTTTGGCCTGCCCTCGCCCAAATTTCCCCACCCCTTGCCAAAGCTGCCGCAGGACGGGACGGTCCTTTACATGCGGCCACATGGCCCTTGGGAGAAGCCACTAAGTCAGGTGGCTGCTTTCGCTTCCCAAGTGCCCCGGCCGCACGGCCCTTGGGTAACTTCTGCGACTGCTGCTAGCCAAGGCTACATGGGTGATAAAGTGGGGTTGCAGCACCCCAATAATGGCGGTAGGTAGCCATAGGTACCATTGCCGCCAAGACTAGCGGTCGTTGTACGATTTCGGCTCACATTTCAAAGTCAAGCATTGTGGTGGATTAATGTGCACTCTCGTGCAGGGCGTAGAGATGAATGGTGGTCTGGAGAGGCGCTGGCTCATCTATTGAGAGGGAGAACAGTGGGCCATTGTGTAACCTCTTGAAGGCACATAAGTTCATGTCTTGCAGTGTTGTCATGCACTGACTGCAAACAGAGGCCACTGTGCTTCGAGGAAATACTGTTAAGGGCAATCATGAGTCCGTTGTTGTGCGCAAGGCTTTTGGAGCAGTATAAGAATCCCAATAGAGATACGTTATGGCTGTGAAGATGTTGTCTCCACACCTCTCAAAAGAGCGAGGTTGTAGCGTGCGCTTGCTCGATAGCAGCCACTTGTGCAAAGGATTGCACTGCTAGAAATTCTGCATCTTACTACAATTTTGGTGCCAAATTGAAGCATCCTAGTGCCCCATGGTGTCTGTCCAACACTTATGACCACTCTCAGTGTAGCCGTCATGGCCTATATTGGTTGGGGTAGCACCACCCCCGGCTTTAGCAACATCAGCATTGGATAAGGCCGAATGCATTCAAATGTGCAACTGTGTTGTCGCCTTGGCATTCCCTTTTAATGTCAGCCAAGCGGCCACTGGGGTTTTTGGTCCGCACAATGTGTGCCGCCTACCTGAGGGGCTAGTCATATTTTGCACATCACATTTGTGATACAAACCTTCGCTGGCATTACACCCCCTACTTGGGCCGGTAGAGGGGGGGGGGGTCCACAAAGTCGAGGGGATGGGGGTTTGCAATACTAGCCTTGCGACAATTCCTTATCGATCAACAACACCAACTGCCATTTGTGTGACATGAATTATCAAGTTGCCTATCACCGGCATGTGACTCATTGGGCGCGGCGCCCCCCCAGTTGCGGCTCCCGCGGGAAGAGCGCACACCCTAAGTGGTAGCGCTCGTCATGGCATGCGGCCATGTGCTCCGCCAATACCGCGGGGTACAAGCTACACAAGCGGCGGATGTAGCGATATCCACCAAGGCCCTCCGAAAAATGGGGGGGCGAGAGCCCCGCCCGCGGGAGGCACGCCGGCCAGTGCACGGGAGGGCCACGTTGGGGTGTGGCCGCCACCGCGGCGAGCACACGCGGCGTCTAGGTGTCCCGCGCGCCGTGCCACCGCGGGCAGTCCCAGAGGACATGCGCTTCATCCTAATGGGCAGCCCCGCATAATGAATAAGCCGAGGCCATCCACAAGTCACGCCTCCGCACCCGTGCCGAGTTCCAAAGGGCCACCGATAGGAGACCCTGGAGCAACGAGGCCTTCTTCCCGTTGGAGGCCACCCAGAGTGCCGTGCGGCAAGCTACCCCGTCCAGGCCATTGCCTGGTCCCCCGAAGGTCGCTAGGCGGTATGCCTCCACCTGGCGGGCCGCATGGCAGCAAAGTGCCTCCCACATACGCTGCTGAATGGCTTGCATGGGCTCTTGCACCAGCCGTTTTTGGGGTACCAGCCCCGAAGTGGAGCATGCGGAGGGCACAACCCACCAGGCAGTCCGCCGGGGGCCGGGGTCCGCACTCCCATATCGCCTACGCAAAGACCCGGGTCATGCTTGGGCATCTTGCCGCCCGCGACAACCGGATCATGTGCTCATAGTGCACATGCATCACCGGGGAGATCCTGTGGCCCGGCGCTAGGGCGGAGAACACGGCCTCGTTCCCTTGGGAGAGTCAGGTGGCCCCCCACACGGATCTTAGGACGAGGGTCTCGAGCTTGGCAAGGTCGCTGTCTGAAACGGGCACCAAGGCCACAATTTGCAACGCCAAGGGGGTCACCAGAGTGCTGACCACCCGCACCTAGCCGGTGGAAGGCGGGCAGGTGGGGCAGGAGGTGCAGGGCCCTGCACCCCGCCTCCGGCTGCTTGCCAAGCACCCGCCTCATGTGCCGCAAGCCACCTATAGCCACGTCCACCCCAAGCTAGCGGAAGTTTTCGGCCACCAGCAAGGCCTGCCCGCAGAACAAGACGGCCGTGGCTGCAACCTTGCCTTGCACCCAAGATCAGGACTTGTCCGTGTGGATGTCCTGTCCTATGACCTAGAGCCAGTTCCCAGTGGCCAACGCTGTGCCCTGGAATGCTGCCACCCCCGGGGCCACTGCTTGGGTGTCATCGACGTAGCCCGATGACCCCAAAGCCATATACCTTGTGCCCTGGCCCGCCAATGGCCGCGGTGCCGCGGGGTCCCACTCGTCCCCGGAGTCCACGTCCTCCAAGGCCGGGGGCAGTGCCGCCGTGGCCACACAAACCTAGAGGCAGAGGCAGTCCATCTCCCTCTTCCAGATTGTGGGGAGGGCATTCACTTCAATCACCGACAGAGGGCACCCGTGCAAGATCCCGTTGGGGGCCCTCCACCACGACCCGAGGTTGCCCGCCACCTTGAAAGCCTGGTGGAGCTGCTCGTACATGGTACTAGGGCCCGCCGACGTCACGGGGTCCATACCCACCTCCAACGCTAGGGCTGGCACCAGGGCCTAGGGGATGAGACCCGAACATTTGACGGCTCATCCCCGCTACTGCCCAGTGCAAGAGGCGGAAGAGCTCCAAGAGGACCCGGGTGACTGGTGCGCCATCCAACGGGCTGCGTGTTGGGTGGACGCCAAAGGCACTGGGGTGTGCCACGGCTTCCTGCTCGCGGATGGCATCTGCCAAGCGGACGCCCATGGAGAGGACCATGGGGGCCCTTGTACAGGCGGCCCCGGCGGCTCCTCCTTGGGAATGAGAGAGTATGTTAGTACACCAGGCCGGAGCATCTACGTTGATCACTTATGGGGGCAAGTGCTAAGGAAGCACCTTTGGGGAACCCAAGGCCGTCCCGGGCTGTGCTTCAGTGGTTTCAGTACCTACGGGGAACCTAACCATCCTTTGTCTTCGATTCAACCTTCCGGTGCTATTGACGAAACCGGGCCAACCTTCGTTACGTTTTTACGTCGCATTGCGTTGCGTTGCGTTGTGTTTGTGTGTGATACGTGATGCAAGAGACGTATCATTTGCTTGCACATACGTTGGGAAAATGGCACCCTAGGCTCGGTATGGCGATGATACATCATTGGGGTGCTCTCTATGGGGCTTCTATTTGTTTGTTCCCATTTTAGACACCACAACATGTGCTAGCTCCACCATCACACCCAAACCGCACCCACAACCTCAAGACCAGCCGAACCCAAACCTAAGCCCAAACCCCAATCGAAACAACAACTGAAACCCCAAGCACAACCCCCCAAAAAAACCTAGCCCCAAACCCAAGCCCAAACCGCAACCCAAACCACAACCCAAACCCACCGCAGAAAGAGAGTATACCTCCGAGGAATGTAGACAACACAACAAAAAAAAGGAAGAAGAGATCTTGGAGTATTTGTTGGCAATAAATGGCAAAATGGCCCATCTTCTACATCCGCAGCACGTGAACGATGAGGAAGGGGTTGGTTGGTGGGTGAAGCAGTGCAAATGGGACAGCTTGCGCATACAAACCGTATAGATCGGTGCACATGCATACTCAATGGAAGAATTCTGGATGAAATATGGCCACCAAGAGTTTTTGGACAGGGAATTTTTCATTGGTTCTTCTTTCGCATGAAGCACACTCCCACATCAGATTGTGGTGCATATATGTTTCGGACAGACAACTGTTCAGAGGTGGAATGGCAAAAGAGTGTGGACCGAGTTCGTTGAACCATGTGGTACTAGAAATCAAATGGGCTGGCGGGTTGAAAATGTGCTCATGTGGGATAGTTATGGTCCGTCATGCACCACAGGGGATTTCTTTGACTTGAGGTGGGCGACCATGATGGGGCCTACAAGCAGGGTGCATGTGGTAGCCCCATTTGTTGGGAGAAAAAATGGGAATTTGAGTGACCGCCAACCAACATACGATGCTGTGCACGGCTGGTATAGGGCAAGTTTTGGGCGTTTGTTTTGCCATTTGTAGCATTCGGCTTTGGTTAGGAACCTTTGGCGTGGCAATGCAGATCAGCTGCCCCAAAGTGTGTGCGTGTCGTTGCATTTCTCACAGTTTGGCATCACGAGGCAGGTGCGGTATAAGCATTATGGTCCATGGGACCATGTGCAGCCGCATGTTTGGGCCGCCGTTGATGACCCAAGCAATACTGCACGAGATGATGGTGAAGCAGAAGATGAAGACGTTTTTGTTTTGTCACAAATGCACCACCATAGTTTGTGGGCAGTGCAATGAGAGGTATTGCGCTAAATGTATTAACCCTCACACTTGTGGGGATGAAGTTGTGCATGTTGCACAATAATTTTGCGATCTTTCTTCACATCGTTGACCTTTAAATGCCACAATGGGCCCATATTATTTTGTCATCACACAGTCCTCGGCAGGCATTACGGGCAGGCATTACAATTGTGGAATGACAATGCATGAAAGATTCCTTGCTCACCTGCAGTTGTGCTTTGTTGTGTCATTCGTGCCTAGGGTTTCTGGGCTGGAGGAGGGAGGGCAAGGCATTGGGATGAACGGCTGGAACATTGATTTGGATGCCGGGTGCGTGCCCGGCAAACGTACCCTCTGAGGACCGTATAGCCTTGGCCAGGCACGTAGGCCAGCGGCTCAACCGCACCACCACTTGCAGCAGCTGCGCAAGCCACCCCGGGAGGATGTTTGGGAGGGCTCGGAAGCTCGACCAAGCTGCGGCCATCCAGCACCAAAGCTGACGGGTGCATGCGCGCAAGTCTGCAGTGCAAGAGGTCTCCCATTAGAGGCGAAGCAAACATTGGCACCCGGCGCACGTGGTTGCGGTGTTCCTCCGCCGGGTCTAGCTCAAGCGCGACGGCAATCTTGCGGTTGATAGGGTGCCACGTGTCCTGCAGCACGCCATCCATCTCCTGCAAGTGCTGTCTAGCAGGTGAGGAAGGTGACCGGGGTCGCGAAGGTCTCATCCTTCAGCCACCGGTACACGGCCCTCTGGTCCGCAGAGCACGCCTCTCCCAGCTACTCGCACAAAGCCTCCAGGCCCGCATCATCCTCGCGGCCGTACACCTTCAAGACCCCCTGCCGCCACCGGCGCAGGCACTAGAACAATCCCCCAACCGACGGCTGGTACCAACACCGAAAATGTTATTACAAAATTTTTACACAATGCATGCAAGTTGCGTACAGCCCCCTCCCTGAGCGGAGGGGATACCTCAGATCTGTATATTGGAGGGCCACACAAGCACTTCCTTGAAAGTGGAGGGGTACCGTGCTACATGCCAGCAAGGGTAATGGCGCTGCTCGGGGGCCCCACACGATTTTCACCACTTGCCCGGGCATATGCAAAAGTGGACTGCACAGTTTGGCATACCTTGCCTGCACAAACACATATCTCTCGGGGACATTCATAAGGTGCCAACACGGAGCAAATTCACATTCGCGTTTTTCTCTAATGCACCAAAATGTCGTTCCCTTGGGGGGGGGGGGTATGTGTATGCTTTTCGGAATCTATGAGAAAAGGCCGTTTCAGAAATGTATGGGTTGGGGGGGGGGGGGTAGGTGGTCACAGTTTTGCGCACAGAGCTGTAAACGGGACGACACACAGGGCATAGGCAGTGCTCCAGAGATCACTCATTATTCAGAATCCGATTTGTTGTCATCGTTGCCCATTTCCACAAGGGCCGGGACTCCATTTCACATTTTGGTCCACATCCACGCCGATGCAGGTTGCCAGAAATTCATGCTGGGAGGCCTTGGTCGGGTGAGACTTCTTATCCCAAAACTGTGCTGCAAAAGCAGCGGCCTCAGAAGCAGATAGAATCTGGTGTTCCTCGTGGTCGCATGCAGGTTGCTGTGATCCGCCTGTACGAGGCCTTTTTGCGGTGCTGGGGGTGGGCATGCGACTAATCCGCACCCACCCTTCACCCCCGGAGCGAGCTCTTTTGCGAACCAAAGGCTTCTGCGGTACATCTGGGGATGCAACAGCACGTGGCGAAAATTTGGGCATGGACATGGTGACTGCCTGTAGACAAAATCAGGCAGCATACAACACAGGCAATTTCCAAAAAGGACGAAAATCTCCAACATACCGTCAGATCCAGGGTGTAGCATGCAGACCCATGCAGACCCAGGGTGTTCCAAATAGCCCTTTTCGAGAGCTTTCCGAACATACCCCACATACCCCCCCTCCCCCATATGGAACACGTAGTGGGCACAAATGAGGTAACAATGACACTGATCCCTGAAAACGCTCCGTGTTGGCACCTTCCTTGTCGTCCCAGAGAGATATGCAAGCAACCAGCGCACCCACATACACTGTCTGGACCACTGATATCCCCTCACGTACCCTCCACACACCCAGCTCCCAAGCGATCGAGACCTATAAGCCCAGTCCTGCTCTTCCCCCCTGTACCCCGGCTACTGGCGCTTAAGGAGGATTATGGAGACCAGCCTGTGCACGTTTCAAGCGTTCTGAGGTTCTGAGTCTACTGAAGGGGTAGAGCACAGACACAAAGCAATTCATGCCCTCTTGCAAAATCAAATGTGCCTGAAATCTCAATGTGCCATATGGGCCTTCCTCGTTGATGGTACAAGCCTTGTACCTTGAAAGACGTCTGCCTTCGTTGATAGTATTCTACCTCCTCTCTTACGCAACAGTGCCCTGGACCTTAAAAGACATTTGCCCTCATTACCCGCATGTGTTTTGTTCGCAGGTGGGGCACTGGATCAATACCATTGTGGAGACTTGTATGAAGAAGCTGACGGCTATGAACAAGCCCTTCAAATTTATCATTACGTGCATGATTATGAGGAAAACAGGTGCAAGTCCCAAGCCCCCCTCCCCCTCCGTCGCCCCCCACCGTCAGTTCCTGTGCACCAGCACCTCCAGCAAGCCCTCCACCCCAGCCCCACGAAGGTGGTCTAGCAGTGCACAGGGGGTACACATGCATTGTACCTGCACACGGATCATGAATGACTGGTGGTAGTCACTGGTTGACGAAAGGGGGGGGATTCTGAATCACTTT
The DNA here is from genome assembly GCA_964036045.1 of Eutreptiella sp. 'Long Island Sound 2002'. Classification (NCBI taxonomy): domain Eukaryota; phylum Euglenozoa; class Euglenophyceae; order Eutreptiales; family Eutreptiaceae; genus Eutreptiella; species Eutreptiella sp. 'Long Island Sound 2002'. Next base: position 137,212,351 of record OZ038382.1, read on the forward strand.
CTTTTTTGCACCATAAACAGAGAAATTTTGTGAGAAGGAGCCCTTTCTTCCCCCTCCCTGGGAGTGCACCCCCCACCCCAACCCCACACCCCACTTTCCAAAGTAGTCAAAAATTGGAGCTGCAGGGACAAAAAAGAAATCACCTCGAAGAGAGGTTGTTAGATCAAGCGCAGACGTAGGCACCATACTACCCTATTTTGGGGTCGTTCATGTAGCATACCCCAGTGGGTGATATCGGATTCGAAACCCTTGTAAAATCATCATTTTGGGCGACCAAATGATCCCCCAATGAATTTTTCAATTTTGACCCCTCTAGCCCGCCCCCCCCCCCTACCTGGGTGTACCTGGGTGCCACTTTTTTTGGGGTGGCAAATTTTTGTTGCGTATTGCAGCCGCTGTTCGAATTTGGCCCCAGGTCCTGCACAACTTCCTTCTTGTACATGCACTCCCTAACCAATGGCAGGGTCTCAGGTCAGAACTCTGGGTATCTCCAGCCGCCCCCTGCCCCACCATGTGGGCCTTGCTGGTGACGACTGAGCCTTTTTTAGGCTGGCATGCGTGGGCTGAAAATTTTCAAAATTCAATTTTTTCCGAAACCCTTTTGTCGGCCGTGGGATGGTTTTGGGTGATCATTTGATGACAATACGGGTACTTGAGCACCCATGGGGACCCACATAGTTGTGGCCACTAGGCCCATGTAGCCAAGGCCATGGGCGCCCCAAAAGCCCCAAAATTGCTATTGTTCAGTTCTTTTGGTGGCACTTGAAAATTTTCGAAAGATTGACATTTTCCAAAGCCCTTTGTCGCCCTTAGCATGGGGTTGGGTGATCATTTGGTGACAATACACGTAATCACTCACCGACGGGGACCCACGTAGTCTCCCATGTAGCTCAAGCCATAGCCCCCCCGAAAGCTCCAACATTGATATTCTTTAGGTGCTTTGTGGGTCTTCTTCATGAGGTTGCACTGTTTCTTTTATTCAACACGCCACCCTTTTGCTCTTGGGGCCCTGCCCCCGTGCCCCTATGCCTAGCAAGTACTTCGCAACGGCGTGTGCTGCTGCTTTGCAACAACTAGAGGTCTTGGCTGCCCTTGCGGCTACCTTGGCCCCCCACCTCTCTTCCGCCTCGACCTTTGGCCCGGCTGCGGCCGCCGCCCATCCTATCCTGTGTACCCCCCCCCCCCCCTCCCCTCTCGCTCCCGCCGAAAGGATGCAAGTCCAAGCCTTGTAGGATACCATTGCGGTGCTGCAGCAAGAGCTCACCGCAACCCAAGGGAAGCCCATTTCCCCCTTCTCCACCATCCTGGCACGTAATGTGGGCCGGGGCACTCCCCTTGCGTGGGCAACAAGTGGGCGTGCCATCCCCTGAATGAGTGCCCAGCCACCCTAGCGTATCGCCCAAGGGCCGAAGCGCACGCGGCAATATGAGGCCCCCCAGAAGTGCCGCTGGTGCACGTTAGGCAGCGGCTTGGACGAGCACACAACCATAGAGCACTCGGTTCCATGCACCTGTGGGGGTAGCTACCCCCCACACCCTAATGCGGGGAGGCCGAACTCTGAGGAGTGAATTGAGAACGGCATACACCGGTGCAAGGTGACGCACTTGGGAGGGGCATCAAGCAGGCGGATTGAACTGCGGTGGCGCAATAGCAGCGTCAAGCGGCAAAGGGCAGCTACGTTGAGGCGACGCGTCGTCAGGGCTATGCGCCCCAAGGTGCAAGGGTACACATGGGCGCGGCCCTGGGCATGTGGAGCCACGCCGCCTGCCTATGCAGCCAACAGCTGCGACCCTCAAGGCTCTGCTCCCATTTGCCACGGCATTTACACCCACACGCCTATATCACGATGCATCCCGCCACTCCCTCCGTCAGTGGGGTTCCTCTAGGTGACCCTCAATCGCCATGCAACCAAATGGAAGCCACCCCCACAAGTTGGTGCCGTACAGCGACGGCCCAATGGCACTGTTCATGCCTCCCCCCCCCCCCCGGCAGTGATGGGTCTTGCTGCCGGCACGTAGCGCGGGTCACATACAGCCCTGAGCAAGGCCCCCACGCGGAGGTGTCCCGAACCACTTGTGGGTGGTGCCCTATGCTGTGCCTGACCCTCCATAACCCCTGATTGGCGGGGGCTGGTGGCAAAGCCACCAGTGATCGGTCCTGCACAGGGTTTTGCTTAATGTCCGTCCTACCCTACCCTGGGGGGGGGGCGGTGGATGGGTGGGTCTGGCAGAATTTCAGGGTGGGTGGGTGTCCAACCCCCCCCCCCCCAGGGTAGGGTGGGACTTTGTGGGGGCCTTGGGTCTATTGAGCCAGTGCCACTTCTTTCTTTCTTCTGTTGCAGGTTCCGTGTAACATGGGCTAGGATTGTTTGTGCTTTGTGCCGGATGCGGAGGGGGTAACGCTAGAACCCCACAGTTCTTGTCTCTGCCCCACGCCCATAAAGGGGCTAGGATTGTTTGTGCTTTGTGCCGGATGCGGAGGGGGTAACACTAGAACCCCACAGTTCCTGTGTCTGCCCCACGCCCATAAAGGGGCTAGGATGGGTGGGTGGGTGGGTGGGTGGGTGTCACCCCCCCCCCCCCCCCTGGGGGGGCTGGGACATTTGTCGGTCTGTGGGTATGCCAAAATTCTGGGTGGGTGGGTCCCTGAATTAACCCCCCCCCCCCTAGGGTGGCTAAGCAAAACCCTGGTTATGCAGCACCCGGCGCGCCTCACAGACAGCCCTGGGCATGCCCACCGCAAGTAGGTGTCTTGAACCACTAGTGGGTGGTGCCCTATGCCGGGTAGGACCCTTTGGCAAACACATCGCCTCACGAAGGGGCCAACAACACACACGGCCCATGAAGACAGGGGAGCCCCCTTGCGGTGGACAGCATAGGTGGTCCTCCCTTCACAGCGGCTTGTGGGTGGTGCCCCGGAACCCCCCAGAACCTGTGATGAGCAAGGGCCAGTGGCGAAGCCACCACTGATGGGTCGTGCAGCCGGCACCCGGCGCGGGTCACAGATAGCCTCGAGCAAGCTTCCCACGGGTACATATCCTAAACCAGTTGTGGATGGTGCCCCATGAGGGGCGTAATGCTCCCATGCTTATGGGTGGTGCGTTGTGCCGGGCGGAAGCCTCCATCACTGGTGGCTAGCAAGAACCCGCAGGTGAAGCCACTAGTGAGGAGGCCTCCTAGGACACGGCACCCCACAAAGTGGCCCTCAGGGTGTGCCATCGACACGGCGCCTGGCGAGCACACAAGAACAAGGGACAAGAGCACCAGGCAAGGGGGATGGGTGGGACGGGGGATATTTCGTGCCGGTCGATCTTCCTCCCTACTCTGCCTTGTCCTCCTTTGTTGGGAATGCTGCTCCCCACACTTCATTGGAAGGCACCCCTGCTACTATCTGCCCCGATCATTAGAGCCACATCCCTCTCCACCCCTCCCCCGCTCCACCCATCCTCGTGCTTCCCCTCTAGCCTGCCCTGAGCCACAGCGCCATGCCCATTCGCATCCTGACTTCCTCCTCCGGAACCTGGCCCGCACCTGCCTCCTCCTGATGCTGCCCGCCCAGCAACACCCCCTCCTCCGCCGTGAGCAACACGTCTCCCTCCCCCTCACCCTTGCGCATCCACTCTCCCGTCCACCCTTTCCCCTGCTTTTTCTACATATATACGCAGTGTGTGCGCCCCCAGACACCGCCTTTCACGCCGCCCGGTACCTCCGCTCCTCTTCCATGTCGTCCCTTACCTCTCTGGTGCCCCCCTTCCACATCAATACTTCTGCTTCCTCTCCCTCCGCCATGTGGACCGTGTATACCCGTTCCCTCTTCTCCCATCTTCTCTCTACTTCCCCCTCCCCGCTACCCTGTCTCCACTTGTCTTGTCCTCGTTGTAGTTTCCTTCCCCCCCCCCTCCCATTTTGCCCCATCCTGCCTCCGTCCACCTTGCATCCCCGCGTCTTCACCGTAACCACTTGGTACCTTCCTGATGCACCTCCCATCCACAATAGTGCCGCTCTCATCCCCGGCCTTTACCCTGTCTCCAACGCTTTCCTCGGCCGCTTATCCTCCGTCATCTTCTTGTATACGGCTACTCTTGCTGCTCTCCTAATGGCCAACTCCTTGATCCTTCACAGGTTCCCCCACCATCTACATCCCACCTCTCCAATATACTTTTGTACATCTCCGTCCATATCCTCCAACTCACATCATCTTGGCTACCCGCTTCCTTCATGTCCACCACCTCCGCTCTTATCCGCACCACCCTCTCCTCCGCCCCATCTAGGATTGCCATCGCCCGCCTTACGTCCCTCTACGGCCCTCCCTCCAGCTCAACTCCAATGGCAGCTCTGCCGGCCAAACATCCTTCGGCCGCCTTCTGCTCCTTGCGCCCTCGCCTTATCATGCCCTTTATCCTCTTCTTTGTTCTCCACGTCTCTCGCTTTCAATTTTGATCGCCGTCCACCCCGCCGCCCTCTTTTGGCCCCCCCGGAAGGTCGGGGTGAGGACGCCACTTCTGATTTTGGTCCCCTTTATTGGGGACCACTTACGCTTTTGCTCCCGGCGCTTGGCCTTGGGGATCCGCGAGAATGCGGGGGTGACCTAGCATTACCGCCCTCTTTTGGGCCCCGGAGAAGTCAAGGGTGGACCCACCACTTCTCATTTTGTTCCCGTTTGTTGGGGAACAATCCAAATTTGCTCTCCGCGCTTGGCCTTTGGGATCCCCGAGACTGCAGCGGTGACTTAGCGGCACCGCCCTCTTCTGGGCTCTGAGATGGTTTGGGGTGAGGCAGCCACGTTCCCCTTTGTTGGGGACCACTTCTGCATTTCCTCGCCAAGCTTGGCGTTGGTGATCCCCGGGAAGGAAGGGGTGACCTAGCATTCCCGCCGCGGTCAGTCATGCCTTTCGCAGATGGGTCCCTGCCCCAACCAACACGGACAACCGTCATGCAGAGGGGGAAAGAGCAGTGGTGGGCGTCGCACAACCGCTAGCCCCTCCAATGCCCTATAAGTAGTCCTCCGTGTGGAGGACCCTTCGACGGGTGAGCTCCATGGAGGCCGAGAATTTGGCGCCCCAAGCCCATCCAACGGGCAAGTGGTGCAGCGGGTGGGCCTTGCGAGCCCGCGGGTGGCACTTCCTGGGCCGCCACCGCCAATGCATCATTGTCCACTATTGGGGGCCAATAGGCAGGAAGCCAACGGACCGGACGCGACCACGTAAGAGGGGACGGAGGATCCAGAGCCACCATAGCTCTGCATGAAAGGCGGCAACAATGAGGAGTAGGGGGGCTGTGTGACATGGCTCCCAGGGAGGGACAAGGGAGTTCCCGTCGGCGCTGCACTTCCCCTGGCCCACCCCCTATGCGGGGATGGTGGCGGACCTCGTGACCACGTATATCAAGCCGTGTGACGCCCTCCCCTTCTGGCCGTCCAGTTGCCAAAAACCATGGATGCATCCAGCGGCAATATCCATGCTTGTTTTCAGCCACCCCACGTGTCGTGGTTAACAGCTGCGGTCGGTGGCCCCGAGCCCTGCTCCGGCCCATACCAATGCAATAGCCCACCACCTCCCCATCCTAAGCAGGGGCAACCCTCTGGGCTCCCAAGTGTGTCGCGGATGTCGTCGGTGGAAACAGTTGCCGCGAACGTCCAGCATCCCGAGCCTTCGACCATAGTGGGTTGCAAGAGTTGACCATGGGCGCCGCCGCCGCCACCAACCACCACCTGCCCGTAGTCCACACTGCCCTCCCCAAAACCGGTCGGTAGTTGGTGCGTTACCTACCAAAGTCAGACCACATGCAAGAAAAACATTGGAAGGGTGGCTCGGACGAAGGGACATTACAAAATGATGTTGTCATTCTCCCAATGTTGTCCGCAACCACCGCCTCCACGACTTCGCGGACCCGCTTGGCTTGGTCGTGCCTGTTCACCGCGCGATGCCGGCTCAAGCGCTGCCGTCGCTGCAACGTGCCCCACTTGCAGCATGCACCGGCGGGGCCCACCAAGAGGTATTGCCCCTGCTTGGGGCCACATTGTGTTAGCTGCTACAGCTTGTGGCGCAGCGCTGTGTCATTTCTGGCGAGCTTGGCCCCCGCTCCATCAATCGGCACCTCTTCCGGCTCCAAGTCAGGGAATGGCGCAGTCAGGGCAATCACCTTGGTGTTACCCGGCTTGCAGCCCGGAAGGCGCATCCCAACATGGCGCCGGGTGCCCCCGTCAAGGAGACCCACGAAGTGCCGGGTCACAGTCTTGTCCTCGGATAGGAGCTTCAGGAACTCCGGCAGAAGCCTTGTCAATCTTGTGGTCGCTTGATCCACAAGACATGCTCCGGGCAAGGTAGTCATCGTCTGGCTCCACCCACAACTAGAACTGCACTCTCCGCGCGCAGCTGTTCTCGGGCAAGACCAAGGGAAAGAGGTCTAGCGGGTCAATTTAGACTTCAACGCGGGACACCCGGACCGTCGCCATCATGGGCACGGTGCATGGAATTTGGATCCCTTTACCGGCTTCATGTACTACCATGTCTCATCCTTGCCAAAGGGAGCGACGTTGCGGCATGGAAAATCCCCCACTGCTAACATCGGAAGGGGCAACGTGCAAGGTGCAGACCACCCGCGTGGTGGTAGGAAAGGCCTCATCAAGGGGCAGCCGGTTGGTCGTTGCCTTGGAGGGCCGCCTAGGGTATTCTCCCTCCTGTAGCGGGGTGGACTAGCGGAGCTTCAAGAAATGTCGGCGAAGACACAAGGAAATTGCAAAAAAGAGGTATCTTGGGAGCGCCATCTCCCAAAAACAAATAATACAGCAAAGTCACGAACCATCACTCGTGCGTGGTTTCTTTAGAAGCATCCCTCAATATCGCGATTGCACATCAGCATCATCGTTGTACGCCGTGTATTGTTTGGGAGTGATCAGCAATATTTGCCACCCATGTACCCTGCCAAACTGGATGAACGTTCAACATCTGCACATGTCACCAGAAAATGGATCAAGAATTGTGCACAGCGTGCCAAAGTGCCGGACTGCTGATTCCAAAAAATCCCCTTAAGAAACCGGCACATATGTGCCTGTAATGTCATCTTGGCTCCGGAATTTTCTAACCTTTTGTTGTTTGGCACCACGTTCTTTCACATTTTCAGACGTGGGAACAATTTCATTGTCGTGCAAAGCATTTTTAGGAGTGGAAACATGCGCGGGTGCATTTTTGTGGACAAAGTGTGTGTGATAAACACAACAACCAACTGCAGTGGACAAGAGTGAAGCAGAACGCTATGCGCGATTATGCCAAATCATGCACAATCATGTAAATTAACCAAATTGTGAACTATGCACAATCATGCACATTTATGCCCCCCCCCCCCGCCGCCTTGGACCAACACTAGGGCGGTGACATCCTGCATGTCCGGGGGGGGGGGGGGGGGGTTGCCCTACGGTCTTGGGGCGGCACGTTGCCAATCCCTCACGAGTTCATGGTCGGGGCAGCAGCCGGCATCGACTTGGGGTGGGCTAGGGCACCCAGGGGAGAAGGGGGGGCGGGGGGCACCTGTGTCTCCCTCAAGACTGGAATCCAGGACAGGGACATCCAAAAGGTGGCGGACATGCAAGACGCAAGGCCGAAGACAAGCAGGGTGTTACTGTAGACGGGCGGAGAAAGGGTATACCCGCCACCCTATATTCTCAGGGATCTCCAACGCCACGCACGGGGGGCAAAATCCCAAGTGGCCCCAATGGTGGGGAACAAAATAAGAAGTGGCCGCCTCACCGCCGCCTTCTCGGAGGGACAAAGGAGGGCAGTAATGCTCAGTCACCCCTGCAGTCTCGGGGATCCCAAAGACCAAGGGCGGGGTGATCGCCAAAAAAACGGGAACAAAATCAGAAGTGGCGGCACCACCCCTCCCTTCTTGAGAACCCAAAAGAGGGCGTTAATGCTATGTCACCCCTTTGTTTCCGGCGATCCCCAACGCCAAGCGCGGGGAGCACAATCAGAAGTGGTCCCCAACAAACGAGAACAGAATCAAAAGTAGCTGCCTCACCCCAAACCTTGTCGGGGGCCCCAAAGAGGGCGGTAATGGTACGTCACGCCTGCATTCTCGGGGGTCCCCAACGCCAAGCACGGGGAGCAAAATTACAAGTGGTCCCCAACGAGGGAGAACAAAATCAGAATTGGCTGCCTCACCCCTTCCTTCTCGGGGGCCCAAAAGAGGGCGGTAATGCTAAGTCACCCCTGCATTCTTGGGGATCCCCACCGACAAGCGAGGGGAGCAAAATCACAAGTGGTGCCCAACAAAGGGGAATAAAATTAGAAGCGGCTGCCTCACCCCCGCCTTCTGGGAGGCCCAAAAGAGGGCGGTGATGCTAAGACACCCCTCCAGTCGCGGGGATCCCAAAGGCCAAGCGCGAGGAGCAAATTCGGAAGTGGTCCCCAACAAACGGGAACAAAATCAAAAGTGGCTGCCTCACCCCTACCTTCTCGGGGGCCCAAAAGAGGGCGGTAATGCCTGGTCGGCCGTGCATTCTCGGTGATCCCCAACGCCGGGCGTGGGGAGCAATATCAGAAGTTATCCCAAACAAACGGGAACGAAATCAAAAGCGGGTACCTCCCCCTGCCTTCTCAGGGGCCCAAAAGAGGGCGGTAATGCTGGGACTCCCCTTCGTTCCCGGGGATCCCCAACGCCAAGCGTGGGGAGCAAAGTCAGAAGTGGTCCCCTACAAAGGGGACCAAAATTAGACGTGGCTGCCTCACCCCAAACCTTGCCAGAGGCCCACAAGAGGGCGGTGACGCTAAGTCACCCCTGCACTCTCGGGGATCCCAAAGGCCAAGCGCGGAGAGCAAATTTGGAAGTGTTACCCAACAAATGGGAACAAAATGAGAAGTGGTGGGTCCACCCTTGACTTCTCCGGGGCCGAAAGGAGGGCCGTAATCCTAGGTCACCCTCGCATTCTCACGAATCCCCAACGCCAAGCACGGGGAGCAAAAACAGAAGTGGTGCCCAACAAAGGGGAACAAAATCCGAAGTGGCTTCCTCACCCCAACCTTCTGTGGGCCCAAAAGAGGGCGGTAATGCTAGGTCACCCCTATATTCTCAGGGATCCGCAACGCCAAGCGCGGGGAGCAAAAGCACAAGTGGCCCCACCAAAGGGGAACAAAATGAGATGTGGCTATCTCACCGCCGCCTTCTCGGAGGCACAAAGGAGGGCGGTAATGCTCAGTCACCCGTGCGGTCCATGGGATCCCAAAGACCAAGGGCGGAGAGCAAAATCAGAAGTGATTGCCCACAAACGGGAACAAAATCAGAAGTGGCTGCCCCACCCCTGCCTTGTAGGGGGCTCAAAAGAGGGCGGTAATACTAGGTCACCCCTGCATTCGTGGGGATCCCCAACGCCAAGCGCGGGGAGCAAAATTAGAAGTGGGCCCCACCAAAGGGGAACACAATCAGAAGTGGCGGCCTCACCGCTACCTTCTTGGGGGCCCAAACGAGGGCGGTAATGCTATGTGACCCCTTCGTTTCTGGGGATGCCCAACGCCAAGCGCGGGGAGCAAAATCAAAAGTGGCCCCCAACAAACGAGAACATAATCACAAGTGGCTGCCCTACCCCAAACCTTGTCGGGGGCCCCAAAAAGGGCGGTAATGCTAAGTCACCCCTGCATTCTCGGGGACCCCAAACGCCAAGCGCGGGGAGCAAAGTCAGAAGTTGTCCCTAACAAGAGGGAACAGAATCAGATGTGGTTGCCACACCCCACCCTTCTTGGGGGCCCAAAAGCGGGTAGTATTGCTAGGTCAACCCTGCATTCTCGGAGATACCAAAAGCCAAGCGCGAAGAGCAAAATGAGAAGTAATCCCCAACAAACGGAAACAAAATCAGAAGTGGCGGGCCAAGCCCTGCCTTCTCGGGGGCCCAAAAAAGGGCACTAATGCTAGGTCAACCCAGCATTCTAGGGGATCCCTAATGCGAGGCGCGGGGACGAAAATCAGAAGTGGTTCCCAACGAGGGGCAACAAAATCAGAAGTGGTTTCCTCACCCCTACCTTCTCAAGGGCCCAAAAGAGATCGGCAATGCTAAGTCACCCCTGCATTCTTGGGGATCCCCAAGCACAGCGAGCAAAATCAGAAGTGGGCCCTAAGACACGCGAACAAAATCAGAAGTGGCTGCCTCACCCCTACCTTCTCAGGGGCCCAAAAGAGGGCGGTAATGCGAGGTCAACCCTGCATTCTCGGGGATTCCAACGCAAAGCGCGGGGAGCAAAATTACAAGTGGTCCCCAACAAAGGGGAACAAAATCAGAACTTGCTGCCTCACCCTTGCCCTCTGGGGGGCCAAAAAAGGGCAATCGTGCTAGTTTACCCTTGCATTCCCAGGGATCCCCATCGCCAAGCGCAGGGAGCAAAAGTAGAAATGCTCCTCAACAAAATAGAAGAAAATCAAGGCCGCTGCCCCACCCGTGACTTCTCGCAGGCCCAAAAGAGTACGGTAATGCTAGGTCACCCCTACATTCTTGCACATCCCTAGCAGTAAGCGCGGGGAGCAAAATTAGAAGTGGGCCCCACCAAAGGGGACCAAAATCAGAAGTGGCTGCCTCAACCCAGCCTTCTCAGGCGCCCAAAAGAGGGCGGTAATGCTATGTGACCCCTTCGTTTCTGGGGATGCCCAAAGCCAAGCGCGGGGAGCAAAATCAGAAGTGGTCCCCAACAAACGAGAACATAATCACAAGTGGCTGCCTTACCCCAAACCTTGTCGGGGGCCCCAAAAAGGGCGGTAATGCTAGGTCACCCCTGCATTCTCGGGGACCCCAAACGCCAAGCTCGGGGAGCAAAGTCAGAAGTGGTCCCTAACAAGAGGGAACAGAATCAGATGTGGTTCCCTCAACCCACCCTTCTTGGGGGCCCAAAAGCGGGCGGTATTGCTAGGTCAACCCTACATTCTTGGGGATACCAAAGGCCAAGTGCGAAGAGCAAAATCAGAAGTGATCCCCAACAAACGGAAACAAAATCAGAAGTGGCGGGCCAAGCCCTGCCTTCTCGGGGTCCCAAAAAAGGGCACTAATGCTAGGTCAACCCAGCATTCTAGGGCATCCCTAATGCGAGGCGCGGGGACGAAAATCAGAAGTGATTCCCAACGAGGGGCAACAAAATCAGAAGTGGTTTCCTCACCCCTACCTTCTCAAGGGCCCAAAAGAGATCGGCAATGCTAAGTCACCCCTGCATTCTTGGGGATCCCCAAGCACAGCGAGCAAAATCAGAAGTGGTCCCTAAGACACGGGAACAAAATCAGAAGTGGCTGCCTCACCCCTACCTTGTCAGGGGCCCAAAAGAGGGCGGTAATGCGAGGTCAACCCTGCATTCTCGGGGATCCCCAACGCAAAGCACGGGGAGCAAAATCAGAAGTGTTCGCCTACAAAGGGGAACAAAATCAGAACTTGCTGCCTCACCCTGCCCTCTGGGGGGCCCAAAAGAGGGCAATCGTCCTAAACCCCCCCCCCCAAATAACGTACCCGGGGTACGGTATTTGCCTAACTCTCAATAGGGCCAGGGGGGTACACTTTTTGGGGGGGTACATTATTTGGGTGTTTCGCTGTCACCCTCACCCTCACCCCCCTTTGCCTTCTCTTTTGTCATAGGTATGCAGCCCTGTCCACATCAATGGCATCCGGCTCCGATGCTGATGCGGCTGTAGATATGCTTTGTGTGCATGCTTGCTGTAGACAAACGTGCAAACCACAATCACCACTTTCTTCAAGTGAGCTACTGTGTTGTGGTGTTGAGACCGTATCCTGAATTTGTTTGTGTTTCGTTTGCTTGTATGTGATGAAAAGGGGGTACATTATTTGGCAAAACGCTCATTAAGCCAAGGGGGGTACACTATTTGGGGGGGTACACTATTTGGGGGGGGTACCTTATTTTTTGGGGCGGGGGGTTAGTTTAGCCTTGCATTCCCAGGGATCCCCACCGCCAAGCGCAGGGAGCAAAAGTAGAAATGCTCCTCAACAAAATAGAAGAAAATCAAGGCCGCTGCCCCACCCGTGACTTCTCGCGGGCCCAAAAGAGTACGGTAATGCTAGGTCACCCCTACATTCTTGCACATCCCCAGCAGCAAGCGCGGGGAGCAAAATCAGAAGTTGGCCTAAACCCCAAGGAGGGCGGTAATCCTAGGTCACCCCTGCATTCTCGGGGAGCCCCAACGCCAAGCGCCGAGAGCAAGATCAGAAGTGGTCCCCAACAAAGGGGAACAAAATCAGAAGTGGGTGCCTCAACCCTGCCTTCTTGGGGACCCAAAAGTGGGCGGTAATGCTAGGTCACCGCTGCATTCTCGGAGATCCCAAGCGCGGGGACCAAAATTAGAAGTGGTCCCCAACAAGGTGAAACGAAATTAAAAGCGGCTTCCTCACCCCTGCCTTCTCAGGGGCCGAAAAGAGGGCGGTAATGCTAGGTCACCGCTGCATTCCCGGGGATCCCCAACGCCAAGCGCGGGGAGCAAAATTACAAGTGGTGCCCGACAAAGGGGAGAAAAATCAGACCTTGCTGCCTCACACCTGCCTTCTCCTGGGCCCAAAAGAGGGCGGCAATGCTAGGTCACCCGTGCGTTCTCGGGGATGCCAAACGCCAAGCACCAGAATTCCGAAGTTGGCCCCAACAAAGGGGAACAAAATCACAAGTGATTACTGCACCCCTACCTTCAGACTTTCTGATTTTGCTCCCCGCGCTTGGCGTTGGAGATCCCCGAGGATGCAGGATAACCTAGTATTAATCCCCTCTTTTGGGCCCCGAGAAGGCAGGGGTTAGGAAGCCACTTTTGACTTTGTTCCTGTTTGTTGGGCACCACTTCTAATTTTGCTCCACGCGCTTGGCGTTGGGGATCCATGACAATGCAGGGGTGACCTAGCATTACCACCCTCTTTTGGGCCCCCAAGAAGGTAGCGGTGAGGCCGCCACATCTGATTTTGTTCCCCTTTGTTGGGGACCACTTGTAATTTTGCTCCCCGCGCTTGGCGTTGGGGATCCCCGAGAATGCAGGGGTGACCTAGCACCTACCTGGGCGCCTCAACCATATCTTTTCTGATGCCCAAAATGCACCGCCATTCCTCAAAGGGAAGCTGCCCTAGCTACCATGGCCAGCCACGGCCAATCACAGGGCCCGGATGGTGGACCGGACTCACGGAGCGCCAGGTTCCCCCAGCCTCCCCCCACCGCCTGCCCCCCTTCCACCACAGCGCCCCAGCACGCCCTAGCACCTTTTTGGCGGGTGGGGCAACACCCCACTTGGGTGTCCCGGGCACAGCACCGTTTCAGGTACTGGGACCGTGCCTGATTTCAGGCACTGGGGCACAACCCATGGGACACACAAACATAGTAACAGCTTCCACTGCTGCCCTGGCCTACAGCATCATCCATGCCAACACCACGAACCACCTCCAAGACCAATCTACAAGCCATGCAACCGCGCCGGCCCGCTGCACACGAGGGATTGGCAGAGGACTTAGCATGAGCACGAGGGAGATAGTAGGCCATCCCACGCGTCACCGTCGAGGACGTCAATGCCACCACTAAAGTAGGCAAAGGTGTTGAGCTAAGTGGGAAATGGGATCTGTGTGCAAGCTGCGAGCCTTGCTCCAAATACTCTGGCATCCAAGAACCTCGGACCATATCGCCTCGAACTTGCAATGGCAGTGAGGGTGGGCATCGCCACTCGCGCACCTCCAAGGTCAGGGGTCAAGCTCTCACGGGGTCCGGTAGCATAATCCACCGGAGGTGCTTGATGCGGGGGAGTAGGTACTTGAGCTCCTGCAATTGGGCCTCAATGGTGCCGTGGGATTGAAAGATGTCCTCCTTTCTGCAAGGATCCTCCCTAACCAGCCCGCTATGACCGTGTGGCACCCACTACCGAGCAGTTGGCCTTCAAGATAGACCAGGCGGCGCTGCACGTGGTCAGCCCAAGCGCCGGGTGCCAAGCCGCATTGTTCAGTGGGAAAAGTGGCCAACCATTTGCGTCCAAAGGGCGGCCCGCCACGGCCACCGGAAGTGCAAGTACACAGCCCAACCCCAAAATGGCTAGGGAACCCTTGCACATTATACCTCGTTTATCCATTAGCACAGGCAGAGTGCCTCCTCTTTTGGGCCCCTCAGAAGGCAGGGGTGGGGCCTCCACTCCTAATTTTATTCCCGTTTAATGGGGATCACTTGTGATTTTGCTCTGCGCGCTTGGCCTTTGGGATCCCTGACACTGCGGGGTGACTTAGCATTACCGCCCTCTTTTGGGCCTCCGAGAAGGCGGGGGTGAGGTAGCCACATCGGACTTTGTTCCCCTTTGTTGGGGACCGCTTCTCATTTTGTTCCCCATGGTTGGGGTTGGGGATCCCTCAGAATGAAGGGGTCACCTAGCATTACCGTACACTTTTGGGCTCCTGAGAGGGCAGGGGTGAGGTCGCACTTCTGATTTTGTTCCCCTTTGTTGACCACTTCTGATTTTGCTCCCAACGCTTTTCGTTGGGGTTCCCCGAGAATGCAGGGGTGACCTAGCATTACTGCCCTCCTTTGGGCCCCCGAGAAGGTAGGGGTGAAGCAACCACTTCTGATTTGCTTCCTCTTTGGTAGGGACCACCTCTGATTTTGCTCTCAGCGCTGGGCTTTGGGGATCCCCGAGACTGCAGGGGTGACTTAGCATTACCGCCCTTTTTTGGGCCTCCGAAAAGGCGGGGGTGAGGCAGCCACATCTGATTTTGTTCCCATCTTTTGGGGACAACTTGTGATTTTGCTCCCGGCGCTTGGCGTTGGGCATCCCCAAGAACGCAGGGGTGACCTAGCATTACCCTCCTCCTTTGGGGCACTCAGAAGGTAGGGCTGAGGCAGCCACATTTGATTTCGTTTCCCTTTGTTGGGGTCCACTACTGATTTTGCTCCCCGCGCTAGGCGTTGGGGATCCCCGAGAATGTAGGGGTGACTCAGCATTACCGGCCTCTTTTGGGCCCCCCAGAAGGAAGGGGTGACGCAGCCAATTCTGATTTTGCTGCCCTTTGTTGGGGACCACTTGTAATTTTGGTCCCCGTGCTTGGCGTTTGGGATCCCCGAGAATGCAAGGGTGACGTAGCATTGCTTCCCTCTTTTGGGCTCCCCTTCTTCCTTTTGCCCTTCGTGTTTGCAACACGGTCCTCCAAGCAAAGCACTGCGGAAAGCACCGAGGCATGCACGAAGAAATTGGCGACAATGAGTCCCGTGGGCACGGATGACACCCTTAGAATACACATGCAGTGTACTATTATTACTTGGTTGTTTGTGACGCTCTACCCTTGATATGATGACCCATCTTACTCATCATTCATGTGTAAAGAGTCACAGACATAGGCTAAGGTGCAAAGCATGCGGGGGACCGACAATGAAAATGTATGCCCTCCTATTGTGGGCTGCTACATTCATTGGCCTTTTTGGGGGTTATTTTAGCCCTCCGGCTCTTCTCTCTTTCTTGCATTGTATGCTGTATGTTATTTTTTCCCCAAGCACATGGGGTGCCCGGCTGTGTTTTTGTTGTGACTCCTCGCGGCGTTTTGCACCTTTTGATTCGTTTCTATTTTTTTTCAACTGTGTTTGCCCCCAAGATTCCAGCCACCAAGGTGCCCCAATTCAAAAGACGCGACTTGTAATTTCAATATATCCTCATTTAGCTTAGATTCGCAAGAAAAACAGATTCGAAATTACATTCGCATCCTCGTGCACATTTTCATTCGGATATGCCAAATTTGCGCAAATTTCGCCGAAAATGGTGCAAATTCGCATTCTCATTCAAATGTTATTTTAAGGGCTGTTTACAAAGTGTGCATATGTACGTTTAGAAGCACAGCCGAGCAACCCCATGTGCTCGAATGCTAGTGGGGGGTGGCCCCAACCTTGTTTTGGCCACCCCTTGTAACATACCCTTTGTTGTGGGGTATGGGTGGCAATGTCCCCCGTGAGACAAATTTTGGGTCCGAGTGTGAGGCCGCACCACCCGCCTAACACACCACAATAATTTTCTTTGGCCGAGCTGTTGCTGATCCGTCTCGAGAGAACTTCATTTATCCAGCCGGAAAGGGGGGGGAAGAACAAAAACGATGACTGGGGATAGCCGGGGCTCCTCATCAGTGTGGAGTCGCGATGCCCAACCCTCTTGAAAACCCTGCTAAGCGAAATATCATTCAAAAAGTCTATATATACGCCAAGGTAACGTGCCCCTTTACATGTGACAGGTGCAAAACCCAATAGAGTTTGTGGATGTCCCATAAGCGTATCATTTTTCAACCCTCAGATTGTTGAGAGTGCTCTATGGCACACACTCCAAGTGCGCTAAGCATTCAAGAGTGGGTTGCCACCAATTTGGATTTCACGCTGCATAAAAGCGATATTGTTTGGGGGAAGCCATGGCTCCAATGCATTGTCAGCGAGGTGCCTCATGCCACCCGCAACAAGGTTAGTGATTTCATTAAGACCCAAGGTCCCTACCTCAAACTGAAGGAGTCTTCCACCTCAGGAAAATGTGAGACTGCTTTTGGGGGGTACCACTGAACCCTGACGCTTCTCAAACACCGCAACATCATTCTACTTCTGAAGTTACCCCCCTACCAACCCTTGTGCCAAAACTATTCAAGTTACCAACAACCCGGACGACTATGTAGGACGGAGGTTTGCTATAAACGGCGCAATGGTAGTGGGTCCCGACATTAGTGAGGCGATTGTCATCAAGGTTTTGGAAAGCAAGGGGCTACGGCCTAAAGGAACAAGTGGCACATTCCTACAGGGATGTCGTCGCAAAAGGTATGGCTATGGCATGAATATGACATATCAGGAGTCGTGCGCCATATTGGACGCATGGCCCACGAGCATTCAACTGCCAGATGAAGTCATCTTGCTTGATTACAAGCTTGACCATTTCATGGCCATTGTTTTTTGTACGAATCGTTCCTTGGAAACGGCCAAACTAATCTTTGAAGAATGCCAGCAATCAAGCTAGGTGCCATGGTGTTGGTTGGACGGTGCTAGCAAGGTGATATGGCAACGCCTCCGCATTCTATTGTTGGGGGGCCTTACCATGAACCACACCACCGCACTTTTTACCGTTAGTCTTGCAAAAAAGGAGAACATTGATGCTTTGCACTTCAATATGGAGTGCACGAGCCGTGCCATTTCCACCCGCTCTCCAGGCTTCACTTGGAGCATGGGAAAATTCATGAGCGATGGTGACCCCGCCATGTATAATGCAACGAAGCGAGTGTGGGTTGCAATTGTTGTGGCTTCTGTGCTACCGGCTGCCAAAGGCTTTGATGAAGATTATATCGGACCACTCCACCGGGGAAGAAGTCCACACAGCCATTCGGGACGTGCATCTCAGTTGGAGCACAACCGTTTTCAAATCCGGTTGGGTCGTATTAAGTGACCATTTTGCGGCAGCTCCCCAGTACTTGGCGCATGCCCAAGAAGAGTATATTGACAAACGCCAAGGGTGGCATGTGGTCCACTCCGACCCCGGTGTCCCGTGTAGCACAACGGCAGAGTCAAGAGCTTTTTGTATGCAACTTCTTAGTCGGCACAATTTGCACGGGCTACGCGAGTTTCTGCAAGAGGTTGTGCCTCGAATTGGTGAACAATGGACCAAAGGCCGCGAACAGCTACGGGGGAGAGCTATGCAGCCTACTCCATGGATGTGGCAAGAGGCCCAATGCATACTTCATGATGCAATCTTTTTCGATGACGGAGATGCAATCTTCTTCCATCAAGGTGTCACATCACGAAAGCGGGGTGCCAACGGCAAGCTCGTCCGGGAGTCCCCCCCCCATTGATGGCATGCAAGTAGCCCAGTGGAAGAAACCCTTGGCCACCATATCTAACGGAGGTCGTGTCACATGGCCCCATTTTGTGGACTTCTTGAGGGTTCATTGTGTCACAGCCGAGGCTTGCACATGCGCCACGTACTGCACATTAGGTTTTTGTGAGGGCTGTTTGTTGTGGCTTCTTGTGAAGGAACCCAGCTTCAAGGTGCCTTTGTGCTACTCATGAAGTTTGTTGGTTCCCGTCCCTTTAAGTGTACTCGTCTGAGACGCACCGTGAGGCGCCGCATGTGCGTGCTCTAAAGTCACAAGGAGCCCCCCCCCCAAAGAAAGCCGCCAATAGGAGCCAAGAATTGTTAGACTCCAATTCTGATTCTGATTCCGATTCCTCATCGGATGGTAGGTGTGACGGTGAGCCCCTTGCCCTTGCACCCCTTGTGAAGCGGGAATTGGACCGTGGGAGCAAGCGGTGGAATTCCATGCACCTGTACCGCCCCCCCCCCCTTCACTTGTGGGCAGTGCCATCGGAATGTTTTCATATGGTGCGTCTATTGCAAGGGGTGCATGTGGTGTTTGGAAGCTGAGGTGTGCGTTGCTCGCAAGTTTAAAGACAGAGATGAGTCGTGATGGGTCTTGCAAAAGTGGGAGGAGGAGGCTGAGGTTGGGAACATCTTGCATCCCACACAATCCCATGCTGAAACTACCCCCTCCTCCCCGTGTGCTTTGTCACCCCCCTCCCCACACCCAGATGGCGATAGCAACCTCCCCGCAATTGCGTCCGCAAATGCCTCTCCTACGACCCCGCCTCTAGCCATGGAGGAATTGGACGACCATCCCAATGCTCCGACGGAGACTGTCACCCCACCCCCATGCTCTAATACCACCCAACTAGCATGGTTAATATGAGGCCCGTTTGTGGAGATGACATCCCGGCAGCCCTACGGCCCAATTGCAACATGTTGAGTCATTGCTCTGGGACGATTGGGAACGACCATTTGACGTGATCCTTCCAAGTTTGGGTCTCAACAATATAGGTTGGAGGCACGCCATTTGAGGGATGTTTACTCAGAATCTTGCGTCACAGATAGTGCCGAGATTGTTGTGTATTACTGGTGGCTTACCCGGATAGCTTTGAGTGCAGACTGGGATGTTATGGGTGTGGCCTGGGTTGTGCACGACTCATTGTGGAATGCGTCATCTACGCCGTGGGGTTGCAGGAAGGTGTTGGCTGAGTCATGGGCGTTGTGTACTTTGGAAGCAACATCCATTGATATGGTCTATGCGCCTCCTTTGCTTGCAGCGCAAATACATAATACATAATACACAACACACATTGGGTGTCCACTTGTTGTTGGTTTCCTCAACACGCACTTTCTTGTGCCTCGTGTTCGATCCGCTTCGTAACAAGCCGTACATAGCGGGTGCAAACACCGAGGAGTTCGCCATAGTCAATCCCATTGCCGAACAAGAAGTGATTGAGCCAAGGCCTCAGAAGAGCTGGGACAGGTTTTTGGGTGAGTTTGGTAGTGTAGTTTTTGCTATAGCCCCCCTCTAGTCCACCTTCCTACATCAAGAAGACGGTGTGAGCAGCCATCCTACCTGCCTTCTTATGCTACATTGCCTTTTGTCTAGGCGCGTTGTCAACGGCAGCATCCAACTTCCACAAGACAGATTGTGGTTGTTGCCTGAGATTGCACAGGGAGCTCTGCACTATCGCGATTCTGCGTATGCCTCCCCTATCCAGACCACACCCCGTTCGGCCTTGGCACGGATGTATGGTAGGCCCTATTGTTCACCCAGCCGTTCGTTGTGCTTTTTTTGCGACGACACAACCCCAACCACGTGCCCTGAATGTGGAGTTTATTAGTGTGCCCTGCATGCTTCCATTTTGTGTCCCTCGGAGATATGTGTGGCATTGCGCAACTGGAGAGTGCAATTTACTGCCACACTGGCATGCATAGTATCGGCATTCGCGTTGTGTGACCGGCTTGTGGTTGACAAGCCGCCGTCTATAGATGAGGTCCGTCCAAAGGTGGTGATCTGTGGTAAGCAATTTTTTGTTCCGGAGCATTACCCCAAAGATGCCTGCGGTAAATTGCAGTATGACAAAAAATTGATTGAAGAGTTGGATATGAAGACCACGGACGTGCTTCGCAACATGTGCAAGCACAATCCTCCCTCAGCACAACCCACCTACAACGATAAGAAGGCGGACCTCATCTACAAGCATGTGTTTTGCGACTTCGTATCAAGCACACGTGGTGTGCACCTCGAAAATGCATAAAAATATTATGATATGAAAACTCCTTCTTTTCTTGAGCCTCATTTTGTTTCTGCTGACCTTGCAATACACGGTTTGGCCCGGGTGGAGCGCCACTTACACAAGTGGCCTAGAATCGACCAGCGGGCACCATGCCCTTAAACACAAATACCACCCACCGTTGACCCACCCCCCACCTCCATAAATTTTGTGTTTTTTTGTTCAAATTCAAGTCCAAATTTGTGACTACCTAGTAACCTAGTAATGAAATTTTTGTACATGTTTTGCTTTTTTTTACCTAGTAAAAAAAACTTTCTGAAAAAAATTTTCAAAAAATTTTTTTACTAGGTTTTACTACATTTTACTAGGTTTTACTACATTTTACTAGGTTTTACTACGGTGCATACTAGGTTTTACCAAATGCCCCAGGGACTAGGGGTGTGTTTCTCATGTTCTACTACTTGTATTGCAGACCTGCAGACCTGCATTTTTTGTCTTGCCCTGCACCGCAAAAATCAGAAGGCAAGGGAGCAATGGCTGCGTGAGATTCACCTGATATTGACTCCAACTTACGAAGCCCAGGCATTGGCGCACATGGCCAAACAGTGGGACAACATCCCTTGAACCAGACTTGTGCTAGCCCCTTAGGCTACAGTGCCCCGGGGCTGTCCTTGAGAAGCCCCCCCCCCCCCAATTTTTTTTGGCTAAAGGACACCCTTAAGGACAGCCCCCAGTGACCACCAACCGCCAACCACCAACTGCCAACTACCACCAATCGCCAACTGCCAACTGCTGCCAACCACCAGCAATCGCCACCAACTGCCAACCGCAAACCGCCAGCCGCCTACTGCCCGCCAACCACCAACCTTTGAAGTAGAGAAGGTCCCATGACCGTGAAGCAAGTGGTGGCCCGGTGAATGTTCATTCATGTTGGTGTTGCGAAGGCTTTTTTCCCCCTTAAGGACAGCCCTGCCGCGTCCCTGCCACCCTGAGAAAACCCAAAAAATTCAGATACGGGCTGGTAAAAGCGTATGTGCGGTGTGCGTGGTGCATACCTTTCCCTCTTATTCTTTGTCCAGCGGTTTTTAGCTCCGTCCCCTACCCCTTTCAGTCCCTGCACATTGTTCTTGTTAAGCTGATGAAATTTAAAGTATTGATGGGCTCTGTCTCTTTCCAATGCACAAAACAACATTGCTGGCAGCCTAGGTCAGTCAATTTCCTGTTGTGTCTAGTAGTGTGCTAAGGGCGATCGAGTTGCTCACTCGCACAAGGACCACTAACATGCATAAAGTTTAGTTCGTGCCTCTCAACAAACGTAGAAGACTTGTGCATATACTTTGTTTGGCGGTCAGGGGCTGGATTGCATTTGGCATCATCTGCGATTTGGGACATCACATGCGACAATCTGTTCATGCACAAAGAGGAGAGCAACAAATATCTTTACTGCATCACAACAGTGTATTGGACAGCTTTATAGGTATCGGTGCATGCAAGACTCTTGTCCACTGCGTTTGTTGACATTTGCTTCCCATCCCCGAAGCAAGAAAAGACCGACCACATAAAGAACATACGGGTACTTTCATTGCTGTGGATGCCGAATTGGAAGACAGGCAGCATCCGATATCTATCTCAGCCCCATAAAGAAGACGAGGCTCCACTCACTGTTTGTCCATCTGCTTCCATACAAAGTAGCAGATGGACAGTCATTTGCGGTCAGGCATCTGCCTACGCTTTCTCGATGTGGCTGGGGTTGGGCCAGGCTCGGGCAGCGGTGGCAAGTTCAGCATGAGGTCGGTTGTCTGCCCCTCGTAGTGCTGGCAGGGTGTCGTTCCTGACAGGGGAGGGAGGGAGGGGGGTTGGGGGAGGCGGTGGGGTACCACTTCATTGGACGCCAAGGAAAGATTTGTGAGGCTCAACTGCCGGAATACTGGCAAGGAACCCTGATTTTAGCATTCTTTGGGCCCCTGTGCAACAAACAAGGTCCTGTTAGTTGCGGTTGCTTGCGGCGTCTTCTCATTCGGGGGCGGAATTTTAGCGATAAAGTGCTGATGGGGAGTAGTGAAAAAATGGTGAAGAAGTCACCTGATGCGGTGGCGCGCCCAAGGGCTCCAAGTACCCCTGTTTGCCCATTGTGGTCACACAGCTGGCCCCAAGAACATTCTGCCATTCGGGCTTCGAAAACCAAACACCCCCCACGCCACCCCGCCGCCCGCCTCGTCTCAGATACAGGTTTATTTCCGCACCCAGTGCATTAATGCATTGTTTGAACTGCACGGGGTTGTAGATTGCAAATCAGTGATTTGCCGTAGGCGCTTTTGACAGCGTCTAGGTGTACTTGTGGCCTGTTCATCAGCTCCACGTGCAGGGCTCTCTTTCTGAGCCTGGGCGCCGCCTCATTGGTTTTAGTGTGGTGTGGCGATTTTCTGCTTTGCATCGAGGAAAGCCCCGCAATGGAATCGAAGCATCGAAGTGGATGATACCTGATGTTGCATTTGCACATTTTGCGTGCTCATATGTGTGTGTCTCTTCAGTGGCATTGGCAAGGGCTTACATTGACGGAACACAGTCCAAAGCTTTGCAATCGCCTGCAAGTCCGGTAACGAAGAAGAGAATGTGATTCATTGGATGGGATGGCGGATGTGAGATTCTTTTAAGCCGCATTTGACACGTCAATTCTCAGCACCACCACAAGCTCAGTGTTTATTCTTTGGAGTTAGCTGAAGCCACAGGGGAGATGTAAATAAGCTGACTGCCTGTGTACGCCACCCATTGCAACAGAGAGTACTGACCGAACCTCTCATTATCCATCTAATGCATGGGGCCCATCAGCCATTCAAATGGTGCACCTGCTGCTGCTGCTGGTGCTGCTATTTATTTGAGCACCCATGTCCAGAGATCGAACCATGCTTCATCTTGTGTTTGTTTGTAAAGTGCATGTCAGGAAACACACCGGTCATTGAATACCAAGGCCCCCATGCTGCCCCAATTATCTGGCACATACAGCAGCAAGTGCAGTTTGTTGGAGTTGTACATACCAAAAACAAAACCCGTTTTCTTACCAAAAGCCCTCCAGGGGGGGATATGGTTTTGGCACATTTGGGGGATGGGGGTTTGTAAATTTTCGGGGGTTTTGGGGGGGCACAGTCCGGGGGGGGGGGGGGTTCAGTGCATTCTGGGGGAAGGTGTTTTGGCACATACTGGGGGTTTTATAGGCACATTGTATGGTGGTACATTTAGGATGGTTTTTTGGTACATGCCGCGGAGTGTGTGTGTTGGGGGGGGCTGCTTCGCTACATTCTGGGGGTTTTTTGGTACATTCAAGGGGCTTTCGGGGGCTTTCTAGGTGGTTGGCAGGTACTTGTTGGGGACAGCCGGTTTTCACCCACCAAGGTAGCCGTAAAAAATTCATTCCTCCCCACTTCGGGACCCCAATATGGCAAGGGTTATTCATCCATTTCACTTTTTGCCAAGATGGCAGCAGTCATGCAGCCATTCCACATTTCTCCAAGACGACTGCAGGGGACACACAGCCAGTTCACTTTTCCCCGAGACGGCAGGAGTTACGCAGCAATTTCGTTTTTCATGAGACTATGAAAGGGGCCATACAGCCATTTCGCTTACAGTTTGGGTGTTTTGTTACATTTTTTTTTGGAGGTTGGGGTGTTTTGGTGGGTAGTTACCTATGTTTTGGGGTCACCAAAAATATGGCTAAAATCCTCCTGAATGAAGCAGAATACATCCCAAAAGTTTGGTTTATGGGAGGGGGGCGGGGGTTCATGTGGTTAGTTCGGCCAGCAGTGGCCAGAGCCCCATTGAGATGTTTCCTCGACAATCACTTTTGCGGATGTGCCCTCCCTGTAATCTTGTGGCATACCCTTACTCGGCGCTCAGGGGCAGCTGCCACACACACACACACACACACACACACACACACACACACACACACACACACACACACACACACACACACACACACACACACACACACACACATTGATGTTGGTCGTTTACATGCCTGCACCCACCTCAAGCCTCTGCCCATATCCCCTCTTACCCCCATTTGGGGCCCAGGGACAGCCCTTGGTTACTTTTACATGCCTGCAGTTACCCTAGACCTCTGCCCATGTCCCCCTCTTAGTGGCATTCAGCGCCAAGGGACAGCCCTGGGCCGTTCTCACATACCCTCCCCCCCGCTGCCACCTTTGCCAGTGCAAGCAATCGATGATGTACAGTGGTGTTTTTAGTACGTCAGTTGCCTCTGCATGCAACAGAGGCCCTGAGTCAGCATTTTTGCTGCTTTGTTCATGTTTTTCACAAACGATTGCCGTGCCCATACTGTAGCCTGTCTGTTTGCCTTGTAGCAACATTGCTGCATTGCGTTTTAACATGTTTTGGTGTTTTGGTGCACTGCTCTCACTGTCTAATTCAGTGAGGATGGGAGCGTTCTTAGCTGTGTGTTGAAGGGGAGGGCGGATCCACACTATCACGGGGTCTGGGGGTATTTTTGGTAAAAAGTAAAGGGCTGCAGAGGGTGTGTGTGTTTATGATCAGGGGTTTTTTTTGGTAGAAAATGGGAGGTGGTATAGTTTGGGTGTTTTGGGGGTACGAAGTAGGGTTTTTGGGGGTTGGGGGCTTTATGGTAATTTTTGCTGATTTTTTCGGAAGAGTTGGAGGGAAGGGTTTGGCCATTTTACTATCCCGTGGGGGTGGGGGGTATCTTTCTGGGGGACGGGGGATAAATGGGGTTTTCTTTTTGGTGCATAAACGGGGGGGGGGGGACTGGATTTGGTTTGGGTGCAGGGGGTTTATTTTTGGTAAGTACCAGTTTGCTGCAGAGCTGACCATAGATCCTCATATATATGCTCTGCCTTGGGATAGCTCCCTTAGCAGCCATTGAATTATCCTGACCATTTGACCTATTGTTGCCCTGCCTTTTTTGATTCTGATGTGATAGTTTTTGTGTGTTGTCAAACTGATGTAGATTCTCGTGTGCATGCTCAGTTTGGGTTCATGTGATTGTAGTTGGATTTCTGCGGTCCACTGCAGTGTTTTGAGTTTGCGGCCATTTGTCACCCTGCTACTGGTTACAGGTTTGTTGTTTTTTGGAAGCTGTGGTTTATCAGTGTGTCAATGTATCAGTGTATTGAGAGATGGGTGTTCTGCTCTAAGGAGAGAAAACCATGCCTGTGAAATACGTGCACATGGCGCGTGGTGGTGTTGGTGGTGGTGCCAAGTGGGTCGCAGGAGGGGCTTGCATTCATACTGTTCTGGAATGTGCACATGTGTGCATGTGCTCATTTGTCTTAGTTTGGTACCCCAGAGCCGTGTGTTCACAACAAGAGGAATAAACACACAATCAAATAGGTTTTGGTTTTCTGTTTTTGGTGTTGCCTCATGAATTTGGATATAATTCACTCAAATTGCAGAGTTTTTGTGCCCCTCTACATTGATTTGTAGTATCTTTTCTTTGTGCATTGTGTGTCCCCTCACTTGCTATGGGGCCGCAGGACAAATTACAAATTGCTGTTTTCTATTTCAATGAAATTTCAGCAACTATTGTTTTTAATGTCCCCAGAAAATTTTCACAGTTGACGGTCTATGGGGGCGTACCGTGCGTTGTGCACGCGCTGTGCAAAAAGTTGGCCGTTCTCCACCACCGGGAGTTCGGTAAGTTCAGAAGATTGGAAGGATGTCATTGAATGGCTGCTGCACTGGACGGGGCTATAGGGGGCAGAATTCAGGTCCCTGGGACCCATGGCAAGCATCAAATGTTTGAATTGGTTGTGCATGATTCCGCAGGTGGGTGGTTTTCGGGGCTGTTACCCGGATAATCACCGTAATAATTGGCGCTGTGCGAAAACGCTCCCTATGCCTTTTTTGTTCATCTCGATTCGTGAAAAGTCTGAGTTTTCAGAAAGACCAAAGTTTTGCCAATTTTTTTGTTGATCTTTGGCTGTGTTTTTTTGGATCTTTAGGCAGTTATCCCGAATGCCAACGACGAATGTCACAATTGCATTGCAAATGGGATAGTTGATTGAGGTTGCATAGCTCATTGTGTTATCTCGGATCAAAAAGTGTTTTTTTGTGGGAAAATTTGAAAAGGTAAGGTCGCATAGATTGTTGGCCGGGGAAATGGCAATGTGGCAAAGCATTTTAGGTTTGCAAATTCGCTGTTGCAATATTGCACCGCGCGGTGTGTTGTATGCAATCAAATGTTAATTTCTGTATGTCATTTGGGGTTTGTGGAGTGGATTGGCAACGAAGAATGCTAGTGGTTTCTGCATGTTCAATCTGATTTTCATTATTTTGTTCAACATGGGCACCCCATTTTCCCGTAAAATGTTGCAATACAATACTTCTAGCACAAATAGTGAATATGTATGTGTTGTGGGAATGTGGAGCCGCATTTTGCATAAATAGAATGTCAAAGAGATATCAAATGGCAGTTACCTACTTTAATAGCATGCGGCCTTCGTTTGTTCATAACAAGAAAAAGAAATGCATTTCTTCCCAAGTGTTGCACGGTTACATCAAGCATACAAGGTTTGCAGACGTACACATATGAAGCATGCGGGCCATATTTGGATAGAAGAAGCAAGGAATATACAATTTTTACATCACAAGACACATTGTTTTATGTTCTATAAAGACGCAATTGAATTGTGAGCGGCAGAAGGGGCAAGGGTAAAGATATATTGTACAAAGTGGCTATATGTGGAATGATACGTATCGTACCCCTTGGTTTCGAAGGGTGTCAGGGAAAGCTGTTTAGCTTGTATGGATTTCCAACTCCAAGCTCTTGTCATTTTCAAGCAATTGGAGTGCTTGCTTTTCTTGTAGCACATTCATCATTGACTTCAATTGCGTGGGGTGTGCACAGAGTGGATGGGTGTTTCCTCTTTTCGTGATGCAAGTCCATTAACGTTGATTGCATGGGTTGTACAGGGGATGGTAACAGTTTATATATGCAGCAGTTCTTAAAGGGTGATTTGAGATGTGTTTTTCATGTAGCGGTTGGTAACAGGCTGGTGTTTTGCCATGTTGGCATTGGACATTTGCACATTTGACATTTGGACATTTGACATTGGAACCAACATCCTCCTCTTTTCTTTACCTTAGTTTTTTTTGTTTTTTCCATTTCTAATCCATCATTTTGTCCCGTTTGAAAAACCGGAATGTTTTCTTTTGGTTGAATTTTTCTTTTTCTTCGGTAGGGATTATTCTTCCATTGTAGAACCATCATTTTTCTCCTTGGAAACTTCTAGTGTTTTCATTTGCATAACACTTGTACCATTTTTCTGTCCCCATTTTTTCAAAACAGTACACTCCTTTTTTTCTAAACCTTGCACTCTTGCTATTTGTGTAAATTGTTTGCCTTGCTTTTCTTTTCCAAAACTTGCACTCCTTTTTGTGTTGAAAATCCTACACTGTTTTTTTTGTCACTTACTTTTGTGTTGAAAATCCCGTGTTTTTTATCTACTAAAATATTTTTTTTCTGTCACTCACTTCTGTGTTGAAAATCTTGTTTTTTTAGCCACTGAAAATTTTGTTTCTCTAAAATTGTGCAGAGTTGCAGCGTCCGGAGTTCCTAATTTTTTTATGGAACTTGGATTGCACCTTGGCCTTTAATGCTCCTCCGTTGCTGTGCGCAACTCGCGTGAATTGGGAAAAATGCGAAAAAAAATGTTGCTCTCGTGGGCACAACGTCCGACCCTACAAACTTCAGTGCCCTTTGGAGGACATGCAGTTGTTGCAAGGGATGAACCACACATTCACTTTCATCGACTTGGTGTTATTCAATAGGAAACAGCAGCTCCTACTCTCTCTCACTTATGCTAAGCAACACTGCAAAACTCAGAGCGCCTTCATCATCCGATGTTTGCATTGCCTCCCGGGCTTCCTTTGCCCATTGCTTGTTCTTGCTGTCCCTACGTTGAGCATCTACATCACGTGGTGCTGCACAAAACCTTTTGGCAAGTCTTTCCAACTGGGGTTTTGCCCTCCTCTTTAGCGCTCTTTGTACAGGTGGTGTACGTGGGACTGACGGCACATCAATGTGGTCGTCCATATCTGCGTCTGGGGCTTTATCTGCTTCTGCCTCTGAGGCTTCCTCTGCATCATTGATAACAAAAAGCAAAGCTGCAGGCATGGGGATGGCTGCTGAAGGGCAGGAGAGGTCAACATCATCCACAGATCCTGTCACTAGCACCTTCGTAAACACCATGTTCCAACTGCTGAGGACGTGTGTGGTTGTCAAAGGGGATGCAGCCCATTCAGCAAGCCAAGTGACAAGGAGCGCCTTCATCATACGTTTGCTTGCTATCGAGTTTGGAGTGCTTCGGCGGCAATCCATTGTGGATCTTCAGGCAATGGTCAATGTGGCGTCGCTTCAGTTTGTCGCGCACCCAAGCTCTCAGGCCTAGATTGATGACCGGATCGCCAGCATTGCTGACATGGCCGCGAGGAGCGCGGCCAAAGAAAACATAGACTTGTGGTCGCGCCACAAAATAGTATAGGTTAGTTAATTTATTTCATTGTCGGCATCAACTCGTCGTCGTTGACATGGCTTCCAACCCAGTCCATAGTGACGACACACGGGTAATTCTGCGCCACGCCGTGGTCCTGTCTATACTTCGCCACTTCACTGTTGTCCTTCATCATTAGGCGTTTGAACGTCTCGCCGGTCTGACACTTCTTCACCGCTTAGTCTTCGCGCATGTAGGATTGCAAGCGGTGAGGCAGATCGAGATGCGCATGTTAGCGACTTGTTTTTCCTGTGTGCAACACTTGTAGTACCGTCACAATGCCTTCACGGTTGACCACAGGCGTGGTTGTGGCTTGTCGTTTGTCAGCGGTGCTGTAGTGGCAGACCTGTTTTCCTCCAGCCGCAAACCCTCTGCGCAACTTGGGCGCGTACTGGAGAGGCGTCTTGTCGAGGCCCAATTGTGCCTACGGCGGCGGCAACTCGGAGTCACCTTCAAGAATACCCACAGCATACTTTTGAAGTTGCTCAACGAGGTCCAAGAGTTCAAGTCTCCATTTGTTGTCGCGCACCAAGTCAGACACTGTGGAAGGCAGTCGCTCCGTCGTGATCTCCTTGAGACAACCAATCTTGTGACTGCGACGGAAGTCTGGCGCCCATTAACAGTCCAAATCAGGAGCAAGACCTCGCCAATGAAACCTCTCAGCGACTATTCTTCCAAGTGCCGCAATGGTGTCCAGGTCAGTCACGGCAGGCTTATACTTTAGCTGTTTGATGAACTTCATAATGGTCTCGTTGTCTGCGCGGCTCAAAAGTGAGGTGGTGCCGTACCTTTTTAGTGGCTCACCCTATTGTATCTTGTTAGCCAGGGTGCCAAGCGTGGTAGGGGGCGGCACTCTACATCTGTAACGCACCACAACATGGTTGTACTCTCCTTCCAAGAACAGTTGCACGCAAATGGACTTTTGCGCAGGGGTCCACTCTAGCCAAATCCTCGTTGCTGAACTCTTGTATTGACGGGCCTTAGAAGTGCACACACACCTTCTTGCTCTGGGCCTCTACGACTGCTGCCGGGGCGTCGTTCATGGACTGGTCTCCCTTTGTGAGGAAACGCTGCATGACTGAAAACAAAGAAGGGAGAACTGAAAAATTATCAATGTTATTGATCATTACTGTTACTATTATCATTATTATTACTATTGTGAACCACGGAAGCTCAACAGACCGCGATACAGAATCCTCTGTTCTGCTTTCCCAAATTGGAACGCCACTGCGCGGTTTTAGTTCGTTGCTGCAGCGGTTTGTAACATCTGGCGGGTTCGAAAGGCAGCAGTTTTGAACGCCACCTAAACGAACTGCTACGAAACGAAGCTTTACACCTCCGAACTATTACCAACCCCTGTACTTGAGGTTGGCGCATTGGTGATATGACACAATTAACGCCTTGGTGACAATGTTTGCTTGCTTGTTGTACATGGCTTGCAATCCGCCATTCGGTGAATTCTTGCCGGCGGCAATTCATTCTCACAAAGGGACGTGATTTCCTAGTTCGAAACCTGTTGCGGCGGCGCAACAGGCTCCAGTTCATCTCATTTTATTCATGTGCAGTGTCTTGTTGTTGTCGTTGCGGGCAACCGCTGGCTGCAGCGGCTGGTGGATGTTCCTGGTGGCATAATGTCTATCTTGGAATTCCTCCTTTGCGCTGCCGTGTTTCTGAACATTAGCGTGCAGCAACTGGTACTTCTTTTCTGAACTCTGTTTGGCTTCCGCTTCTGGTTGTTGTTCAAAGCCTGCTTGCAGGTTGTGAGTGTAGTACTCCCATGGCATTCTTGGCGGCTGCCTTGCTGCTGGTGATTTTGAGCTCGGTTCTCCGAGCAGTTTCTGCAATTTGTAGGAGGCCAATGAAGATGATTCTCTAAAAAGGGCATGGAGAACAGCGGATCACCATAGCTCGAGTAAGACTTTGGCTGTTGTGGCCAGCGCAAACTCCAGGCTGGCTGCTGTGAATTATGATATGTGAGAGGCATTGTTGACCGTAAGAGAATCATTTGTTCATTGATTGCGAGTAGGCCCTGTACGAACGCACACATTTGTGCTGTTTCCATGGATCCGCAAATATCTTATTTTTGCGGCACCGTTTTAAATCATGGTAATCACATCCTTTTTTTGTTGAAAGTAATAAACGTCACGTACGCCGAGGTCAAGAATGGGTACCTTTGCAGCAAGGGCTGCCGTGGCGGTCTACACGTGATGAATTGGTGCTCGTTCTCCATGGGCTCTTGCTAGCATACCGCCTCGCCCAAGTCGTGCATGCCGATTTTGCAGCAGCCCTCCTTCACCTCGCTGATTGCCTAGTTGTGGGCTTGGCGTAGGTTGTTCACGTCCACGGCTAGTGTCAGGGCCAAATCCTGCAATGACAATGTGTTGCCAGCACCTTGTGTATACTTGTTCACCAGCTACTCCCTTCCTCAGTATATCAGCAACGTTGCTTATTTTGATTCAGACCTGCGTCCTGGCAAGGTGTTGCTTATGAAGTGCACGTGCGCAAGCGACCATGTAGCGTTGCTTATTTTTTTTGGCAGCGAGCCGATCGTGCAGCGGTCGCCCTGTGCAGAGGACAAGACAGTGAATCATCCTAAAAAACAAAGAACAATAAACAATCATCCACCTTGTTTTTTCAATCCGGTTCCTAGCTCCACCTCCGTGGCAACCTCCAGCAATCGCTTCGACACCAGCTCCAATTACAGCTTGACTGATCTTCCTCCGCTCCCACCTCTAACGCCTCTTCCAGCATTGAGTAACTCATTGTTTGCAAATTCCTTTGCAATGGGGTACCACAGGTGGCAGGTTTTCCAACCATGCCCCCGATGTCCTCACAACACTTGAGCAGTTGATGTTCCAGTTGGGTAACTTTCCAGGCCCGCAGTTGATGTTCCAGTTGGGTAACTTTCCAAGCCCACAGTGAGTATAAGATGAGGATGCAATGTGCTTCGTGTTGTGTCATTGTTACGGGAAGCTTCGGGAAGGATTGGTTATTTGTCCATGGTATTGAGAAACAAATTAAAATTTTAGACGTTTTCTCAACAAAAAGGGCAAAAAGAAAAAAGCAACCCAAAATGTGTCCAGTTTGACCCTTTTCTAGTTCTCAAAAATTCTGAAAAAACTGGCTCAACTCGTTAGGATTTTAGGCACAGCTTACGTCATCGGGCACTGCTTATGTCATTGCTAGTCCCGGAAAAAACTTGGGTACTGCTGATAAAGTACACGTAGAAGCACTGCTTATCTACCCAGGAACGGAGTACGCGCTCTCTAGCAGCAGTCATTCCCGCACCTGCGGCCTTGTGCACACTTCGCACATGATATTCAACCGCCCATTCGCGTCAGTGAGCTCTTGGACGGCTGCCTCCCAAAACATGTCTTCAAAACAGTCCCTTGGTTCGGCAAAGGGTGTGCGATGTTTGTTAACTTCCCCTTCTTCAATTTTGCGCCGCTTATCCGCCTGCTGCTCGAGCCTCGCCTCCTTGGTGGTCTCTGTGTCCGACTTCAGTTGTGGCAGTCGACCTCCTTGTTTTGGGAAACCTTGATTACTTCAGTGCTGGCCCGCATCATCTCCGGCTTTGAAAAAGCTGCGGCCACTGCCAAGTCTCATCTCTGGGATGGCTTCCCGGGATCTGTCTCGAGTGGTATGTTGCAGCCGGGCGGGCTGACAAATGTACTCATGGAACTGAAGCAGTGGGAACGGGTTGTTACACAGGCCCCTCCCGCTCTTTCCCGGCTTGCCTTTGCCTGTTTTGCACTGAACGGCGCCTGTTGAAGGCTGTCTAGGCCTACGAATGCCTTTGCCCCCACCTTGACATCCCTGCCTCAGGGCTCCATTTATCTGTAGTCTGCATCTCGCGTTGGCGTTGCTCCCACCAGTTGCTCCAATCAGTCCACTAACCCGGTGGCATGTCTGGTCGAGTGGTGGGCGCGACTGTGTTGGTCGGGTCCCGCCCTGGTGCCTTGCCTTTGCCGGTTCAGGCCAGGATTGGCTAGAGAGGGCTGAGGTTTGGCCCCTCCCCCTTTAGGACCGGTAAGAGACCCACCAAGCACCAGCGTCTTCCCCCATGGTACCAGCTTTCGAGTGCCATTGCCTTCAATCGCCCCCGCTCTTGATCCATGGCGTTGGAGAGCCGCTGCCTCTCCTTGTGCTGCCTGGCACTCCACTTCCTGTTCTTTGCTGTTCTGTGGCCGCCCTTTCTCTAACTTCCCTCTCAATCTGTCGTTGACGCATGTTGGCCTCCCTCTCCCCGCTGACGGCCTCCTCCTCTCGCTCTCGACGGTCCATATCAGCCACCTGGACTCGGCGTGCTGCCTCTTCCTCCGCAATTCTTGATTCTACCTCTTCCTCAGCGATGCGGCGTGTCCGCTGCAGTCTCTAATGTTGTTCTTTCTCTCCTAGATATACTCGCCGCACACGCCTTCCAACATTCGGGGCAAACATTTTTTGGCGATCTTCGCTTCTTTCTCGGCGGCTTCAAAGTCCACTTGCGGTTTGTGGCCATTAAAGAAGGTCCCTACCAGGACCGGCCCCTGCTGTACCCCTTCCACCATTTCCTGTCACTCCTATGGTCTTGCTTCTCACCAGGTTCTGCATGATCTTGCCCTATCCTGCACAATTTCCCACAAAAAATACTAAAATATGCCTCCTTCACACAAATCCTGATCCCTTGCAATAACCAACTCCCAAGTACAATAGCTCCAATCCAAATAATCCACACTGAGGGCTTCCAAGGGTGTCTGAGGTCCCGCATTGACACTCAACAACTCCTTTCAACACGCCGGTCGTCTCACGGTGCACACGGAGACACGGGCATTGGGCATGTACATAGACTTGCACCAAAGTCAATAAAGAAGAAAAGCCCTGAAATTGGCATATGAACACAAATCAAGCAAAATTGGGGAAAGATGGAAACATACACAATCACAGCCATAGACCCCTCATTCCCTGGACTCAAGACCTTCCCTTGACTCGCCAACATGATGCCCTGAACCAAGTCAAATAAGATGGCTAAATGCCATGTGTAAAAAGTCACTACACAAACCCCAAAAATGTGTTCACTCCCAAGCCTCTATATCCTAGCCCAATAGGGGAGGTGGCGTGTCATGGCCTGGAGTCCCACTCAGGACCATGCCCTACCCTGACATAACTTTGGTTCGACTTGGAGTCGATTGGGCTTCGAGAATTGCCCCATGAAGATGACCTCACAACATAGCAAAATTAGGCAAATCACACCATAATGCCCAAAATTCAATTATATAGTCAAAAATGCATACGGCAAATATTCAAATGCTCCATGCATGTGTGAAACCGGAAAGTAATATACAAGGGGGATATAGACCAAAGGTCCATGCCCAAGAATATCCCAACATTGGCTCCTGAACCCCGCCGGATATACACATGCCATGCTTCACAGGTCAACTGACGAATTTGAGACTTAATTTTGTGAGGCCTCGTGTGCCACGCCAAAGTGACCACATGATCCGGCATATGGTGAGGTGCAACACCGAAGCATATGCCAACATATAAGCAACATACCATAGTGCACGGATCTCTGGGCACTTTACTGTTAGCCGACCATTTGAGCACATAAAATACTAAAATGAGCATAAAATGAGGTCAAAAACATGCAAATATTGCCAAATTCAAAGTAATCACAATAGTATATAACTTCGCTCACCCATGGTATCAACATATGGTTCAACACACTATTGCTTGGAACCATTTGTGAACAATCCCCCCACTTCGATCCCGAAATGGACGCATGAAGACACCTTCGAACCTCCTCTCGACATGCACCATGAAAATGGGAAAATTGGTAGTGGCGCTTGTGGGTCGCTCTGTAAGCCTTCCCACATGCACTATATGTGCGGTAGACTTAGTCTAGCGCTTTGGAGCACACCATTGGGACATGGGCAACGCCTTTGCCACGTGCGAATCCATGTATCTTCCTACAAACGGAGATATATAACATGGGCGTGAGCATAGCGAAGCACATACCATCCATATAGCACATACCCTTAAAAAGTGGCTCCCACCATGGTATGTCATGACCCTCCATGGCCATAACTTCACGTTAAAAATACGTAGGAAGCCAAGGAAAGTTTCTATGCAACACCAAAACTCGTGCGGTACACTCGAAACCCATATTACAATATTCGGTATCATGGTCCAAGAGTTGTAAAGCACTTTCTACCCTCTTGACCATGATCCTTTGATACCACGGGCAGGTGTGCATGCCAAGGGCGTTTGACGTTCCTAAATTAAGTTGAGACCAGGGCGGTTCCAACCCAAGTCTCAAAATTGGAATTCCTCGCAGTGAGCCGGAGATATCATCTTTCAAAGTGGCCTCACGAATCAATTTTGTTTCGCCTATATCTCCAAGAAAAATGAAGGAGACAACAAAAGGAAGGTTGATTCGTGATCGGGGAAAGATGTAGGACCACTCGAAATTCATCATATCCAGTGCGGCGACCTCGAAATCGAAAATCCGATTCTGAATGTCTGAAAAAATTGGATTACTTTTGCGAGTGTATAACATGAATATTGCGGAAGCAACGAACCTTTTTCTGATGCAATATGACCCTTCATCGGGGTTTCCGCTAAAATATCTGGAAATAACAGTTAACCAATTGGTTACCGCAAAATCGCGAGCCAACTGATAGTCGCCGATACATTGACAATCAGAACGGATAGCTGAAAAATTACGGAAAGATTATGATAAAAAAACCCTGTTGATTCCTGATATTCTGATATATAAATCTCAGCCGGCGGCGCTTCGGTATTGAACATGGCCGCTCATAGCTGGAATGGCCAAGCCTATTGTAACACAACCGATCACGGACCCAAACACCGTGTTGATCCAAGTCATGTTTTCATTGAAATCTCGAACTATTCTTGATCTCAAAATTTGCCCCAAATCGTCAAAACCTTTGATCCCGTCGTAACCCTTTTCCAAAACTCCAAAATGTCGATGGCTGTCGTCATACACGTAAAGCACGTACAAGAACACAAACACGAAACCCCAAAACACACACCGTCTTCTGGGAGTCCATCACCGGAGTCCACGATGTTGATGTTTCGCCCGCACCACTGCAGGGCTCGTCAGGGGGACACAGTGGTGCTTGTCCCCTACATACTATATACACTGTGCACAACAGAGCGAATACTTGATGCCACAAATCCACAGCAAACACCAGGACGTTCGACCATAACCGTAACCCAAACCAACAATCACGATAGATCAATAATGAGCTAAAACTCATGAATCTACAATCATTTCACTCCAAAACATCGTAAATCCTGATCTTCATAATTATTCGGCCACGCTGGCAAATCGCCCTTGCGACGCGACAAAGGCGCACACGCTGCAAGGCCTGTCCTAGTTGCCCTTGCTGCCCATTACACTCCCCTCCTAAGACCTGACAGGAGAATGAGGGTCTGATACAAAGGCAAATACCAATATATCGGCAGCAAGGGCAACACAACGTATTGCCATACTAAATCTCGGGGGGGGGCATGCAGCGGTGGGGGACCCAGTACAACAGGACCACCCCACATACATATTCCTTGACAGAAAATGGCCCCCTTCCCTGACGGGAGCATAACTGGGGGGCGAGGGATCCGTCAACGCTGCACGGCTGCCCAACAGTCGCAGCGCATGCCAAGCATGGTGGCCCCTCCTGTGCAAAGGGGGAGGCGCGGCACTCCTGCGGGCTGTCCTTAGCCCTTGCCCTACCCCCAAGGATAAATATACAGGCGTCCTGCCTGAACTTGCAGAGGCATGCCACACCCCAACTACAGCAGACGCTGACCAACACTGCCTGCCATGGACACATGCAACGTCAGTGGATAGCTGCTCTCAGCTGCCGAACAGCGACACACAACCCCAACAGACATCCACCCAGCTCGTACAATACCCGCCCCCGCCAGACCTTGTGCCACACACGATGAACCACCCTCAATGTGACCCACCACGCACTTTCACAGAAACAAATATAAAATAATAAGATCCGAAACATAAAATTCCCTCGGCGACTCAGATCGCCTTGGTCGGCGTTCGTCACTGCCGACTTCCAGATCGCCAATGGGCAGCAGCTCTTAGGACCCCAGAGTTCACTTCTCCTCCTCCCATGCTGAATGAGGCTCCTTCATTCCTTCGAACTTCACTTCTCCACTCAACCTTGGTCGTGGCTCCATCCTCGGCTGCCCGTGTGTAAGAACTGCACCCCTTCTTGGCGACCCACAGCTCTTCGCCAAATGCTCCTTCGCTGAGCGTTGATAATGCGCTCCTTCGCTGAGCGCTCCTTCGCTAAAGGATGCCTCGCTAAGCGCTCCTTCGCTAGAGGCCGCTTCGCTGAGCACTCCTTCGCTAGGCGCTGCCTCGCTGAGCGCTCCTTCGCTAGGCGCTGCTTCGCTGAGCGCTCCTGCGTTGAGCGCTCCTTCGTTCAGCGCCTGCAGTGCACTCCTTCAGAGGACGCGGCATCGCTGAGCACTCCTGCATGGCGCTCCTTGGCTGAGCGCTCCTTCGTTGAACGCTCCTTCGCTCCTGCGCTGAGCGCTCCTTCGTTGAACGCTCCTTCGCTCCTGCGCTAGGCGCTCCTTCGTTGAACGCTCCTTCGCTCCTGCGCTAGGCGCTCCTTCGTTGCGCTCCTTCGCTGAACGCACCTGCATTGCCGCTGCGCTCCATCACTGAGCGCTGCTGCTGCTGTTGGCCTCACCGCAAGTTCACTAGGTCTACAGGATGTCTTAGATGACGATTTTGTAACACAACCGATCACGGACCCAAACACCGTGTTGATCTAAGTCATGTTTTCATTGCAATCTCCAACTATTCTTGATCTCAAAATTTGCCCCAAATCGTCAAAACCTTTGATCCCGTCGTAACCCTTTTCCAAAACTCCAAAATGTCGATGGCTGTCGTCATACACGTAAAGCAGGAACAAGAACACAAACACCAAACCCCAAAACATACACCGTCTTCTGGGAGTCCATCACCGGAGTCCACGATGTTGATGTTTCGCCCGCACCACTGCCGGGCTCGTCAGGGGGACACACTGGTGCTCGTCCCCTCCATACTATATACACTGTGCACAACACAGCGAATACTTGATGCCACAAACCCACAGCAAACACCAGGACATTCGACCATAACCGTAACCCAAACGAACAATCACGATAGATCAATAATAATCTAAAACTCATGAATCTACAATCATTTCACTCCAAAACATCGTAAATCCTGATCTTCATAATTATTCGGCCACGCTGGCAAATGGCCCTTGCGACGCGACAAAGGCGCGCACGCTGCAAGGCCTGTCCTAGTTGCCCTTGCTGCCCATTACACCTATCACACTATCACATCAGGTTAGGTCGGGTGGATGGGAGAGTATGATATCAGCCAATGGCGGCTTGCCGGCCCAGGGATACACACCCCAAGTGACCCAAAGATGGCCACGGGGGTCCGAACCGGCTTCACCCCCCTTCTCAGAGCGTTGTATCCGCTCGGAAGTCATTGAAGAGAGGACGGGAGGACCCCAATGGGCTCCAACCCCCTGTAACGGCAGCAGTGACAGCACTCAATTATACACTGATGTGATCAGAATTTCAATGATTCTCAGATGTACATTAGTGCAGTAAATTTTCCGTTCTGTCTCATGTTTTCCGTTCGCCGCCAGATGTCGCCTGTGAGCGCGCGTCGAGTCGCATTTGTCTTTCGTGATTTCCCAATCGGATTTATCGAAATTATTTCGAATGATTTCACGTCGTGTCATTAGTTGCGATGAATGCGCATTGAGATTCTATGTCTGCTCCATTTTTGTAGACCGGGTTTTCGTACTCTTCATATTCCACCATGGAGTTCACTGGACTTACAAGTGCTTCGCATATGTCGCTCCAAGAGGCTGGATATGGGTCCGAAGAGGGTTATGTGGGTTCGGAGATATCAGGGGCAGTGTCGGGCGTTACGACCCCTGGGGCATCAAGGCTGCAGGCTTCGCAATCACAACAAAGATCAACCACTATGCAGCGGTTACATGGTAGCAGAGGAAATCATGACTCTGCTTCTGGAATCTCCACGGACACTCTTAGATCATCGGACTTTAGCGGGGCTATTACTCCTTCTCGGTCGCTGCGTGTTCCCCCTGAGGTTACCTTCGTAGCATCTCCCCAGCAAACCGAGGATCATCCGTCAGAGTGCCCTTACTGTGGCCATAGGCATTGGCCTGGAGTTCATACTTGTGCAGATTGTTGTGTGAACGCCCCACCCAACCTTAAACCCGGTCGAGAATCTCCCTCCTCGAGTGAATCTGGTTCCTCCTCTCAAGCTTTGCCTGATCTAGAAGACAGCAGCAGCGAAGGAGAGACATCCAATACTGGAATGGATGAGATTTCTGGTGATTACTGGGAACACCAATTCCAGGATATCTGGAACCAAGAATTTCTGCAGCGCCAGAATTGGCTTCTGGCTGAGGCGAGCTACCGTGGCCGCCTGAGGGACTGGTTCAGGGACTCGTGCCAGTTCATCAGGGACAGCGGCCGGTTGCGATTCGACGCCCAATTGCAGGAACAAGAGGACTGGGAAGAGCTGTTGGACCAGTTCGACCACCAGGCCGCCGTGATGGTGCAGATGGCCATCATCGCCGAGGAAAGACGCCAGAATGTGCGTCAGCACGCTGGTCCGTCGGGCGCCTGGGGTCGACACGACGAAGAGGTCGACGAAATGAGGTGTGATTCGACACATTCTCGACTCTCCAGGGAGCAACTGTCCAAGCTTCCTGACTCCAACTCCAGTGTTGACAGCTGGGTTGATGAAGTCAGAAGCAAAGGAAAAGGGACGAGATGCCCTTCCTGTGGCGAGTGCGCCAAGGACTGCTCCTGTCGAAGGCAGATTTCGTCGCTGGAGAACAAGGTGAAGGAGCTAAAGAACGCCGCCAAGGAGAAAAAGAGGGATGATGATAGCAAGTGGAAGGAGATGGAACAGAAGTTGGAGAAGCTTACAAATCTGGTACAAAATCTGAGCACTACTGGGCTCACTGGACCAGCGCCTACAATGGCAAGCCACCCAGCACCTACCTCCTCAGCTGCACCCACATCCACGCCTTACGGCGTTCCACATTCTCCAGCACCCCCAGCTTTTACTGGCCACCAAACTGGTTCACATCCAGCTTTTACTGGAATTTCTGGTATCCCCCCTACTGGATTTACAAGTCCTATTGGGTTCAATCTGGGTACTGAAGGAGGAGAATCTTCGTCAGGGAAGTCTGTACTGTCCGTGGGTACTGTCGGAGATATTGATGGAGAAGCAAGGACCACTGTGAAGGAGCGATCCATGGCCTTGAAGAAGAAGGACCGGCAGCAGAAAGAAAACGAGGCAAAAATCAAAGAAAAGCAGAAGAGATTGCAGGAGATGAGGATGCATCAAGCTCAACCAACGCCGTTCGTGCAGCCTACTGTGGACCAGGCGTTGCTGGCAGCCGCAATTGCGCAGGCACAGGCAATGGGAGGCGCTGCTGTCAACCCGGTGTTCGTCAATCCGGTTGGCACAGCCACAAATTTCAACCTCAACCACCTGCTGAACCCGTTGCACATGCGGCTCCGAGGCTCCGTGATGAAGCAGCCCAAGTTCTCAGGACACCCAAATTACTGGGCGTCCTTCGAGAGGCAGTTCATGGTGTGGCTGCAGACGGAGAAGCTGGACAAGGAACTCTGGATCCTTGGGTTGATGGATTGCTTGACTGGCAAGCTCCGAGAAAGCACATACAATCTGTATGTGGAGAGGCAAAATCAGGGGAATCCCCTGACGTATGAGGAGTTGTATCGCAGTCTCAAGAAAAAAGGGTCTCGACTACCTGAAGATCATTACAGGAACCGTCTGGAGAACTTCAGGGCGATCAAGAAATTATTTCTGGAAGAGATCCAAATTGCAAGGCAGGATTGGGAGTTTTTGGTGCAAGAGGCGGAGAACTCTGGAGAAGGACTTTCTGAAGGCGAAATGAAGAAGATCCTCCTGAGCAAGCTCACGCCAGAGACCAAGCAGAAGATCAGGGACTCTCAGGCGGACCAAAAAGTCCTGGGCAACTGGGTTGAAGTACGAGGATTACCAGAAACTATGGGAAAAATGGCTGTTCGTGAGTTGCTACACTCTATCAGTGCTACTGGATTGAAGGATATCACTATTCGTGAGGGCAGATGGAGAGTTGGTTTCCACGATTCTGAACAGTCGGAGCTTTTCTGCAGCATGGTGGATGGAAAAGTGAAGTATAAAGGAACAGTTTTGAAGGTACGACCGTGGATCTTCTCATATGGAGTCGAGCAGATCTGGGACCAACTTGAAAAGTATGCAAACTTAGAACGCCAGAAGTCCCAGGATGCACATGGCTTCGGAGGCAAGGTCAACGCCGTTGGTGAGAAGGGATGCTCTGTGTGCATTGCCCTTGGAAAAGAAGGTCGAGCGGCGACTCACACGACCGCAGATCACAGATGGACGCCCTCAGATCTCAAGACAATTCAGTCCAAAATGGATGGAAAGGGAAATTCTCCCAAAAATCCCCAGCAGGATGGAGCACGAGATGCTGACCAGCATGGAAGGGGAAACGGTAAAGGGCAGTCCAAAGGAAAGAACAGAGACTGGACACCGAAAGATTACTCGCAGCAAGGCGGAGATCCAAGCGACTCAAGATGGACCGATGCTGGTGGAAAAAATGGTGGAAAAAATGGCCAAAAAGGTGGAAATGGCAAGGGAAAGTCCGGGAATCAAGATGATTCCAAGGTGAATGGCAACCCCCTGTACGCGGAGACGCCAGCGAACAAGACCTTCGGCAACAACAAGGATACTGGTGGTCGAGGCAAGGGCAGATCCAACGAATCCAACCCCAATTCCAACACCCCCAACAACAAAGGTCAAGGTGGCAAGAAAGGTGGTGGTGGAAAATCATTTGGTGGTCGTGGACGTGGAAAAGGAGTGAATGCTGTCGAAGCAGGAGAAGAATGGGTTGACGAAGGACAAGTACAGGACGTACAGCCGAACGAAGAAGAAGAATGGCAATAGGGAAGCCAACTTGACCCAAATCCCAACACTGGGGTTGAGTGGCAGGAGGAAAAACCCATCAGGGTAGTTGGGGCGCTGGATGGACGCTGCTGGGATCTACTGGCGCGGTCCTCCGGCCTCCTGTACCCTGCCTGGGTCCTCAGCGCTGTCCGGCGAGGCAAGCAGCGCCAGTTTGTCTGCTGGATCCAGGTCAGAACGACGGATGGTAAGGTTAAACTTGCCAGATGTCTGATCGACAATGGTTCAGAGGTGAACCTGGTGAGGAAAGGCTTTCTGCAGGAGGATGAAGCGAAGGTGTCCTCCACCCCTGTCCAGCTGGAGGGAGTCAGCGGACATCGCCTTGACGGTGGCGACAGAGAAGCAGAATTGGCGGTCAGATTGGTGAAACAATCAGTCTGGAGTGTGGAAGAGACGGTCACTGAGGAGTGGTTTGCTGGAAAATTCTATGAAGCCAGCATAAAGTATGATTTATTCTTGGGTCAACCCTGGCTTCACGCACACCGTGTGTCGCCCATGGGACACAGGACATGCTTCCTCCAAGATCCGTCGACCAACGACCCGTCCGAACTGTATTATCTGCACCCATATACTAAGAGTATCCACCAATTCAAGGAGAGAAATAAGCTGCATTTTCAACAAGATGGGCAGGAATGGACAAGGAATCAAGAAGATTTCGACGAAGGAAAGGTGGATTCGTTGAACAGCAAGAAGTGGAAGTCAGTTTGCTATCGTGTAGTCGACAAATGGCGGGACATTCTGGTGGATTATTTCGAAAAGAACCACAATTCTCGTCCTGAAGTTGATGCTTTTGCAAACAAAAAGAATAAAAGATTTCCGAAGTTCTACGACGATGCCTGGAGTGAGGACTGGTCTGAACCTCTTTGGATCAATCCGCCCTTCGACGTTTTCCCTCGTGTAGTGCAGAAGCTGAAGCAATCCGGCGCGAAGGCGATTTTAATTGTCCCCAATTGGCCAAGACAAGAGTGGTTCAAGGACATTATGGACATTTCTATCGACATTGTCGAGCTACCTCACAAGGGAGTGAAGCTGTATTGCGAAGACAATGGCAAGCCTTTGCCACAGCGTTCGTGGAGCACGTTGGCGTGCTTAGTTGACGGGAATCTGGGAGATTATTCGCAAGATGGCAGTGAAATGGGAACAGAAGAGGTTATCTCAAATTCCTCAAGAATCGACGAAATTGAGGTGGATGAAGACGATCGAGAGCGGAATCCCGACGTATCGTCGCGGAAGGAGGGAAGGACAATCGGCGTCCCTCAAGAGAACGCCTCCATCCATTACAATTCGTCCCCATCAGACAAGAATCAAGCCAAAAAAGTCAAGATTTCAAGCAAGAATGAAGACAAATCTCCAAGAATCTCGCCTGAATTGACAGGAATGAAGCTGAATTCGTCCGACCATCCCTTCAAGACATTCGTGGACCCCTTTCATTGGTGGGATCCCACGGAGGAGCGAGCTCAGGTGAGCTTCATCCGCCAGCAATGCGACAAAGAAGTTTGGAATGAAGTGGCCAAGAATATGAGACCACGACCAACAATTCGCAAATTGGTGCACATAATGTCGGTGATTAAATGTGGGAATCAGGTCGACGGAGACAAGATATCTGCAAGAAGGGACGCAGTGTTCGAAGATTATCAAGATGACGTGCTGAGTGGGAAGTTGTGGAAAAAACCCCCAATTCGATGTGAAAATGGGGAAGCCAAGATTGACATAATCGAAGGCTCAAAGGTGCACAAACAACGTCCATTCTATCTCCACGGCACCAAAGCAGATGCCCTGCGAAAGATTATTGAGCGCAATCTTTATGAGTTCGGTTGGTTGGAGGGCTGCATGAGTTCTGAGTGGTGTTCAGCACCATTTACTGTGCCGAAACCCCCACCTGCTGACCAATCCAGCATAGATGCTTGGCGTCTAGTGGTGGAATACAGAGCCCTGAACGCCGCCACGGTACCAGACGCGCATCCTCTTCCTCTAATCGAGAAGGAGATCGCCGCGAGAGCCAAAGGCAAGGTCTTTACTGTGTTGGATTTGCGCCATGGCTTTCATCAGATGCCCCTTCGAAAGGAGGACAGGCATTTGACGGCAATGTGCACGCCCTGTGGCACTGTCCAGTGGACTGTACTGCCGATGGGTCTGAAGAATGCGCCGTCGATGTTCCAGAAGATGATGGAGACTATTTTTTTTCAGAAGCACAAAGATCTGGATTTACAAGAATTCTGCTCCATCTACATTGACGACCTTCTGATTGCCACGCCGTTGGGAAAAAACTTTGATGAGTGCCTGAAGTTGCACAAAGAACAAGTTCGAAAAGTTCTCGAAGTCCTTCGACAAGAGAAGCTCGTGTGTGGACCCAAGAAGGGCAAGATGTTCCTCCAGAGTGTGGAATTTTGTGGCTCTGTCTTGGAAGATGGGACAAGAAGACCAGCCCCAGGAAAAATGGCTGCCCTGCAGCTCTGGGAAAGGCCTAAAACCATCACGCAGCTTCGTGCCTTTTTAGGCTGCTGCAATTACTACCAGGAGTTCCTTCCTCTCTACGCCAAGTTCTCTGGTCCATTGACAGAGTTACTGAAGGTTGGCAAAATC
Source organism: Eutreptiella sp. 'Long Island Sound 2002' (assembly GCA_964036045.1). Classification (NCBI taxonomy): domain Eukaryota; phylum Euglenozoa; class Euglenophyceae; order Eutreptiales; family Eutreptiaceae; genus Eutreptiella; species Eutreptiella sp. 'Long Island Sound 2002'. Next base: position 137,256,551 of record OZ038382.1, read on the forward strand.
GAAGGAAAGAAGGGATCTCAAGTCAAGCTCAAGTGGACGCCAGAATGTGAACAGGCATTTACTGGTCTCAAGGAAGCACTGGCAAATGTGGTTACATTAAAGACTCCGTGGTTAGATGGAAGACCTTTTTATATTCGTACAGACGCCAGTCGTTACGCCATTGGTGCTACGATCGATCAAGTCGACGACGAAGGTCACCATCATCCTCTGGCTTTCTGGTCTCGCAAGCTCACAACAAGGCAGCGAAATTGGAGTCCAAGGGAACAAGAAGCCTACGCAATCCTTTGTGCCTTAAGGCGCTATGAAGGCTGGATCTTGGGCCATCGCGTTGAGGTACTGACTGACCACAAGTCACTGGAGAGCTGGAAGACAGAACATGTGGATACCCCTGGTGGACCAGCTGGGAGAAGAGGCCGTTGGCATGAAACTCTCAGCAGATTTGACCTCCATGTGACTTACATTCCGGGTCGCTACAATACAGTGGCGGACGCCCTGAGTCGCTGGGCCTATCCAGCCTCAGAGGCTTACTCTGAAGTGAGTTTTCATGGGACAGCGACGGATAAAGCTGAAGTGATCGAGTTCGACAAGGAGGAACAAGCACTGTTCAAGAAACATTGTCTCCAATGTTCGATTAAAAATCGGATGAAGGTGGATTTGGTCAGAGGCAAGGAGATTACCAAGGCAGATCAGACTGAAAGGGTTAAATCTGACTCTGAGTCGTCGCTGCCACTCCTGAATGTGTTTCCCCTGACGAGATCCAAAGCGAAATCCACGCTCCCTCCACAACAAAAGGACAAGGAAACTTCCTTCCTCTATGTGGATTGGACGAAGATGTACAAGGAGGACAGGTTCTTTGGGTCTGTATACCACAAGTTGAAAGGGGACAAGCCTTACGACTCTGGAGAGACGTCTGATTTCAAAATCCAAGGCGACAAGTTATTTTGGCAAGGACGGATTTGTGTTCCTGATTGTCTGATTGACCAATATGTCAAACATTGGCATCGGAATGAGACAGCCCACACACATTCTCGTGTGCTGGAACAGGAGCTACACCACAGAGTGTACACAAGGGACCTCAAGGGTGCCTGTGGGCGAGTTGCCAAAGGATGCAAGCAATGTCAGGCGACCATCCCCAAGAATCATAAGGCAGAAGGACTACTGAAGGGATTACCAATTCCTGAGAGGCTGTTCGACAAGGTGACGGCGGATGTCTTCGAGTTGGGACAAATCCAAGAGGAATGTCTCTACACGAGGAAGCCTATCGATGGGGTTTTGTTAATTCAAGACCGCCACAGTGGCTACATCCAAGTCCTCCCTTGCAACACAAAGCATCTCACCTCTGAAATGGCTACCAAGTGGACTGCAAGTCAGTGGATGAGCAACTAGGATGTGCCCAGTGAAATTCTGACGGACAATGGGAAAGAGTTCATTGGGACTTGGTGGGAGAACATGTGTGCCCTATTGGGAGTTCATCACCTTCGTGCCCGAGTCTACGACCATCGAGCTCTCCCTGCTGAACGCGCTGGAAGAATTCTTATCTCCATTCTGAGAAAATTCCTGGCGACTGAAAAAGACTACAATTGGTGGGAGACAATTTACTGTGTCTTGAGAAGATACCATCGCACCAAGAATTACACTGGATTAAGTCCGAATGAGCTGGTTTTTGGTCGTGAGAAGATGGGTCCTGGACCAGTGATGTATCATCCAAGGCAGTGCTACGACGCCTCGCAATGGTTTGAGAAAATCAAGGATCTAGAGGCCAAGTGGATCAAAGCCAAAGTGGAAAGTCAATCAGATTGGTTGAATTTCAAAAATAAGTCAAGAACGCAAGGAAAACCCTTCGAGAAAGGCCAGCAAGTATGGCTTCGTAAGTCAGACGAGACCCTGAAGGACGACAACAAATTGTTACCTTTGTGGGATGGCCCATTCCAAGTCAAGAGTCAACTAAGTGAGACTACATTCAACATTGAGATTGAGCCAGGCAGGCATCAAGAAGTACATCGAGATCGTTTGAAGGCCGAAGTACCCTGCCCCAAAGGAAGGTTCAAGCCTCTCTATTGGACTTCGAAGTACCTGAGCGACAGGAAGATGGTCACAAGCAGTTTCGAGTTGGAGAAGATTCTTGAGTACAAGAAAAATGCTCGAGGCAAGTGGTACTTTCTGTGCAGATGGAAAGGATTCGGTCCAGAAGAAGACAAATGGGAGCCAGCTTCAAGTTTTATCCATGGGTATACGGATACTTTCATCAAGTTCCTGAAGAAACACCCTGAGATTGACAAAGAGCTCTCGCTGATCAAGGATTGTGTCACCAAGGAGGACTTACAAGCACAAGAAGAAGCTCCAATCGTGGCATCATCCATCCCAGACAAGATCTGATCAGAATTTGAGCCGCCGAAACTTTCGAAGAGTTTTACGGTCGACATATACCCTTGGCATGGGGACATAACAGTCCAGACGCATCGTCTATGTGGTTCGACAAACAGATGATGGGACATTCTGGGGTCATCCTGGTCATTCCATCCATCATTCCCATCATGGCCATCATGTGAATCATGTGCTTCATCTCAGATGATTCCGATCGGAAGTTCCGAGAGGCCTTTATCCTCAACCACGACGACACTATCGCCTTTTGCTGTCGGTTGGGCCCCTTTATTCGCCTTGGGAAGGACTCGTTCGAGTTCGTGCTCATTTCGGACATTCTGGCACATGACTGAGTCTGATCCATTTCATGTGTTTGACGGATCTGCTCAGAATGCCATCTCCATCAGCTCTTACATTGAGATGGTTGGTTCGTTTTTCAATCGACCACTGTCAAAGGGCTTATATAGACCAAGTGACGACGATGGTGTTCTTACTTGTGTCGAGTCGCTGTTCATCTGTGGATTGTGTTGGAATCCCCCTCAGAATCAGCTCAATTTTGGCAAATTCCCAGTACCAAGCATTGGATGCTTATACATTCTGGGCTATAACGAGTCAATTACCCCTTCTGGCTCATACTGGCATTAAACATGAAGCCCTGGAGACAATACTGACAGTGTGGTCATTACTCACTCCGTTTTCTTGGCTATCATTACTTTAAATGATTGGATTTCCATCATGGGGATCATCATCATCCTGAGGATTTGACCTTGATTTGCTATGAATGAGAACTGGATTTCCGTTCAACACTACACACAGTGTCTATCGACATTGAGTTGGACCTATTTTGGCTTGCTGTGAACTTCGTCACACTCAATCCGTGTGCGATTGGCTGATTTTGGTCTCAATTCAGGCACATTTTGTACCATAATCTGGCATCTGGTCTTATGACTGGGAATAACACCAGCCAGTTTCACATATCTTGGACTCCATGAAGGGATACCCTATTTTTTTGACGCTCGACGACATGGCGACGCTCGTTTTCTGTTTTCTGGCAGTGGGATGTCAGATCCTGATTTCATCATGAATCACGGATCATGGATCATCATGTACATTCTTCACTCAGACTTTCAATTTTCGAATTTTGGAGCTTGAACGAAGCTTTTTCTGTGTGCCCTAAGGTACCTATGCGTTTCATTCAAGTCGATGGCCATCGCGAAGCACAAATCTCAGCACAATTTTGCTCTATTCAGCTCAATTTCACACATTTTGCATTAGATCAATCAGTTTTTGGTCACTTTCGCCGTTTCGTTCACTTCACTTGACCCAGCCTCACATACTGGCGTATGTTTTCAGAGGGGGGGTGTAACGGCAGCAGTGACAGCACTCAATTATACACTGATGTGATCAGAATTTCAATGATTCTCAGATGTACATTAGTGCAGTAAATTTTCCGTTCTGTTTCATGTTTTCCGTTCGCCGCCAGATGTCGCCTGTGAGCGCGCGTCGAGTCGCATTTGTCTTTCGTGATTTCCCAATCAGATTTATTTAAATTATTTCGAATGATTTCACGTCGTGTCATTAGTTGCGATGAATGCGCATTGAGATTCTATGTCTGCTCCATTTTTGTAGACCGGGTTTTCGTACTCTTCATATTCCACCATGGAGTTCACTGGACTTACAAGTGCTTCGCATATGTCGCTCCCAGAGGCTGGATATGGGTCCGAAGAGGGTTATGTGGGTTCGGAGATATCAGGGGCAGTGTCGGGCGTTACGACCCCTGGGGCATCAAGGCTGCAGGCTTCGCAATCACAACAAAGATCAACCACTATGCAGCGGTTACACCCCCCCCCCTCCATGTCCCAAGGACACATGGAGGCCCCACATACGGCGTAGGCGTTCCCCATGCCCCAAGGGAGGGGTGGGTACACTCATAATCGGTGCCCTCCGCCATATCCGGTATCCTCTTGATCTACAACATGGACCAAGGGGATCAAAGATAGAGAAACATCGTCAGTCGACCTAAATACGTATACCACAATGAAATATATGTGTGGAGATCGAGTGAAGAGGGTATATGGCCCATCAAGGCCCAAAAATACCCGGAATAACGCCGTCACCAGTCTCCCAAGCACAAAAACAAACAAAAATGCCAAGGTAGATCCATCACGGTGCTGCTGCAGCCACCGAATGGACCAACACGTCCTTGACATCCAAGGAAATTTTCTTTTTCCTTAGATAATCCATCCAGATCGTAGTATACCTCGGCACAAAACTGCTCGGAGGCTCCCACGAATTTCTGGAGGTGGCAAATCCCTTCGAATGGACTTTATAAAGCCGCCCTCCCGGCATCCCCGGGTCTGGCTTGTCCGTCAGGATCTTCTCAGCGGTGAAGTCTTCGTCCTCACCCTCGTCCTCCGAGTCCACATCGCCGGCTATGAACTCGAAGGTGACGGGACGTCCGCTGGGGTCTGGTGCTCGGGGACGAAGCCGGGTACGGTCGCGGTCCAGGATCTTGTTATCCCCCACACGAACCGCGTACACATCCTGCCCGACCTTCCGAACGATTACCCCCGGCACATACCAAGACGCCTGCCGATGCCTGGACAGGACATCCTTGTGGTGGCGCTCCACCCATACGGTGTCTCTGGGAGCATATTTCTGGACTTTTCCCTGCTTGAAGTACTTGGCCATCTTCTCATGCTCGTCCTGAAGTGCTTTGCTCACCTCGGCCGCCGTGTCGTCCGCCTCAGCCATCATAGCACTCGCATCCCGGGCTACTTTGCCATGGTTCAACCACGGGACAGTGCGTGACACTCGATCCCGTAGGAACAGGATACGATGGGGCGACAGTCCAGTGAGCCCCGGAAGGTCGTGGTACGCCTGGAGTACTCTCCACAGCGAATTATACCAATTCCGGCCCGGTTCGTCAATGTGCCACTGGCGGAACTTCTCGAACATCTGCCGGCCGGCCACCTTAGCCCGGCCATTCGACCGGCTGTGGTACGCCACGGTCTTGGCGTGCCGAGTCCCCATGTGCTTGCACATCGTCTTGAACCACGTCCCCACAAATAGACTGCCCCGATCGCTGCAGATGACAGCTGGGACATCAAAAATCGTCAGCCAATGCCTGATCATGGCATTAGCGGCGGTTCTGGCCTGCAGACCCACTCCATGCTTGTCCTTCTTGTCCTTCTTCTTGAACTTCTTGCCAGGGACCGCCACGATATACCCGCTGTGCCTATCCACCGCCAGGATGACACAATCGTAGGTCTCTCCTTCCATGGTGACCTCAGGCATGGTGAATACATCCATGGCCACGGACCGCATAGGGGCTTCCGGTATAGCCGTGTACACCGGGTTGCCAGCCGTGGAGTGGTTGGGTCTCTTCGTGGCCCGACATACGGCGCAGTTGCTGCAGTACTTGTCCAGGATGGCGTAGTACCCCGGTGGGAACTTGAAACGCCACTCCAGGTCCTGCTGCATCTTGTCCCGACCAGGATGCATGAGCTGGGCGCTATGCCAGTGGTCCATGAGCTCCTCCATTCGGTTCTCAGGGACCAATAGCTTGTCCTTGAGGAATAATTTATCCCCATCCTCGGTCAAGCGCTCAGGCCATTCGTCGTCCGACGGGGCGCTCACGGCATTCCAGTACCTGCTCCAGTGGTCGGATGCCGCATAGTCATCCGACCAGTCCTCTGTCAGCACCAACCTGACTAGCTCTACGGGGGCCACCATCCATTGCTCGAGGGTTTCCTCTCGAATAGCTTGGACTCGGGCGCCCCGGAACTTGGCCAGGTCTGTACGGTTTGCCATCACCACAAAGCACTTGATCCCCTCTTGCTCCATGGCCTTCTCCATCTCGATGATGCGCTGGGCCTCCTCGGTCTCCTCGGCGTCCCCATGGCTGGATATGTCCACCCATGCCATGCCCGCGGGGTAGGCCCATCGACTGAGGCAATCTGCCACAGTGTTGTCCTTCCCCGGGACATATACGACGCTGAGGTCGAACTTGGCGAACGTCTCGTGCCACCGGGCCCTCCTTGCCGCCGGTCCCGAGGGGGTGTCGACGTGCTCCTTCTGCCAGCTCTGTAAGGACTGATGGTCCGTGCAAACCACCACCGGTTGTAATCCGATGTGGCCAGACCACTTCCTGAGCGCACAAACAACGGCGTATGTCTCCTTCTCCCTCGCGGTCCAGGTTCGACGCTGGCCCTCGGCCAGGATCCGGCTCCAAAACGCCACGGGTACGTGCGACCCGTCATCCCGGACCTGCTCGAGGACTGCCCCTATGGCATAGTCCGAGGCGTCCGTCCGTGGCACGAATCCCTTGTCCGGGTCCACCAGGAATAGCCCCAGCTGCCCCAGGAGTCGCTCCTTCAGGCGGCTGAACGCATCTTCGGCCTCACGGGTCCAGGCAAGCTTCTTCTTTCTCCCCTTCAGGCCATCGAACTTGCCCACCTGCAGCATCTTGTGCAGCGGGCCCGATAGTTCCGCATACATCCCGACATAGCCCGAATAGTAATTGCACAACCCCAGGAAGGATGGGAGTTCGCTGATGGTGTGGGGCTTCTCCCAGTGGTGCAGGGACGCCAGCTTCCCAGGCATGGGACGGCGTTGCCCGTGACCAACTACGTGACCCGCAAACTCCACTTCCCTCACGAAGAGTGAGGCTTTGGTGGGCTTGCACACCATGTTGTGTTTGTCCAGCTCGCTGAGCACTCGGCGCAGATCCTTCTCATGCGCTTCGATGAGCTCGTCCTCAGTCATGTCTTCCGTGCCGGACCCGATGATGATGTCATCCAGAAAGGGGTCGGCACAGTCCCGGACAGGACCGAGTAGGTCCTCCATCATGCGCTGGAAAGCGGCGTTGCCATTCTTGGCACCCATAGGCACCACTTTTCACTGCATGGGCCCCAGCGGCGTCGACATCGCTGTGTAGGGCCTGGAGTCCGGGTGTAGCGGCATCTGGTGATAGCCGTGTTTCAGGTCTAACACCGTGAAGATCCGCTTTTTTTGTTGATTTTGGAGGATGGTGTCGATCAGAGGAAGCAGTTTGCTCGTTCAAACCCCTGTAATCAACCACCAACCTCCACTCGCCCTTCTCTCTCTTGGGCACGATAAAGGCTTGGCTAGGCCACTCACTCTCGGAGGGTTCGATCCAGCCCCGCTCAATGAACTCGGCCAACAACTTCTTCATGGCCTCGGCCCGATCGCCCTGAAGTTGGTACTCCCGATGATGATAGATCTTGGGGTTCGGCTTCAGCTTGATCCTCGCTGTGCCAAACCTCCCACGATCTGGAGGGTTCTTGTTGGCGACGCCACTGAATAGCCGGGGATAGGCATTTATCAGCCTCTCCTTCAGCTCTGCGACCTTCAGATTCTCCTGGGCCTCTTCAGCCGCTTGCTTCGGTATAGATACAACCGACCGCACAGCGGTATAGGCCTCTTCCGGGTCTGAGTCCGACTTCTCCTCGTCCGATATGCCGTCTTCATCGTCGTGGGGCGCGCTTCCGACCGATAATCTTCGGAAATTTGAGGCATCGGCCTGGTTCTTGTCGCTACCGGCCCCCATTCTTGGAAAATCCCACGTCGGCGGGTCCGACCCAATCGGACCATCATTTTGGTCCGCGATGTGATCCATGACCCTCACCACGAACTCATCCTTCTCGTACTTGCCGGTGACCAACATCTTGTCACCCCACCAATGCGGAGATGTGACCATGGCCCGCCTCTTCTTGGCTGCCACACGGTTGTGCATCCCCATCCGCATGTAGTTGACGACGTGGTCGATCTCGGCGTGGGACAGGACGTCAATGCCGTCCATTGGCTGATCCGTCCCCTCCTTGGGCTCAAAGATGACCCGCATGGGCACCGCCTCAACCCTACGGATGAATGCTTCATCACCCATGGGCTGGGCTTGCGCCCCATCCACCAGGAAAGCCTTGGTACCCCACGCTTGACCCGGGGAGGGCATTGATAAACCCTTGGCGTCGATGAACAACTCCTCCTCTGGCCCGAATGACATCTCGTTCAGGGTGATGGAATCCAGCGTCGACTTGAGACCTTCCAGCGGACATGGGGTGGATCCTATGCCGGTCATGACCAGGATCCCCTTCGCCCTATCCGCGACGATCTTCTCCACCGTACGTCTGGTATTTTCCAGGGAGCCATGCCAATACGTGGGCCCCCACTCCTTCAAACCCCAATGCCTGTGCCAGGCTGAGTCTCCTCGATGCCAATGCCTCCTACACTTCCTCAAAACTGGGGCATCCCAGGAAGCGAAGACGTCCGTCTCAGGCGCTTCGTCTCCCAGCCTCTGGATCATGCTTGCATACACCTGCGGCGCCATTCCATACTGACGCGTTCCCGTGGGGGGCCGGCCACGGGACGCTGCGGTGACACGCACAGGTGAGCAGGCAGGCAAGGCACTACGCTCACAAGGGCATCAATACGCTCGTGTCATGTGACAAAGCGTTTCAGAATCCTTGCCACTCTGCAAAGAGGGAACAAAAGTATGTACAACAACACATCAGGATATGTACACATGGGGTTAAGACTGGACTGGGGTAAGGGCATCAAGGGACAATAGACACTCAGTCCCAACTCATATCCCAATCCCAGGTCCGACCCTCTCAGTGGCTGGTGGGGGCGGGGGCTCAAACACAACCCATGCCCTGCTCAGTCCGGACCCTGAAACCCTGCCAGTGGGAGAGGTGTCCCACACAGCCACAGGCGAGTTCCTGGTAACCAATGCGCTCCAAGGCCAACCGACAGTGGCTCCCCATGCTCCCTTAACGGCAGGTCCCAACTCCTCTCTGAGCGAGAGATATGGCCCCGCCATTATCACCTAGGAGTTGGTAGCTGAAAATGGGCTGTTTCAGCCCAAACTGATATCAACTCAAAAATCCCCAAAATTGACCCCTCGTCTGGACCCGCCAGAGGTAGGGACGAGGCAACTGACCCTATGCCCTTCGAGTACGAACTCCCTGGAGCCCTCACCCAACCTGGTTCCCTCTGAGGTCCCGGCATCAGGGCACCACTGGTTCGTCAAGTGGGGTCATGATGCCAAAATCACCAAAACTGGCGTCATTCCCACGCGTGGCTCGCCCGGCCAAGGTAAGGCCAATGGCTCACAGGGCAGGAGGCAGGACCTGGGACTCATATCTGAGTGTACAACTTGGATTTAGGTCCGGGCTCCCTGTGGGCTTAGAGAAATGGGGCCGCCAATTGACCACACGGAAGGGGAAAGTTGGGGTCCCAAAATTGGGTCATTTTGGCTGCTTGAAATGAGCCAAAATTCGGTGTGCTCCCAATAGTATATCTCCACGCCGGCTTGGAGATCGGATCCGCCATCCCATACGCGATCCACCGGGAGTCTAATGAAGACTCCCACGCCCTTGGCTCCCAAAGATCTCCATGCCACTTGGCGTGGTGACGATCCCAATTAGGCCCACAAATGTAAAAATTGCAAAATTGCCCACACACACCTTGGGCTAGCACCTTAACGAAGGTGGCTCCGCTTCGCCCACGTGGTGTGTGGACCATGGGGACCATTACCCATAACACCCACGTCATATATGGTCCGTTGGTCCATGCGTCCGGCGTGCACGAGGGTTAGAACATAGTGCACGGCGGGCAGCAAAAGTGAAAAATTGCTCAAAATGACCAAAAATGCGCACACTCATGGTTGGGGCAAATAAGGCACATGCCCGACTCGGACCGGAGTGTGCCATAGGATTGGTATCAAGTCATATGTGTCCAACATATCTTTTGGGCGACGCCCAACTCCTCCGGTATTGGGAATGGCAGGGTCGCCAAGTGAGCTCATGATTTGGGATAGTCCCAAATCGCCAACATGGCGGCCACGGTATGCCAAGCCTAAGAGGAGTTATTCGCCGGGTCCAAGATATGTTGGGCACCGAAGTATGTACCCTCATATCATACTTGGGTCATGATGTCAATTGAGCGCAACGTTGAGATACACGGTCGCCACTTGACATCATGACGGGCCAAAAATGGCAAAATTGGCACAAGCACACACAAAAGTGCCTTGAAAGGTGCATAATTCTATTATAATATCTCCGGCTTGGATCGTGCAATCACTTAATCCTTCTAAACACAATGACTTGACACCATTGACCTTCGATCCCACATATGTGCTCCACTTGGGGCGCCTTGAAAGGTTACGAGCGCTACTTCCCAAGTGGGCACATGAAAATATGGAAAATTGTAAAACACACACCTTGCTCCCAACGCATCGCTTCGGGATCACCACACAAGCTTCCCTTCACGAAGGTTAGGCTTGCAATTGACCGTAGGGAGTATGGAGAAGGGGCTTGCACAATATGAGGTCCATTGGCGGGTTCGACTTGGAGCAATGGACCCGCCAAATGGGCACGCAACACAACACATGGCACATACCACATATTGCCCAAAAAGGTAGCTCCCAGCACGATATGTCATGCCCCTCCAAGGGCATAACTTTGTGTCAATCGCTCATAGGAACTCAAGGAGAGTTCCTATGCAACACCAACACTTGCGCGCTACACTCGAAAGTTATCTTAACGCACGCAATATCATGGCCAAAGAGTTATAACGCAAACTCTACCCTCTTGACCATGATCCATTACACTAGCGCGCACGTGTGGAGACGCAAGGCGTATAATGCTTCCTAAATTACGTCGGGAGTATTGTGAATACATCCCACGTTTCCTTATCGTCAATACTCGCAAGCGGCACCAGATATGACCCTCACAAGTGGCCTCACGAATCAACTTTGTTTTGCCCATATCTCTGAGTCAAATGGAGGGCAGGATAAAAGGGAAGTGGATTCGTGCATAGGGAAGCACGTAGGTCCACTCGAAAGAGGTCAAATCAAGTGCGGGGATGTCGAAGTCGAAAATCCGATTTCGACATCCTGAAAAATTCGGATTAAGGTTGCGAATATTAATTATGAAAATTGCGGATGCATCAATGCAGTTCCTGACGATTTTAGAGTCTTCGTCTCGGATAGCGTTAAAATTTCCATTATAAACAGTTCAACTGGCGGTTACGGTAAAGTCGCGATCCAACCGCCAGCAGTCAAAACAGTGAATATCAGAACGGAAGCGTAAAACTTGACGGAAACAATATGAAAATAAAACCCCGTTGATTCCTGATATGCTGATACACAAATCTCCGCTGGCGGTGCCTCGGTTGCCGATGCGGGGCTTTACGGCACGGAGCGGAGCGTCAACGGGCGTCTTCCCTTCCGTGCATGGGGTTAGTGGACCGGAGACCGTAACCTAGCCATGGGGTTCTGGGTACCGCTTCACCCCCCTCCTTAGAGCAAACCCTGGGGGGGCTCGATAACACCCAAGCATGGCAGCGGGTACCCAGGACCAAACCTGAAGGGGGGGGGTGTCACATCCTCACTGTAGTGAGTCACAGTAAGATAGGTATGATGCTGTATAAGCTCGTAGCACATGTATAGTATCAAGTATCAAGTCCCGGGTCCTGGCGGCGATTGTTCGGCATCCAAAGGACCCGTTAACCCATACCAGGCGCACCGGGTGCCGGCTGCTACGGTCAACACCACAGTGGCAGTGGCATACACGGCCAACATAGGCGACACACGACGACCGAGGTGGTCCCACAAGTCGAGAGCGACCACAAAGATCCATCAGGCTACCCGAAGCTTCCCAAGGCCCGCCGACTGGGGAGAGTCCCCACGGGTCCTTCCTCGGGCGCACCATGTTCATATCCATACGACGCGAGTCCAGAGTGCCATAGTCGAACTCCTTAAGAACCCCAAATCTTAAGGGAACTCCTCCTGAAGGGATCGGGCATCAAGGCCGTCTTTTCCCTCGCCCTACTGCCACGAAGGCCATACATGAGGGAGTCCTCATGCAGTGTGGGCGGAGGCGTCGACTCCTCAAACCACCAGTTTCCCAGGCAGACTGACCGAGGTCAGGAGCACCGGAGGCCGCCATCCGAATGCAAGTGCATCTGCGAATCGGTAGGCTCACACTGGGACTGACAGTGGCGGACCGCTGGGAGTGTAGTCAGGCAACTGGGCTTCCCGCCTGGCGCCATCAGGATCTCCACACATCACAGCGAATAGGGCAACACGGTATCACGAGCACTCAAACAGTAGAATCTGTAATCAGGTACCGGTCCAGGCTGGACCAGGCTGTAAGAACATGTACACGGCGACTCAAGGCGCCTCTGTATCCCGATTCGTGGTGAAAAACAGTCCATCCCTCAGCGATGGGCTGATGACACTTAACATACAGATGCACATATCCTGGAGGGCAGAAAAACACGCAATAATCTGGGTAAATAGGCGTGTAAACACGCTCTGGACAGAGCGCCAAACCACGCCACGGTCAGGATAAGGCAAATGCAGGAGGGTGGACAGGATAACGCCTGAGTTCAGGCATATATAGTCTCGAGAAACACGTCGACTGGTCTGGATCCCGCAAATGCCATGGGACCAGACCACACACTCAAAAATCGCAATGCCGATGACAGCGGCATCCGTTGCGCAACGTCGTATGGGCTTCAAGGCCCCAAGAGCTCAGAAAAATGAAGGGCAGTCGCCCTACCTGGTTTCCCAAGGATTCAGCAGGGGGGCAGAGTGACGAATAGAATTGAAGAGAGGGGCCATCCTCCTCTGGATACAGCAGGGGGGGGTATATGGCCACTCTGTCACCGAAAGATGGAAGAGAGCAAGCAAGTAAGGGACGATTCGTCGGCCTCACAAGCCCTCAAAACGCATCAGGGGAGAGCTCAGGGCGCTGATCAGGCACCCCTGGCTGCAATCGCCCGGGTGAGTGCTGCCAAGTCCGAAACGTGGATCTTGGTCTTGTGCTTGCGGATGTACTCCATGAAGGGAGTATTGACCCGCGGCACGAATGAGGAGACGGGTTCCCAGGTGTCGTGGGACGGCCCATAGCCTCGCCAACGAACCTTGAACTCCAGACCTCCAGGTGCCGAGGCTTTCGGACGCTGAGCCAGGATCTTCTCGACTGTATAGTCGTCCTGCTCGGCATAGTCGTCGTCCGAGTCGGCCTCATGTTTGGCGTAGTCCAGGGACACATGTCGGCCACGGAGGTCGGGTTCCCGCTCACGGAGTTGACTCTCGTGGCGCTCCCGGAACTGTCCGTGACCCACCTTGATGCGGTAGGTGTCCTCACCAATCCTGCGGACCACCTCTCCAGGTGTGAACCAGGTCTTGGTGCGGTGGGTGCCCATGGGGCGGGGTCTGATCACCCACACCGGGTCTCCCACCCTGAACTTCTGCGCTGTCGAGCTCGGGGCGGACTTCTGACGCTCAGCATGCTCCTTCTCGAGCTGCTGGCGGATGTCCCGCGCCGTTTGCTCTTGCCGCGCGAAGAATTCCTTGGCATCCATAGCCATGCCATCACCGGACAAGGGAAGTCCCCTACCCAGGGGGTCCCTGCCGAACAGAATCTGGTGAGGGGACAAACCGCCCGGTGTGGGGGTGTCATGATGGGCCTTCAGAGCAGGCCACATCTCCTCAAACCAGTTCCGCCGTGGATTGGTGATGTGGATCTTGCGCAGCTTCTCAAACAGCTGCCGTCCAGCCACTTCAGCACGGCCGTTAGACCGGCTGAGATAGGCGACGCTCTTGGCATGACGTATCCCCATGAGGGAACACATAGCCTTGAACCAGCCACCAGTAAACTGGGGCCCTCGGTCACTGCAAATGGTGCGGGGGATGTCAAAGACGGTCAGCCAATGACGAATCATCATGACTGCCACTTCCTTGGCAAGCAACCCCTTTTTGCGTGCCGGAACGGCTACAACGTAGCCGCTGTGGCGGTCCACACAGAGAACCACACAGTCAAAGGTCTCCTTGCCAATGTGCACTTCGGGCATGGAGAAGACGTCCATGGCCACGCTCTCCATGGGCTGGTCAGAAACCGGGGTCCATTGGGGTTCCCCCTTGACGTTCCGGTTATCGGGATTGCAGGCCTGACAGACCGAGCAACCCTTCCTGACCTTCTTGATGGCGGTGTAGAGAACGATATGGTCGATCTCGAACCGACGCTGCATGTCAAGAGCTTGCTTCTTGACCCCTGGGTGCAGCATGTGGTGGTGCCAAGCTTCACACAGCTCGAGCACCCGGGACTCTGGTACTAGCAGCTTACCATTCCGGTAGAGCTTGCCATCTTCCTCAGTCAGCCCCTTTGGCCACTTCTGCCCGTCGTCAGGGTCGGTCACAGCCCTATACTCGGCCGCAAAGGCCTCAGACTTGGCGTAATCGTCGGTCCAGTCGTCCTGGAGGCAAGACTCCGGGAAGAGGTGCTTGTCGGACTCGGCTCCCTCAGGGGCGAGTACTCTGACCGCTCTGCTCACCCTCGTTGCGAGGGGGGCATCCGTGGCCATGACGACGAAGCATTTGGCACCCTCCTCCTCCATCAGGCGCTCCATTTCGATGATCCTCTTGGCTTCAGCGGTCTCAGCCTCATCGCCATGGGCAGAGATGTCCGTCATGCCCTTGCTGGCGGGATAGGCCCACCTACTGAGACAGTCCGCCACGGTGTTATCCTTTCCAGGAATGTACACAACCGTGAGGTCGAACTTGGCCAAGGTCTCATGCCATCGTGCCCGTCGGGAGGCGGGACCTGAGGGGGTGTCCACGTGCTCCTTGTGCCACGACTGCAGACTCTGATGGTCGGTGCAGACGGTGACGGGATGGAGGGCTATGTACCCAGCCCATTTCCTGAGAGCCATGACGATGGCATACGCCTCCTTTTCACGGGGCGTCCACGTCCGTCTCTGGCCTTCCGCCAGGACTCGGCTCCAGAAGGCCACGGGCACGTGCCTCCCGTCGTCAAGCACTTGCTCCAACACAGCGCCAATGGCGTAGTCGGAAGCGTCGGTGCGCAGGACGAACCCTCGGTCGGGATCCACGAGGTGCAGACCCACTGCGGATAGCAGCGCCTGCTTCATCCCCTCAAAGGCACGGTCGGACTCTTCAGTCCAGACCAGAGCCTTCTTGGACCCCTTCTTGGTCTCCTCTCGGTTGCCCTTGAGCATGGTCGTCATGGGGGCTGCATACTCGGCATACATCTTGATATACCCCGAGTAGTAGTTGCAGAACCCCAGATACGCCCGTAGCTCAGAGACCGTCTTGGGCTTTTCCCAGTGCTCAATCGCAGCCACCTTGCCAGGTATGGGCTTTCGCTGCCCGTTCCCGACCACGTGGCCAGCGAAGACCACCTCGCTTACCGCAATGGTGGCCTTGTCACTGCTGCCCGTGAGCTTGTGCCGAACCAGAAGGTCCAGCACTCGAGTGACGTCCCTCTCGTGTGCCTCCAGGAGCTCCTCGTAGCTCATGCTGGGGTCCCCGGACGCGATGATCACGTCGTCCACGAAGGGGTCCGCACAGTCGCGCACCGGCTCAAGCAGGTTCTCCAGCATCCGCTGAAAAGCCGCATTGCCGTTGGTAACGCCCATAGGCATCACCTTCCACTGGAGAGGTCCAAGTGGAGTGCTCATGGCTGTGCAGGCACGGGACTCCTCGGCGAGAGGCATCTGATGATAACCATGTTTCAGGTCAATCACCGTGAAGATCCTCCGCCGGTGTTGTTTTTGCAGCATATCCTCAATGAGGGGCAGCGTATAGCTGTCGTGCTGCGTTTGGGCGTTCAGGCCGCGGTAGTCGACCACGAGCCGCCACTCACCGGCAACCTTCTTGGGGACGACGAAGCAGGGAGAGGCCCACTCGGAGTGGCACGGCTCAAGCCAGCCTCTCTGGATGGGGTCACGGAGGATCTTCTCCATGGCCTCTTTCCTCTCGCCCCTCAGGGCAAACTCCCGGTGTCGATACACACGGGGGTCCTGCTTCAGTCGTATCTTGGCCTCGCCATACGGTCCACGCACCGGTGGGGGGAACACAGGTTTTCCGCTGAAGAAGGTCTCGCCATACTTCTGCGTCAGCCTGGCCCTCAACGCCTGGATCTTGGGGCAGTCATCGGACTCCGCCTTGGCTTTTCCGGGCACTTGAACCACGGAGCTTACTTGAGGGGTAGCGACCCCGCTCGCTTTCGGCTCAGGTGGTCTTCCCAGGTGGCCCAAAGGGCCATCTCTGGTCTTGCCTCGGAACAGATCGCCGTAGGTGGGTGGGTTACCGCCAGGCGGCTCGTCTTGGCTGGACATGTGATCCAGCACCCTCTGTACGAAGGTATTCCCGTCATAGGAACCGGAGACGATTGAGTCCACTTCCCACCAGGCTTTGTCCTGGCCTTTGCCCTCACGCTGGTTCCCCCAGTCGTGAAAGGGCTGATCCATATACCCCTGAACCAGATCCCACTCCTCTTCAGTGAGGGGGTCTTCGGAGTCCGATTCTTCGATGTCAACAGGGGGAACCGCAAAGCATTGCCGCCAGGGCTCTGCTATGATACGGTTGACACACACGAAGTCCGTGGTGTCGGCCTGATCAAGGCCCCCATCCACATAGTGGAATTCCGTTGGCCATCTCTGGGGTGGCATGGGCTGTCCCTTAGCGTCCTGATAGACACTCTCACCAGCCGGTAGGACGACCTTGTTTAAGGTCATGTTGGTCAATGAGGCTACCCAATGTCGGGTACTCTCCTCTGCGGTGCATCCCATAGGAACAACCAGCACTGCCTTGGAGCGGTCCTTGCGAATCTTCGCTATCGCTCTTGGAATGTCCCAACGGGGGCAATGGATCCACATCAATCCTTGATGCGGACCCCAGTGCTTCTTCCACGCGGAGTCCTGTGCGCTCCAGTACTTCTCACACACCCGCAGATGGGCGGAGGTTCCTGAAGAGAACGCATCCAGGGCCAGGTCCGAAGCTCCCAAGTCCGCGACAACTCGGCTCGCCACTTCCGGCCTTACGCCGTACTCCTGGTTTGCAGGACCAGTTGGCTCAGTGTCCAGCGCGGCCACTTCGAGCTGATTGCGTTCGGGGTGGATCCATTGGCATTCCACATGGTGCTCAGGTGACGAAAGCCACGAGAGTTGGTCGTCCTGGTACAGGGTCATGGAAGCCTGGGCCGGGAGGACGCCGGAGTCCGTCTCCATCATGAAGTCGTACCCAACGATCATGTCCCAGTCCATCTCGGCCTCGTAGAAGCTACCGTGCAGGAGGATTTCCTTGCCGAGGTCTGGGCGGCTCAGCTCACGATGGTTCACGAACTGCAGCCCAATGGCCGCTTCCTTCGTGCCTCCCACCATGTACTGGCCGTTCGCCACCTTCAGCCTGACAGGCTTCCGACTGTCGGTCAGACACTCTGGTGGAAGTAGGCCAGCCTTGACCAAGCTGACTTGAGCTCCCGTGTCGACCAACACGTCGAAAACCTTTTCCACTTCCCCGCATAGGGCACGGACCTTAAGATGCAACTGCCGCTCGCGACCGACACGGCGCACGGCATGCAAACTCAGGATCTCCGGCCGTTCCAGAAGCTCCACAAGCGACTGGTGCAGGTCGTGGACAATGGGCTCAGGCTGCCCATCTGCAGCATCCAGCTGCGGTCCGGGTGATGCTCCGATACTCTCGGATAGATCCTGTAGTACATCAAACACATTCTTGGTCGCGAAGGACGGACGGGTGCAAGGGTTCGTGCCTTCACTTGCCCTCACCCCGCCTCCGCGACTGGGCGCCGGACCGGGCCTTCCGCCCGCGGCAGTCCCCTTGTGCTTATCGACTCCCGACTGGGATGGTTCGGCGCTTCCCACGTCACCATCCTGCGACCGCCCTAGCTGGGGCCCTTGGCTGCAGGGGCTCCGCTAGGGGGCGTCGGTTGTGGAAGAGGGGGTGTTCTCCTCGGCCTCAACGTCGTTGACGCCCTTCTTCCTTCCCCCTTTACCTCCTCCTTTACCCTTCTTGTCCTTGTCCTTGTTCTGGTCATTCTGGTTGTTCTCGTTGTTCTTGTTGTCCGACCTGGGGACCCAGTTCCGCTTGATCTCCTGGATCTCCTTGGCCAATTCGGTCCCCACCGACGACATCAGCTTGGCCAGCTCGTCCTTGTCCACCTCCATCTTGGCTTCCCGGATACCCGCGGGCGCACGCTTCTTGGACCCGTGCGCCTTCTTGTAAGCGTCCGTGTCGGCCTTGTGGATGGGGCATGTTCGGTGGTCATGGTTGAAGCCTCGCTTCCTCCCATAACACACGAAACAGCCCTGAGGGTGAGCTCGTATGAACTCCCCAAAGGACAGCGGAGGGTCGCCAATACGGCGAGGGTCCCTCTTCTCCTGCTTCCTCCAACCCTGCTGCAGGGGCTTCCAGTTTCCTGGTTTGCTCCCCGCGTTCAGGTTCTTGGCCACGAAGGCGCAAACGGCCACTTCGGCGGGCTCATCGTCGTCGTCATCGTCGACGAGAGTCTCATCGCTGCCGGCTCCCGCTGGGTCCATGGCATCTTCCCCCCCAGGTCCCTCGCCAACGTAGTTGACGTCGCGGTCGCCGGGCCTCAACCCGCGGGTGTGGTGGAGGTTTCGGTACTCCTTGAGTACTTCCTCGCCAACCCACTCCAGGATCTCGTCGCAGCTCATCCGCGCCGGGATGGGCTGCAGACAGATGGTCTGGCCGCTCAACTCACAATCGTCAAGGCGCCACATCGCGGTCTTCTCGCGATCGCCCGAGACGGTGATGAGAAGAGCGTTCCGCAGGGAGTGCCGTTTGACATCCCGGGCCACGTTCTTCTTCGCCCAAGCCACCACGTTCGTATGATACTCTTTGGGGAGCATCATCTTGACCGTGTGGTTGGACTTGGCCCGCTTGGATTCCTCCTTGGTGACCCTCTTGATCCATGCTTCCGGCAGCATGGAGAGCAGGCGAGCCTGCTCGTCACCCTCGTTCCAATCCTCCACGTTGCGGCGGAAGAGGGTGTATTTCCCTCGGAAGTCTCGCCACTCTCGTAGGCGGATCTCCCGTCCATCATGCTCAAGCTTGATGGACTTCCAGCGCTTGGCCGCCACCTGCGGAGCGTCCACCCGCTCCTGCTCGTTGAGCCACTTCTTGGCTTCCTTGAGGGTCTTGATTTTCCCCTCCTTGGTCGCCATGAAGTATAGCTCTCCGAGCACTTCTGGCAGGCGGTACCTGAATCGTTTGAAGACATACTTCTCCGCATCAGCGGGAGGCAGGTCTTCAGTAACGGTCAGCCCCCAATCGTCCAGCTTCTCCAAGAAGCGGTCGAGGTTGAGGGGGTTGCCGTCGTACATGGGGGGCTTGATGTCCTTCAAGTCTTCCCACAAGGCAGCATCCGCGGCCTTAGAGACCATGAACGCCGGCCGCGAGGTCGACCGAGGTTCCCATCGGCCTCTCCCACGGACTCCCACGGCCGCCACGTCCATCTCCTCCATGGAATCCCTGTGGCTACGCCGCGGTTCCTCCACGTACGCTGAACCGAAATGTTCACGCCGTACTGCATCCATGTACGCATCCTCATCACGGCGCCGGCGGCTGCGTTCAGCGGCCTCCCGTCGTACACCACGCGGCGGGCTGATGTCGAACTCCTCCAGGTCCAGGTCCAGGTCCTCACCTTCGCCGACATCCCACTCCACGTCTCCTCTGGGGACCTCATCCCTGAGTCCACCATAACGTCCTCCACCCCTGGGGATTGGCGCCGGGGCTGGTGCCGGGCGTCGGGGGCGTACAGGCGTCTGCGGTGGGGCACGGCGCTTGTGGTAGTCCGCGCTGAGCCACTCATCGCGCCATTCCTCACTGCCACTGCCGGGCGGCACGCGCTCGTGGCGGCGGCCCGCGCTGTGGTGAGAGGGGGCGGTGAGAGAGGGGGCACTGGCGCTGGGGCGACTCCTGGGGGCTCCGCCGGGGGCGTGGGGTCTGCCTGGACCTGGTCCGGGTCCCCAGCCGTCGTCCGACGAGCCAGACTCCAGGGGTGGGTGGTCGCTGCCGACGCTCCCACGGGCTTCCAGCGCATCCAGCCTCTCCTGCAGGCCGCTGACGACGTTGGTCAGCGACTTGGTCTCGGCCCTGGCGATGTCCAGCTCCTTCTGCGCGCGCGCGGCGACCCCGGAGATGCGAGCCATCTCGACCTTGCCCGTGTCTACCTCGCACTCGAGGGAAAAGACCCTCCTGCGGAGGTAGACAATCCACCGCCAGGTGGTATCCGGGTCGCCGTTCCCTGGTGGGTCGTCGGGGTCCCCAGGGGGTCCTCCAGGAGGGCCTCCGCCGGGTCCGCCCGGTCCAGGGGGTCCTCCCCCGCCCCGTGGTCCGCCTCCAGGGGGTCCACTCGGTGGGCGTCCTCCAGGGGGTCCTGATGGTCCTCCGCCAGGGGGTCCCGGTGGGTCTCCGCCGGGTCGCCTCGGTGGGTCCGAGGATGGGCGCTTCCTCGTGATGCCGAAGTCCATGTCGTCATCCTCGCCCATGTCGCCCCACCTGGGCGTCTCGGTCTCGGAGGACTCCAAGCTCCGGTAGGGAGGAGGGAGATCCTCATCCTCACCTTCCGGTTCCATGGGGACGTCTCCGCCGCCTCCGCCCGTCCAAGCCACCACTTGGCGATGTCGACGGCCTCGTTCATCCCCGTCACTGGCGGTGAAGAAGGGGTCACTGTCGTGGGGGTGCCCACCCGCTGGCCTCCGCGGCCTCTCGGGGGTCTTCCCCTTGCCCTTCCTCCGTCGACGGGCGGTGGTGCCACCGCTCCCACTGCTGCCCGTGTCGGCCTCATCCAGCGCCATCCTGGAGGAGGCGTCCCCTTCGAAAAGCTTTCGAAGGGTCTCCACTCGTGATGCTCCCGGGGGAGTCTCGCGGCGGAGTTTGGCCTCTGCCTCCTCCATTGCGGCGGCGGTGGCTGCGGCAGCTCGCGCTTCGGCTTCCTCCCGAGCACGAGCTGCCTCGGCTTCCCGGGCCTGCTGCAGCCGCGCCTTCTGCGCTTTCAACGCTGCCAGCTCCGCCTCCGTCTTGGCCTTCTCCTCAGCGACCTTCCGTCGCGCGGCCTCGATGGCTTCCTTCTTGGCGGCGTCCTCCTGGGCCTTAGCCGTCGCTTCGGCGTGGGCCCTTTCCTCCGCCTCCTTCTTTGCCCTCTCTTGGGCAAGCGCCTCTTCCAGCGCCTTCACCTCGGCCTCCTTGCAGGCAATGGCCTCCTGCGTCAGGCGGGCTTCCTCGTCGGCTGCCGCCAACTCACCGTTGACCTGGGCAGTCGCTGCCCCATGGGCGGCTACGGCCGTGAGTCCGGCCGCAATGGCCGCCACGGCCTGGCCGTGGATGGCCATGCCATGCGCCCACTCCGCAGCCTCCTCCTGGGCGATGCCGACGGCGCCCTCCACGGCAGCGCTGTACTGCCTGGCCCGTTGCCTGGCAACCCGACGGTTGCAGGGCACCCCACAGGCGCGCTCACAGGCGCGCGCCACGTCCCTTTCGGGAGCGACGCTGCTGCT
The DNA here is from genome assembly GCA_964036045.1 of Eutreptiella sp. 'Long Island Sound 2002'. Taxonomy (NCBI): domain Eukaryota; phylum Euglenozoa; class Euglenophyceae; order Eutreptiales; family Eutreptiaceae; genus Eutreptiella; species Eutreptiella sp. 'Long Island Sound 2002'. The sequence continues at coordinate 137,278,283 of OZ038382.1, forward strand.
GGAGCTGGCCTGGTCGGCCGGCATCCTCCCGCGGTGGGCCGACTCCACGTCGCTGCTGGGGCCTGCTGGGGCCTGCCGGGCCCTCAGGAGCAGCGGACGGGGCTTGGCCTGGGTCTGCTTGGCGACTTGGATGTAGTCGCCAAGGGTGGTGGAGCCGGGGTGGTGACCACCATTGGCCCGTTGGGGACTGGGGGCTGGGGTTCCGCCCTTGGCGCCTTGGGCGGCTTCGGCGGCCAGGGACTCCTGGTACTCCCGCCACCTCCGGTCCCGCTTCCTGTCCCCGGCGGACCGCTTCTCCGTCGCCGGAGACGCGCTGCTGCTGCCCTGCAGCCTGCGCTCGCTCCCCGGTTCCGGGAAGTTCTTCTCGATCACGTCCCACAGGGAGACGTTGATCGAGGCGTCCGACGGGTACGCGTTGGGGTCCTCGTCCTCCTCGATCCCGTCGGGGCGCAGCCCTTCGCCGGGCCTGTCCGGCCGGGTCCACGTCCTCCAGCGCTTGCGGCGGAAGCGGTACTCGTACCCTTCCGCCCGCAGCCACTCCTCCACTGCCCGCAGGCGGTCCTCCCCCATGTCCTCCCGGAGCTCGAAGCTCCCGGGCATGCCGCCTTCGCACTGGGGATTGCTGTAGCGGTATTGCTGGTCCCACAGCAATCCGCGCAGCAGGCGCGCCACATGGGGGTGGGGCTGCGGCCACCTCCTACCCGCTTCTTGCCAATTCACCATGGCAGCGGGGGCGCAGTTGGTCTTGAGGTCCTTGATGTGCACTTGTTCAACTCAACGAACTGGTTGTGGTTGTTGAGGAGGGTGCTGCAGCACTGGATTGGAAGTGCGGCTGGTGCTGGTCAGCCGGTGGTTGTGGAGGTGGTTGACGCGGCCTTGCTGGTCGGCCGATGGGACTCCGGGTCGGCCGATGGGGCTGATGCAGGAGTCCTGGTCTGTGCACCTCTATCACGGTTGCTGCGCGGTCAGGGCGATGCTCTGGACGGCGCTGCTGGCTCCGTGACGAACTCGGCGCTGTCGCTGGGCGGCGCTACGAGCTGCTGCGCTGCGCTGCGAGGTGCTGCGCTGCGCTGCGAGCCGCGGGCTGCGCCGCGCTGCTCGGGGTAGGTGGCCCCGAGTGGCACGCGAGGGCTGGGTAGCCCCGCGGCGGTGAAACGCTTTTGACGCGTTCTCGTGGGGGGCCGGCCACGGGACGCTGCGGTGACACGCACAGGTGAGCAGGCAGGCAAGGCACTACGCTCACAAGGGCATCAATACGCTCGTGTCATGTGACAAAGCGTTTCAGAATCCTTGCCACTCTGCAAAGAGGGAACAAAAGTATGTACAACAACACATCAGGATATGTACACATGGGGTTAAGACTGGACTGGGGTAAGGGCATCAAGGGACAATAGACACTCAGTCCCAACTCATATCCCAATCCCAGGTCCGACCCTCTCAGTGGCTGGTGGGGGCGGGGGCTCAAACACAACCCATGCCCTGCTCAGTCCGGACCCTGAAACCCTGCCAGTGGGAGAGGTGTCCCACACAGCCACAGGCGAGTTCCTGGTAACCAATGCGCTCCAAGGCCAACCGACAGTGCCTCCCTATGCTCCCTTAACGGCAGGTCCCAACTCCGCTCTGAGCCAGAGATATGGCCCCGCCATTATCACCTAGGAGTTGGTAGCTGAAAATGGGCTGTTTCAGCCCAAACTGATATCAACTCAAAAATCCCCAAAGTTGACCCCTCGTCCGGACCCGCCAGAGGTAGGGACGAGGCAACTGACCCTATGCCCTTCGAGTACGAACTCCCTGGAGCCCTCACCCAACCTGGTTCCCTCTGAGGTCCCGGCATCAGGGCACCACTGGTTCGTCAAGTGGGGTCATGATGCCAAAATCACCAAAACTGGCGTCATTCCCACGCGTGGCTCGCCCGGCCAAGGTAAGGCCAATGGCTCACAGGGCAGGAGGCAGGACCTGGGACTTATATCTGAGTGTACAACTTGGATTTAGGTCCGGGCTCCCTGTGGGCTTAGAGAAATGGGGCCGCCAATTGACCACACGGAAGGGGAAAGTTGGGGTCCCAAAATTGGGTCATTTTGGCTGCTTGAAATGAGCCAAAATTCGGTGTGCTCCCAATAGTATATCTCCACGCCGGCTTGGAGATCGGATCCGCCATCCCATACGCGATCCACCGGGAGTCCAATGAAGACTTCCACGCCCTTGGCTCCCAAAGATCTCCATGCCACTCGGCGTGGTGACGATCCCAATTGGGCCCACGAATGTCAAAATTGCAAAATTGCCCACACTCACCTTGGGCTAGCACCTTAACGAAGGTGGCTCCGCTTCGCCCACGTGGTGTGTGGACCATGGGGACCATTACCCATAACACCCATGTCATATATGGTCCATTGGTCCATGCGTCCGGCGTGCATGAGGGTTAGAACATAGTGCACGGCGGGCAGCAAAAGTGGAAAATTGCTCAAAATGACCAAAAATGCGCACACTCATGGTTGAGGCAAATAAGGCACATGCCCGACTCGGACCGGAGTGTGCCATAGGATTGGTATCAAGTCATATGTGTCCAACATATCTTTTGGGCGCCGCCCAACTCCTCCGGTATTGGGAATGGCAGGGTCGCCAAGTGAGCTCATGATTTGGGATAGTCCCAAATCGCCAACATGGCGGCCACGGTATGCCAAGCCTAAGAGGAGTTATTCGCCGGGTCCAAGATATGTTGGGCACCGAAGTATGTACCCTCATATCATACTTGGGTCATGATGTCAATTGAGCGCAACGTTGAGATACACGGTCGCCACTTGACATCATGACGGGCCAAAAATGGCAAAATTGGCACAAGCACACACAAAAGTGCCTTGAAAGGTGCATAATTATATTATAATATCTCCGGCTTGGATCGTGCAATCACTTAATCCTTCTAAACACAATGACTTGACACCATTGACCTTCGATCCCACATATGTGCTCCACTTGGGGCGCCTTGAAAGGTTACGAGCGCTACTTCCCAAGTGGGCACATGAAAATATGGAAAATTGTAAAACACACACCTTGCTCCCAACGCATCGCTTCGGGATCACCACACAAGCTTCCCTTCACAAAGGTTAGGCTTGCAATTGACCGTAGGGAGTATGGAGAAGGGGCTTGCACAATATGAGGTCCATTGGCGGGTTCGACTTGGAGCAATGGACCCGCCAAATGGGCACGCAACACAACACATGGCACATACCACATATTGCCCAAAAAGGTAGCTCCCAGCACGATATGTCATGCCCCTCCAAGGGCATAACTTTGTGTCAATCGCTCATAGGAACTCAAGGAGAGTTCCTATGCAACACCAACACTTGCGCGCTACACTCGAAAGTTATCTTAACGCACGCAATATCATGGCCAAAGAGTTATAACGCAAACTCTACCCTCTTGACCATGATCCATTACACTAGCGCGCACGTGTGGAGACGCAAGGCGTATAATGCTTCCTAAATTACGTCGGGAGTATTGTGAATACATCCCACGTTTCCTTATCGTCAATACTCGCAAGCGGCACCAGATATGACCCTCACAAGTGGCCTCACGAATCAACTTTGTTTTGCCCATATCTCTGAGTCAAATGGAGGGCAAGATAAAAGGGAAGTTGATTCGTGCATAGGGAAGCACGTAGGTCCACTCGAAAGAGGTCAAATCAAGTGCGGGGATGTCGAAGTCGAAAATCCGATTTCGACATCCTGAAAAATTCGGATTAAGGTTGCGAGTATTAATTATGAAAATTGCGGATGCATCAATGCAGTTCCTGAGGACTTTAGAGTCTTCGTCTCGGATAGCGTTAAAATTTCCATTATAAACAGTTAAACTGGCGGTTACGGTAAAGTCGCGATCCAACCGCCAGCAGTCAAAACAGTGAATATCAGAACGGAAGCGTAAAACTTGACGGAAACAATATGAAAATAAAACCCTGTTGATTCCTGATATGCTGATACACAAATCTCCGCTGGCGGTGCCTCGGTTGCCGATGCGGGGCTTTACGGCACGGAGCGGAGCGTCAACGGGCGTCTTCCCTTCCGTGCATGGGGTTAGTGGACCGGAGACCGTAACCTAGCCATGGGGTTCTGGGTACCGCTTCAATACTCCGTGAGCTGAACTCCGCGGTCTCCTCTGGACTTGGCACCCACAGCTTGCACCGCTTGGACGATCCGATCCTCTTCCTCAGCATTCCATTGGGATGATCCGCCTGCATAGTCCGTGGACAGCCATGTAAGGCATTCATCATCCTCCCGGACCAGCATTGCAAGATGGGGAAGGGCTCCAATGGCGTTTCCCACCATGAAGTCATACCCCATGATCATATCCCAATCTGTAATGTCGGCCACATAGAAGTTCCCGGATAGAGTGCTTCTCTTCGCCAAATCAGGGCGGTTCAAGCGCTCATGTTCCCCGAATTCCATACTGATAGTGGCCTCATGGGTGCCACCACCCATAATCTCTCCATTGGCCACCTTCAGGCGTACCGGTCTACGGCTGGGCTGCAGGGATTCCTCCTTGAACAACCCTCTGCGGACCAGGCTCACCTGGGCACCCGTATCCACCAGAACATCCACCACCAACTCCTCTTGTCCGCACCGTACACGCACCTTCAAGTGCAACTGCCGCTCGTCACCCTGCGGTGTATGGACGACTCTCACGGCATGCAACTCTAGCACATCCGGGTGCATCAGGACTTCGAGGGTATGGTCACGGATGGTGTAGATCCTGGGCTGGTCCTGCCCGTCCACAGGGCTCTCCGTGGTCGCTCCTTCTTTCCTGCCACGTCCCTTGCCCACATAAACTTCCCTTGGCAGGGCGCTCCAGGGGTTGGGAGTGGCGAAACTCAGTGGTTTTGGCTCTTCTGGAGCCTTCTTCGGCACCCGATGTGCCTTTGCTTTCTCTAGGATTCCACTAATTTTCGGAGGAGAGACCTCCGAGGTCCCACTCCCGTGGGGGCTCCTCTAGACATGGCCTGCGGCAGCTCCCTCCTGCTGCGATCCGCTCAGACTTTGTCCACCACGTTGCTGGGCTTTGAATTCCTCCAACGTCCTCAACATGTCCTCAGCAACCTCCTCGATCGACCTCACGCGTCGGTCTGGGCCGGGTCCTCCGCCATAGCCTTTTCCTCCGCCTTCACCTTGGCCCTTTCGTTGGCCTTTTCCACCGTCTCCGCCCTTTGCCTTCCAATCGGCAATTCGTTGCTCCTTGGGCTTCTTGTCGGGATGGGCGGGGAAGTAGGTCTTCTTGTCATCCTCGACGAAAGCGAGCAGGTGGCAACTACTACACACCATGTGCATTCCCTTTACCGCCACGTGTTGGCCACCACGTGCCACCGCCACCTGCCCATTGGTAGTAGGTTCCAGGTTTTAACTGGGTTTCAGGGAACAGCTCAAAACCAAAATTGTGGGACAGGCTACATTTACCAATTAACCACTGTTGAACGCGTGATCGCGCGAGCACGCGCCACCGATTGGCGCGATAGGCCAGTTGAACTGTTCAACCGCGTTCAACCGAGTTCAACTGGGGGATTGAACAGCAACATGCTGTTCAACTGGGTTCAACCGCTGTTCAACCGCTACGCTCAAAGGTGTGCAAAAGGGGTCACTAGGGTCATATTCCTTGCAATGCCGGTGGTCATGTGCATGGTTGTTCCCCTTGCCGTAGCAGACCCAGCAACCGTCGTGCTGTGATCTGTACTCGCGGAACGAGAGCGGCGGGTTCCCGATCCTCCGCGGTTCCTTGCGGTTCTTGTTGAAACTTGGCTCCAGGCGGTTGCACCTGGACCTGTCTTGCCCATGCTCCTTCATATTGTGCGCTACAAACGCGAAGAAGTGGGCTTCTTCCTGATCCTCTCGGGTCGTCGCGGTCCAGAGATCTTGGCCGCTTCCACTCCCTTCCTCCGCGGTGCCGACCATGTCCCCCTTGACCTCTCGGTGCTGGCGATCTTCCCGATGACCTCGATGTCCATGGCCCTGTCGATCCTGCACGTGGGCCTCCTTCTTGGCGTTGAGCTTCAGCTCCACCGTGATGTACTTCACGATCTTGTCCAGGGTCATGCGGGCGAAGCTGACCTGCATCCTCAGCGGCTCTCCGCGCCTCCACTCCGCGTTGTTGAGGCGCGTCAGCCTTTGCCCCATGGTGTCGCCGAATACCTCCACGTAGACGGCGTTCTTCAACCCCAACATTCGGCTGGGCTCGCCGAGGTTTCGCCGGAAAAACTCCATTATTCCGGCGTGGGTGTCCTCCGAGGCCATGATCCGTACGGCCACGCGCTTCTTTGCTCTCTTCTTCTCCCCGTCCTCCACCCTCTTCTTCCAGTGGCCGAGGAGGACGTCCTTCAGCAGGTGTCGGATCTCGCTGGCCTCATTCCAGTCCTCCACAAGCTTGAGGCTTCTTCGGTACTTGCGGATTCACCGATTCCATTCCCGGACCCTCAACTCCCCGCGCTCTAGCGGCAGCAGAATGGACCACAAATCCTCCAAGTTCTAGTTGGGGGCGTCCACTCGCTCCTCGTCCTCCAGCCACTGGAGGCAGACCTGCTCCGTCTGGATCAATCCCTGGCGGATCTGATCCCTGAGCTCCTCCTTCAGGTCCTGCGCCAGCCTGTGTGGGAATGTCCGTTATACCCACTTGTCCCTTGGCGCTCCCCTCATCTCGCCGACAACCTCCTCGGCGAAGTCCTCCCAATTCAGGATGAAGTCATCCAGGTTGGAGGGGTTGCCATCGTAGTAGGGGATTTTGATTCCCCTGAGGTCGTCAATCCCGATGGCGTCTCCGACGTCCGCAGCCACCACTCCACGGAGATGGATACCACCTGTGGCCGGGGGCTGTGAGTACACTCCCCGTACATCCCTCTCCTCCATGGAGTGCGGTCCAGTTGGGCCTGAACCCATGGGGTTTTGGATGCGGGAAGGACTTGCTCCATCGGCTGTCCATATCCCCGTGGTGGGGTCCTTCACCCACAGGTTTCCGCCTGGATGGCCTCGACCATGTCCGTCGGCCCTTCCCATGGTTCGCCCCTGCATGGTCTGGATCTCCTCTTCCGCATGAACTGCTTGGGCAGTCATAGCGGTCGGTGGATTCTGGGCGGCATGGGACATCTGTACCGTCAGGCTCCTCAGGTCCGTGGTTGCGTGCCCTTCCCGCATCGACCCAGCCGGTGCTGTATGCTCCCCGAGCATTATGGATTCGCTGAACATGGGAACAAACGGCAGCGCACCCGGGTCAACACGCGGAGGCGCGTAAGGGGCCTCTGCAGGGCCGCCCATGGGTTTCTCCATGGCGCTCCTGGGGGTCTTAACCCGCTCCACCAGCTCTGCCGTTGCCGGCCTTGCCGGGAGCTCCGGACCCGAGGCGAGGGGTTGTGACACCTCTAGCCTTTTCAGGCGTCCCGACATGTCCTCCACCAGGTGGAGGAGGCTGTCCACCACTCGCCGCTGCTTCTGCAGGGCCATCTCCAGCTTCTCCCGGTACCGGTCCTGCTCCGCTCGCAGCTCGGCCATGTCTCTCTCCGCTTCCGACTGGTCATCCAGGATCCCCGCGATGCCCTCCTCTAGGCCGTCCTTCTGGTTGTCCAGGTGGTTGAGGTGTTGCACGATGGCGTCCATCCCCATCTTTGGGTACTTGCCGATGAGGAAGGATACGTGCTCGCAGTGCCACTCAACGTGCCTTCCACCTGATCCGGCGCATCCCACGGTTCCCGGCGCCTCGGACTCCTCCGCCATGGGTGTGTCGCCCATGTTATCCCGCTTTGGCTCCGTGTGCCGGGCCACAGGCGCCGTTCTGGCTCTGGTAGGCCTCTCCAACGCCTCGGCGTCATGCTCCAGGCTGGGATCGGGGGCCGTGTGCGCCCTTGTGGGCGGTGTGGCCATCTCCTCCGACTCCGAAGGGAAAGCGGTCCGATAGCCATCGGAATGCCCCTCGGAATCTGCAGCTGACCACAGCCTGGCCGGGCTGGGATCCGTCTCCATCGCTCTAGCTTCGCCCGCGGGTTTTGGGGACCCGCGCTTCCGGTAACGCCGGGCCCTGTCGTTGCTGCCAGTCTCCTTCAACTCCTCCGCAGCGGAGCGGAGATTGCAAGCCTTGCGGCATTGCCTTTCACACATGGAGGCCAGGTCCTCCATGTCTAGCCCATGTCCTACAAGAACTCTCCGTCCTGAGCATCTTTGCTCTTCTCGGGCTTCCAAGTCCGGTGTCGACTCCGCGGACTCCACGATCTGCACCCGGGGCGTCCTTGGGCAGGGCTAATGAGGGCCCAAGTCCCCGGTGCGGCGGTAGGGGGCAGGTAATCCTCTGCTAACATAAAGAAGGTCCCTACCAGGACCGGCCCCTGCTGTACCCCTTCCACCATTTTCTGTCACTCCTATGGTCTTGCTTCTCACCAGGTTCTGCATGATCTTGCCCTATCCTGCACAATTTCCCACAAAAAATAGTAAAATATGGCTCCTTCACACAAATCCTGATCCCTTGCAATAACCAACTCCCAAGTACAATAGCTCCAATCCAAATAATCCACACTGAGGGCTTCCAAGGGTGTTTGAGGTCCCGCGTTGACACTCAACAACTCCTTTCAACACGCCGGTCGTCTCACGGTGCACACGGAGACACAGGCATTGGGCATGTACATAGAATGGCACCAAAGTCAATAAAGAAGAAAAGCTCTGAAATTGGCATATGAACACAAATCAAGCAAAATTGGGGAAAGATGGAAACATACACAATCACAGCCATAGACCCCTCATTCCCTGGACTCAAGACCTTCACTTGACTCGCCAACATGATGCCCTGAACCAAGTCAAATAAGATTGCTAAATGCCATGTATCAAAAGTCACTACACAAACCCCAAAAATGTGTTCACTCCCAAGCCTCTATATCCTAGCCCAAAAGGGGAGGTGGCGTGTCATGGCCTAGAGTGGCACTCAGGACCATGCCCTACCCTGACATAACTTTGGTTGGACTTGGAGTCGATTGGGCTTCGAGAATTGCCCCATGAAGATGACCTCACAACATAGCAAAATTAGGCAAATCACACCATAATGCCCAAAATTCAATTATATAGTCAAAAATGCATACGGCAAATATTCAAATGCTCCATGCATGTGTCAAACCGGAAAGTAATATACAAGGGGGATATAGACCAAAGGTGCATGCCCAAGAATATCCCAACATTGGCTCCGAAACCCCTCCGGATATACACATGCCATGCTTCACAAGTCAACTGACGAATTTGAGACTTAATTTTGTGAGGCCTCGTGTGCCACGCCAAAGTGACCACGTGATCCGGCATATGGTGAGGTGCAACACGGAAGCATATTCCAACATATAAGCAACATACCATAGTGCAGGGATCTCTAGGCACCTTACTGTTAGCCGACCAGTTGAGCACATGAAATACTAAAATGAGCATAAAATGAGGTCAAAAACATGCAAATATTGCCAAATTCAAAGTAATCACAATAGTATATAACTTCGCTCACCCATGGTATCAACATATGGTTCAACACACTATTGCTTGGAACCATTTGTGACCAATCCCCCCACCTGGATCCCCAAATGAAAGCAGGAAGACACCTTCGAACCTCCTCTCGACATGCACCATGAAAATGGGAAAATTGGTAGTGGCGCTTGTGGGTCGCTCCGTAAGCCTTCCCACATGCACTATATGTGCGGTAGACTTAGTCTAGCGCTTTGGAGCACACCATTGGGACATGGGCAAAGCCTTTGCCACGTGCGACTCCATTTATCTTCCTACAAACGGAGATATATAACATGGGCGTGAGCATAGCGAAGCACATACCATCCATATAGCACATACCCTTAAAAAGTGGCTCCCACCATGGTATGTCATGACCCTCCATGGCCATAACTTCACGTTAAAAATCCGTAGGAACCCAAGGAAAGTTTCTATGCAACACCAACACTCGTGCGGTACACTCGAAACCCATATTACAATATTCGGTATCATGGTCCAAGAGTTGTAAAGCACTTTCTACCCTCTTGACCATGATCCTTTGATACCAGGGGCAGGTGTGCATGCCAAGGGCGTTTGATGTTCCTAAATTAAGTTGAGACCAAGGCGATTCCAACCCAAGTCTCAAAATTGGAATTCCTCGCAGTGAGCCGGAGATATCATTTTTCAAACTGGCCTCACGAATCAATTTTGTTTCGCCTATATCTCCAAGAAAAATGAAGGAGACAACAAAAGGAAGGTTGATTCGTGATCGGGGAAAAATGTAGGACCACTCGAAATTCATCATATCCAGTGCGGCGACCTCGGAATCGAAAATCCGATTCTGAATGTCTGAAAAAATCAGATTACTTTTGCGAGTGTATAATATGAAAATTGCGGAAGCAACGAACCCTTTTCTGATGCAATATGACCCTTCATCGGGGTTTCCGCTAAAATATCTGGAAATAACAGTTAACCAATCGGTCACCGCAAAATCGCGAGCCAACTGACAGTCGCCGATACATTGACAATCAGAACGGATAGCCGAAAAATTACGGAAAGATTATGATAAAAAAACCCCGTTGATTCGTGATATTTTGATATATAAATCTCAGCCGGCGGCGCTTCGGTATTGAACATGGCCGCTCATAGCTGGAATGGCCAAGCCTATCACACTATCACATCAGGTTAGGTCAGGTGGATGGGAGAGTATGATATCAGCCAATGGCGGCTTGCCGGCCCATAGATACACACCCCAAGTGACCCAAAGATGGCCACGGGGGTCCGAACCGGCTTCACCATCTGTCTGCGCCACTGGAAACCTGTAGTTGGACCAGATCTCCACCTGCTCATTCCACTCTGGCCAAGACATGTTTGGTGTATTTTTTGCCGGCGGAATGCTCAGTACGCCCCGGACAGCGAAACTCATCGTTCGGGGGCTAGCGTGTGCACAGATGGCGCGGCTAGGGATGCAGGCGTGTTGTTGCCTGTTGGTGCCCTTGCTATCGCCAGGGGCATTGTTTGCTCCGGATCCGGGCTGCTTGCTCGTTCGGTGGTTGCGGCTGGTCCAGCGATAGCAAAGACTCTCGGCACCGCCGGCACTTTGGTGTGCGCTGGCGGGTGCTGCGGCGTTGGTCTCAACGTTTATGCGGGTACAGCGTGCCGTTTTGCGGCCGCTGTGCTCACCATCGCTGCGGCTCATGGAGAGGATGATGTTGCCAGCTGCTCTGTCGCGCCTCTCGCCGTTGTCCTCCCTTGTCACTTCTGGCGGGCCTAGAGGTCCGTGCGGACTCCGCTGGCGATTCTCCGTTGCAGTTACCCGTACCGCTACTCTCCTTCTTGCAATGGTTGGCTGGGGGCGCGGCAAAGATACTGCGCGGCAAAGATAGTGGGGTTTGCGGAGTTTTGCTGCCTTAGGACGGCCCGCTATAGGGACCCTCCTCGGCTCGCTCTTGCCCATGATTGGGGGCAGTCATATTGCTTCTGCCCGTGCGCGCCGCCTTGATATCATTTGACCATCATTACTTTGCCCGCATTCTTGCCGCTGAAGCTTCGTTTTCCTTTTCCGCTCTTCTCCAAGGCTTATGTGGCCGACTTCTACCGACACCTGTCGCAGCCAAGCTGCGCGAAGTAGCGATGCATCTCCAATTGGTACAGCTGCAATAAACCAGGAGCACATGGGGATGTACTCCCCCAATGGTTGACCCCTGGCTGCTCACTACCTCTGTTGCTCCTACCACTGACGGTTTTGCCTTTCTTCCTCCTTAATTGTCCGTTGGCTGACCACAACAGTCGTGCCCGAGGCATCCCGCATCCTCTCCATATCGCGCTGCTTTGCCCATTCCTGGTACCCGGACGCACGTGGCACCTCTCGTGCCGCATCGAACGACCTTGGGCTAGCCGCGGCTTTGGACCCTTGCAGCGCTCGCGGCATCTAACTTCACCGGCGCCATGTGCTTGCTTGTACTTGCGTCCCTTTGCGAGCTTTCGGTGCCTGCTCCTGGTGATTTTGGTAGCGCCACTCCTCCGGTGGCCATTGGCGCGACTTCTGGGCTGCCAGGGCTGAGACGTTGGGTATTGGGTTGCATCGAGCCCTTGCCTGCGAACATGTGTTCGTTTTCAACGACAAGTGCCCCATTGATGGACGATCTTGTAACCCCAACCTTCAATTCATCAACCATCGATACGCAATCCTAAACCAGAAATGTGCCTTCCAAAGCGACATCCTTCGACATTGTACTGGACAGAACATCTTCAAGTGGATGGCCAGTGCCGAGACATTGCAAGATGTTCACGAAGTTTGTCCACTGGGTTTGAACGACGTGTCCACATTTCTGTGGGGTACCGACTGGTGATTTGACCCAATCAAGATGCCAGGTAATGGCTCGATTGGCCTAATGTGCCCTGTCGATTCTGACAAATGTACAGTCCTGTTGGCTGTTCATTTTCCGGACACTGGGCCTCGATGGCTGTGTCCTTGTGTTCGCTACCCACAACCTTGTTGTGGGTAGCGCTGCACCCTGGCGAGGCTTGTGCAGCTTAGACCTTGAAGCAGTGGCAACTCGAACACGGCGTATCGTCATCCTCAGTGGACAATGCTATGTGCAATGTGGTACTTGCCACACTTTTGTTTGTTGATGTAGCCTATGGCTTTACCACATTCTTTCTTGTCGGCGTCAAAACGTCACTTGGTCAAGTATGTACCCGGATGCATGTGTTGCCACATATGACAACCATGTCACAATAGACACACAGCTCTCGTGTGGGTTTGGAGTAGGGCCCCGATTGGTCTGGCAATTGATTGAATTGCATGTTTTGTTGTGTGCACAAAAAGGGAGTGGAAGTGGTAGTTTCCGTAGAAACTTTAGTTTTGAATATTTTCTTCCTCTGTTGTTGCTGCATGCATCCTTGCATTTCCTTGCACGGCTACCTATAGTCGGTTTTTTGTCTTCAGGATGAAGGGCCCATCCTCCCACCCTGGTGCACTTAAAGTCTCCCGAGGGACGACAGGGGACGTAGGGAAGGCGGGGGCAATCCACAAGACACAAGGGAGGCTGCTTCTTGTCTCCGGCAGTCTTAACGTTTCTTTTAGGTTACGCTTGAAGTGACGGCAGTTGGCGGTTATGAGCTGTCTGTTGACAAATCATTCACCCGAAAAACAAAACCTGAAACCTGCCGCCCACTCCTGGTACGTGACACGCGCGTAGGAATAGTATACGGCGACGCTGGCACCCGCTGGGCGCCTTGTGGTTGCAAATGCACAGGCAAAGGAGGATGTAGTCTGCGCCGCTTAGGCGGTGGTGAAACGGTCGGCCGCCTTGAGCGAAGCCGCGCTGCAATGGGAGCATATGGCAACAACAAGGGGCGCTGTCGTTTGCCGACGCGCCGACTCGGGCCATCCCCACTGCTTTCCACTACCACGGGTGGCGCGGGTGGGTCCCTTGTGTCTTGTGCATTGCCCTTGCCTTCCCTACGTCCCCTGTCGTCCCTCGGGAGACTTCGAGAAGGCTCCGGCAATGCACCTGACCCAAGGGAGGCTCTCTGCACATCAGTGGGGATACTCAACCTTTCATTGACCACGCGTGACGCCTTGGAAACAGCATGTAAGCGCAAATGATATTTTTGAAATGCATCCAAAGAACCCCATTGGCCCAATTCGGCCGTGACCTCGGGTGGCAACTCCCACGAGGAATACATAGCCAAACCACTACCACGAGTGCTGTGTGCTGCATATCCCTTAGGGACTCCGACCGAAATCAACGCATCACGTGTGAGACTTCCAACCGTGTCGGCACAAATGGGCGAATATGGCGCTTTCGATGCGCGCAAAAGAGGCGAACCAGGCGGAGCATACGGCGTGAGCTTAATATACAAACAATATAAATGCCACGGACTAATGGATTCGTCGGCCAATGTCATGACACATTCCAGTTTAGCATGCTTTTGATTCTTGCGCCGAACCGTCACCATGTGCTGCCCGTTTTGAACCGCCACAACGCGATACGCCCTAGCTAAGTCTACGGACTGGAACAAGCCCAAAAACCGCCAAGAAATAATCAAACGGAGTCGTATATTTTCTACGGAAGAGGGATCATACGTGTGGCGTGACATTAGCTTACAAAACACATCAAATGCATCGTAGAAGGCTGCATAGCGAGGGACGGAAACATTCCATTGCTGCTTGAGCTTGCGAACAATCGGGTGATGAGCGATGGCTTCCAACTGTGGGAACAACACACATGCCGAATATGCATTCCTGGCTTGATGTACTGACTTAACTCCTAAATCACTCCAAACGGAAATCAATTGTTCCAGGGTAGAATCGACAGAATAACCTCGCACCGTCGCCATAGCATAAAAAATTCGCCAAGCGTTATCATAACGCTTCAAAGATGTTCCTATCCTATCCAATGTATGTCTGAGGGAAATCTCGGACACGCCGCGCTCGCGGTAGACATGGGAGAGAGCAGAACGCAAAGAAGGGGCCATCTCGGCGGCGGTAGCTTCCGCCCCCTGCAATCCTTGAAAAGGCCCCACCTCGGGCTCACCGCTAGCACGGGCGACTGCGCGACGCGCAAAGTCATTACGAGGGGCTTCCCATGAGATGACGCCCACCAAGGGACTATGAGAAGGCATCGGAACTTCGGGTCCTGCACACGAGCCACTCGGCTGAGCCATAGATGAATCAATCCGCACGGAGGGCAAGCATAGCAATGGCGGATGTTGGCCAGGCTGCATGCCAACGCGTCCACACGGGCTGCTCGGTAGTGTTCTCAACGGCTGACGAACAATGGCTCCTTGGTGGTGTCCGGCGAAGCCCACATGTCCCAAGTTGGATGGCACAAATGACGAAATTCGTACTTGACCCGCTGATAGATGTGGTAGTCCAAACTAGTGTCCCGAGGGTCGAACGTCCAACGGCTTACTGCATCGGCTGGCATGTCTTGAGAGGGTACCAACTCGCAATCCCATGTTATCCGACGGCCAAGACACCAATCTACCAGATCTTGAACCAGTAAGTTGAAGGGGGTTTTTTGACCGCCCAACTTTTTGAGATACGAATAGGTCACGGAATTGTCCACTTGCAGCAATACGTGGTCCCCGGGGGCCGCCAATGACTTGAGTGTGACCACGGCGGCCTTGAGCTCCTTGACGTTGATGTGTAGGACCTCGGCCTCTTGCCAAAAGGCGTGCACCATGCGGAGCGGGTTTCCCAAATCCAGTCCGCCCCAAGCCAACTGAGAACTGTCGCTTGCCAACTTGCGAGTGAAAGGCTTGTCCAAAAACAGGCGACCGCCCCAATCGTGTTAGAAATTTTTGCACTTGAGCACTTCTTCGACCAAGGCGGACGGAATACGTCTTGCGGTGTTCCAACCTAGCACGGGGGCTTGATTTGTGAAGTCTTGTAGGAGTGTGCAAAAACAACGAAGTGCGGGAACGGCGACCAACAAAGATTTGAGGCGGCCCAACACGGCGACCGCTTTGCGCAGTACCACGGTGTCCTTTGTGACGAATTGTCCGATGTCTTTCCGGCAAGCTTTCAACTTTTTGGGGGGAACTTTGAGACACCCGCTGACGAAGTCAAATAACACACCGAGATGCTCTAGGCGCTGCACTGGCTCCAACACACTTTTTGGTAGGTTCACGAACAAACCTCCTTGACGTAGCCAATTGAGTACCATTTGAACGTGTTGTCGCACTTGCTCTTGACTTGATCCCAGTATGAGGATGTCGTCCAAGTAGACGTAGATGAGAATACCCGCGGCTCTTGCCAACTTGGTAATCACGTTCATTATACTCATCCAGAGATACGGGAGCGGTGATAGGCCGAAGCACGCGGAGCGGAAACGATACCGGACCTTGTCTATTTCGATGACCACGTATTTTGCGAGCTCGGGGTGTAGTCACATGTGAAAGTAGGCGTGTTTGATGTCGATGCTTGCGCCCCACATGCCGCGGCGAAGAGAGGGAAACATGGTGTGCACCGTTGCTAGCGTGAACCTTGGAGCGTACAAATACTCGTTGATTGCTCGCGCGTCGCAAATGAGGCGATGTTTGATTTCCCCGGTAACATCGGTTTTTGTAATGATGAACCACGGCATGAGAAAGGGTACCTTTTCGGTATCGGGCAATCGCACTACGGCGTGCCACTGCAAATAATCTTGAATGAGTACCTTGGCGATGGCCTCTTCCTCGGCATAATGATGCTGACGTCGATATCTGAGTGGTGGAGGGCATACCCAATTGGGAGGTACGCCCTTGGCGATGAGTTGCACCACTTCTCCGCTTGCATGCTTGCGCCACCAACTCAAAGAACCGCGTAGGCGGTTTGTTAGATCTTCCGCGACCACCAGATGTTGATGGGGCCGAACGCCCACTTGAGAGTCACTCTTGATTGGACTTTCCACGACCATAGCCACCGGTCTTGTATCCTCCTTTGTAACCACTGTATCCACCACCATATCCTTTGTATCCACCATAACTTTTGCCACCTTTTCCTTTTCCTTTACCTCTGCCATAACGAAATCCACCTTTGCTTGAGCCGCCCAATTTGTTGATACTCTTTTGAAAATTGGCAACCGCCGAATCGTTCTTGTCGAATAATACATTTGTCTTGGCCACGCTTGTAGGAATACTTCTTGTCTTGCGATAATCTTCCACTCGGTGCATGAGCTCCGCCGTCATAAAGAACGTCCCATGAACAAGCTCTTGCGGGTCCATGGAAGGCTCTTCGGACTCCAAGCAATCGGTAATCGTGGACAACAAACGCAAATTGCCCAACAAAGCCGATTGCCACGAGCGCATCACTTTGTCCAAACCATGTTGGTTGTCTCGCCCATGATTCTTTTCGGGTGCCCTCGTTGGAACTTCGTCTACCTCCGGCACATCCTCAAGAAGGTAGGACCTTGTTTCCATCGACATCGGAGTGTGTGCTCGTTGCCAAGCCGCCGCCAACGAAGTGGGCAAGGGGATGGAAGGAGAATCCCAAGGCAAAATTGCACTAAACTCCTCGTCCTCGTCGGCTTCCTCATCTCCAACGACCTCGGCACCCCCGGGGACGTTGATACCCTTGCCCCCAATAACATCGGACACGGCGAAGGCGGCCTCACTTTGTTGGGCGTCCAAGTCGTATTGGTTCGCTTCCACGCCCCATGCGAGAGCTATACCAAAAAGAAAGGCGTTGCGGTAAATAAGAAATGAACTTGAAACCAACGTGACCCCCAAATTGTCACGAAACAACTTCGCCAAACGGGTAGTGTTCAACTTAGTAGTTGAAGACCAACCATCAAACCCAGTCTTCAATATCTCTCCAGGGCGATCCTCGGGAATAACCAAAGCGCAAGCCCTAGGATTGGATAAAAATGCGCACCAAGCAGTGTCAAGCACTGAAGGATCCAAAGCCAAAAAATTGGTAAACTCCACAGTAGTAGTAGCCATGATATGATGCCAGAAAATCCAAACTACTGATAACGAATGAGTAAATAGCCAGAAAGATGCGGAGTAATGTCAATCCAGAGAAATCCAAATCCAAATCCAAATTGAGCGAAGAACCCAGGTGACACTTATGTCTGAGACAGGGCTGTAATCCGCCAACTGCCGGAAACAAAAAGCGTAACCGAAAAGAAACGTTCAGACTGCCGGAGACAAGAAGCAGCCTCCCTTGGGTCAGGTGCATTGTGAAGCCGGTTCGGACCCCCGTGGCCATGTTTGGGTCACTTGGGGTGTGTATCTATGTGCCGGCAAGCCGCCATTGGCTGATATCATACTCTCCCATCCACCTGACCTAACCCGATGTGATAGTGTGATAGGTTTGGCCATTCTGGCTATGAGCGGCCATATTCAGTACCGAGGCGCCGCCAGCTGAGATTTATATATCAGAATATCAGGAATCAACAGGGTTTTTTAATCATAATGTTTCCGTAATTTTTCCGCCTTCCGTTCTGATGGTCAATGTATCGGCGACTGTCAGTTGGCTCGCGATTTTGCGGTAACCGGTTGGTTAACTGTTATTTCCAGATATTTTGGCGGAAACCCCGATGAAGGGTCAGATTTCAAAAGTAAAGGGTTCGTTGCTTCCGCAATTTTCTAAATATGCACTCGAAATTTTAATCTGAATTTTTTGCGATGTCGAAATCGGATTTCTGACTTCAACATCGCCGAACTTGATTTGGTCTTCTTCGAGTGGTCATACTCCTTTCCCTATGCCCAAATCAGGTTTCCCTTATACTTGCCACCCATTTGACTTGGAGATATAAGGGAAACAAAAGTGAATCGTGGGACCACTTTGAAGGGCCATATCTATGCGCGAGTGTGAGGAAAGAGAATAAAGAAGGTTGCGTTGCAAGCGCCTTAGTCTCACTTTTTTTTAGTAGGGTCCAACACCTTAAGTTGTCACACACACTCGTTGTATCATAGGATCATGGTCAACATGGTAGAAACTTGTTTATGACTTGTTGACCATGTGTCCGGAGTTGATAATATGACTTTCCACTGTAGCGCATGAGTCTTGCGGTTGCATAGCATCTTTCCTTAGGTTCCCACGTCCATTTAACCCAAAGTTATGACCATGGAGGGGCATGGCATACCATGGTGGGAGCCAATTTTAAGGGCTATGTGTGATATTGGTAGTATATGTCTTGATATGCTCACGCCCATGTTATATATCTTCGTGTGGCCGAAGAGATGGAGAGCCACACGTGACAAGGGCTTTGCCCATGTCTCAATTGTGGAATTCAAAGCGCTAGACTAAGTCTACCGCGTATGTATTGCTCATGGTATGTTTGGCAAAGAGATCCATGAGTGCACTCCCATTTTCATGGGGCATGTAGATATGAGTGGCGAAGGTATCACCATGCGCCCGATTGGGGATCCAAATGGGGGAATTGTTCGCAAATGGTTCCAATCATTTGTGTATTGAACCATGAGCAGATATCATGGGTGAGCATAGAGATATACTATCATGACAACTTTGTATTTGGACATATTTTCATGTTTTTGACCTCAATTTGTGCTCATTTTTGCGTTTTGTGTACTTACCTGGTCGGCAAACAGCAAGAAGCCTATGGAGAGTCGAACCGTGGTATGTTGTTCATATGTTGGCATATGCTTTGGAGTTGAACACCACCATATGCCGGATCGCGTACTCCATTTGGCTTGGCGCACGAAGGATTACAAGATTTGGTCTCAAGATCATGGGCTGACTTGGGCTGTGCCCGGCGCCCATATCCGAAGGGGTTTCGAGGGTAAAGTGGGGATGTACATGGGCATTGACCTTTGGTCCCTATCGTCCATGAATACTAGACTTCGATTCCATGCATACTTTGAGCTTTCGGATAAGTGGTAACTTCAATTTTGAGCATATATTCGATATATGGCCAATATGGTGTGAATTGGCAGTTTTTGGCATGTTATGAGTTCAAACTCATGGGGCATATCTCTAAGCCCATTCGACTCCAAGTCCAACCAAAGTTATGTCAGGGTAGGGCATGGTCCTGAGTGCCACTCTAGGCCATGACACGCCACCTCCCCTTTTGGGCTAGGATTTAGAGGCTTGGGAGTGAACACATTTCTGGGGTTTGTGTAGTGACTTTTGATACATGGCATTTAGAGATCTTATTTAACTGGGTTCAGGGCATCATGTTGGTGAGTCAAGGGAAGGTCTTGAGTCCAGGGAATGAGGGGTCTATGGCTGCGATTGCGTACGTTTCCATCTTTCCCCAACTTTGCTTTATTTGTGTTCATACGCCAATTTCAGGGCTTTCCTCTTTGGTGCAATTCTTGTACATGCCCGCCACCCTGGGACGACCGGTGTGCTGAACGGAAGCCCGCAGCGTATATTGGATTGTGGATTGGGTTATTGCTGTATTTGTGGGATCTGGTTGCTGTTCAGGGTTGAAGGTGGATTTTACTTTCTATATTTTTGGATTTTGGACCCTGGATTTTGATAAATGCAATCGTTGATCAGGAGCAAGTCGGCAGGGGTAACAGGCGGAAGGGGCACAGCGGGGGCCGGTCCTGGTAGGGACCTTCTTTATGGTAGCAGAGGCGTACCTGCTGCCCCTACCTACCGCCGACCCGGGGACTTGGGCCCCTATGAGCCCTGCCCAAGTACGCCCCGGGTGCGTATTGTGGACTCGGTGGAGACCACGCCGGAAGTTGAAGCCCGAAGAGAAGTACGACGTTCGGGAAGAGGAGGACTTGACATGGAGGACCTGGTCTCCGTGTGTGAGCGTCGCTGCCGAAAGGCATGCAACCTCCGCTCCGCCGCGGAGGACTCTGAGGAGGCCTGCCACTCAGGCAGCAGTGGAGGACGGGCCCGGCGCTACCGGAAGCGCGGGTCACCCAAGCCCGCGGCAGGGGACGCCGGGGCTATGGATACGGACCCCAACCCGGTCAGGCTGTGGGAATCCGAGGGGCACTCCGATGGCTATCGGACTTGCTTCCCCTCGGAGTCGGAGGAGATGCCCGCGCCGACCGCCAGGGCGCATACGGCCCCCGAGCCCGCCCTGAAGCACGACGCCGAGGGCTTGGAGAGGCCAGCCAGGGCCAGGACGGCACCTGTGCCCCGGCACACGAGACCAGGGATGGACGCCATAGGCGATACGCCCATGGGCGATGAGTCTGAGGCGCCGGGAACCGCGGGATGCGCTGGATCAGGTGGAAAGCACGCTGAGTGCCACTGCGAGCACGTGTCCTTCCTCATGGGCAAGTACCCAAAGATGGGGATGGACGCCATCGTGCATCGCCTCGACAGCCTGGACAACGCGAAGGACGGCCTAGAGGAGGACGTCGCCGGGATCCTGGATGACCAGTCGGCCGCGGAGAGAGACATGGCCGAGCTGCGAGCGGAGCAGGACCGGTACCGGCAGAATCTGGAGCTGGCCCTGGAGAAGCAGCAGCGAGTGGTGGACAGCCTCCTCCACCTGGTGGAGGACATGTCGGGACGCCTGAAAAGTCTAGAGGAGCTACAGCCCCTCGCCTCGGGTCTGGAGCTCCCGGCAAAGCCGGCAGCGGCAGAGCTGGTGGAGCGGGTTAAGACCCTCCGGAGCGCCATGGATAAACCCATGGGCGGTCCGGCAGAGGCACCCTACGCGCCTCCGCGTGTTGACCTGGGTGCGCTGCCGTTTGTTCCCATGTTCAGCAAATCCACAATGCTCGGGGATCACACGGCACCGGCTGGGTCCATGCGGGAAGGGCACGTAACCACGGACCCGAGGACCCTGACGGTACAGATGTCCGATGCCGCCCAGGATCTACCGATCACTACGACTGCCCATGCAGTTTATGCGGAAGAGGAGATCCAGAGCCAGACCATGCAGGGGCGAACCATGGGAAGCGCCGACGGACATGGTCGAGGTCATCCAAGCGGAAACCTCTGGGCGAAGGACCCCAATACGGGGATATGGACGGCCGGTGGAGCAAGTCCTTCCCGCATTCCAAACCCCATGGGTTCAGGCCCAACTGGACCGTACTCCATGGAGGAGAGGGATGTACGGGGAGTGTACTCACAGCCCCCGGCCACAGGGGGTATCCGTCTCGGTGGAGTGGTGGCTGGGGACGTCGGAGACGCCATCAGGATTGACAACCTCAGGGGAATCAAAATCCCCTACTATGATGGCAACCCCTCCAACCTGGACGACTTCATCCTGGATTGGGAGGACGTCGCCGAGGAGGTCGTCGGCGAGATGCGGGGAGCGCCGCGGGACAAGGGGGTATGTCGGACATTCCAACACCGGCTGGCGCAGGACCTGAAGGAGGAGCTGCGAAATCAGATCCGGGAAGGATTGATCCATACAGAGCAGGCCTGCCTCCAGTGGTTGGAGGATGAGGAGCGGGTGGACGCTCCGAACCAGAAGCTGGAGGACTTGTGGTCCATCCCGCTGCAGCTGGACCGCGGTGAGTTGCGGGTCCGGGAGTGGAACCGGTACCTGCGGAAGTACCGACGGAGCCTCAAGCTGGTTGAGGACTGGAACGAGTCCAGCGAGATCCGTCACTTGCTGAAGGACGTCCTCCCCGGCCACTGGAAGAGGAGAGTGGAGGACGAGGAAAAGAAGAGAGCGAAGAAGCGCGTGGCGGTGAGGATCATGGCGGCGGAGGATACCCATGCGGGTATCATGGAGTTCTTCAGGAGGAACCTGGGCGAGCCCAACCGGATGTTGGGACTGAAGAACGCCGTGTACGTGGAGGTATTTGGGGACGCCATGGGGCAAAGGTTGCTGCGCCTCAACAACGTGGAGTGGAGGCGCGGAGAGCAGCTGAGGATGCAAGTCATCTTCGCCCGCATGAGCCTGGACGAGATCGTGAAGTACATCACAGTGGAGCTGAAGCTCAATGCGAAGGACGAGGCCCACGTGCAGGATCCACATGGTCATGGACAACGAGGCCACCAAGAAGACCGCCATCATCGGGAGATCCAGGAGGACACGGCCAACTCCGCGGAGAATGGTAGTGGAAGTGGCCAAGACCACTGGACCTGGTCCCGGGAGGATGACGAGGAGGCCCATTTCTTCGCGTTTGTGGCGCACAACGTGAGGGACCATGGGCAGGATCGGTCCAGATGGAGCCGGGTGGGACCCAAGAAGGGCAATGAGCCAAGGAGGATCGGGAACCCACCGCTCTCGTTCCGGGAGTACAGGTCTCAGCACGACGGGTGCTGGGTCTGTTATGGCAAGGGAAACAACCATGCACACGACCACCGTCAGTGCAAGGTGTATGAGGCGGACAAGAAGGCCTACTTCGCCGCCCACCCCGAGAAGAAGCCCAAGGAGCAGCGGATGGCCGATGGAAAGGCGAAGGGCAGAGACGGGGGAAAAGGCCAAGGCAAAGGCCAAGGGAAAGGCGGAGGAGGAGGCTATGGTGGTGGACTTGGCCAAGACCGACGAGTGAGGTCGATCGAGGAGGTTGCTGAGGACATGTGGAGGAAGTTGGAGGAACTCAAAGCCCAGCAACGTGGTGGACAAAGTCCTGGCGGATCGCAGCCTGAAGGGGCTGCGGGAAGCCAAGTCTAGAGGAGCCCCCACGGGAGTGGGACCTCGGAGGTCTCTCCTCCGAAAATCAGTGGAATCCCGGAGAAAGCGAAGGCACATCGGGTGCCGAAGAAGGCTCCAGAAGAGCCAAAACCACTGAGTTTCGCCACTCCCAACCCCTGGAGCGCCCTGCCAAGGGAAGTTTATGTGGGCAAGGGACGTGGTAAGAAGGAAGGAGCGACCACGGAGAGCCCCGTGGACGGGCAGGACCAACCCAAGATCTACACCATCCGTGATCATACCCTCGAAGTCCTGATGCACCCGGATGTGCTAGAGTTGCATGCCGTGAGAGTCGTCCATACACCGCAGGGTGACGAGCGGCAGTTGCACTTGAAGGTACGTGTACGGTGCGGACAAGAGGAGTTGGTGGTGGATGTTCTGGTGGATACGGGTGCCCAGGTGAGCCTGGTCCGGAGAGGGTTGTTCAAGGAGGAATCCCTGCAGCCCAGCCGTAGACCGGTACGCCTGAGGGTGGCCAATGGAGAGATTATGGGTGGTGGTACCCATGAGGCCACTATCAGTATGGAATTCGGGGAACATGAGCGCTTGAACCGCCCTGATTTGGCGAAGAGAAGCACTCTATCCGGGAACTTCTATGTGGCCGACATTACAGATTGGGATATGATCATGGGGTATGACTTCATGGTGCCAAATGCCATTGGAGCGCTTCCCCATCGTGCAACGCTTGTCCGGGAGGATGATGAATGCCTCACATGGCTGTCCACGGACTATGCAGGCGGACAATCCGAATGGAATGCTGAGGAAGAGGATCGGATCGTCCAAGCGGTGCAAGCTTTGGGTGCCAAATCCAGAGGAGACCGTGGAGTTCAGCTCACGGAGTATGGAATGGCGCCGCAGGTGTATGCCAGGATGATCCAGACGCTGGGAGCCGAAGCGCCCGAGACGGACGTCTTCGCTTCCCGGGATGCCCCACTTTTGCGGAAGTGTAGGAGGCATTGGCATGGAGGAGACTCAGCCTGGCATAGGCATTGGGGTTTGAAGGAGTGGGGGCCCATGTATTGGCATGGCTCCCTGGACAATACCAGACGTACGGTGGAGAAGATCGTCGCGGATAGGGCGAAGGGGATCCTGGTCATAACCGGCATAGGATCCACCCCATGTCCGCTGGAAGGTCTCAAGTCGACGCTGGACTCCATCACCCTGAACGAGATGTCATTCGGGCCAGAGGAGGAGCTGTTCATCGACGCCAAGGGTGTATCAATGCCCTCCCCGGGTCAAGCGTGGGGTACCAAGGCTTTCCAGGTGGATGGGGCGCAAGCCCAGCCCACGGGTGATGAAGCATTCATCCGTAGGGTGGAGGCGGTGCCCATGAAGGTCATGTTTGAGCCCAAGGAGGGGACGGATCAGCCTATTGATGGCATTGACGTCCTGTCCCACGCCGAGATCGACCACGTCGTCAACTACATGCGGATGGGGATGCACGACCGTGTGGCAGCCAAGAAAAGGCGGGCCATGGTCACATCTCCGCATTGGTGGGATGACAAGATGTTGGTCACCGGCAAGTACGAGAAGGATGAGTTCGTGGCGAGGGTCATGGATCACATCGCGGACCAATACGATGGTCCGGTTGGGTCGGACCCACCGACATGGGATTTTCCAAGAATGGGTGCCGATAGCAACAGTAACCAGCCCGATGCCGCAAATTTCCGAAGATTATCGGTGGGAAGAGCTCCCCTCGACGACGAAGACGGCATATCGGACGAGGAGAAGTCGGACTAGGACCCGGAAGAGGCCTATACCGCGGTGCGGTCGGTTGCATCTATACCGAAGCAAGCGGCTGAAGAGGCCCATGAGAACCCGAAGGTCGCAGAGCTGAAGGAGAGGCTGATCAATGCCTATCCCCGGCTATTCAGTGGCGTCGCCAACAAGAACCCTCCAGATAGTGGGAGGTTTGGTACAGCGAAGATCAAGCTGAAGCCGAACCCGAAGATCTATCGTCATCGGGAGTACCAACTTCAGGGCGATCGGGCCGAGGCCATGAAGAAGTTGTTGGCCGAGTTTATTGAGCGGGGCTGGATCGAACCCTCCGACAGTGAGTGGGCCAGCCCAGCCTTTATCGTGCCCAAGAAGGACAAGGGCGAGTGGAGGTTGGTGGTGGATTACAGGGGTTTGAACGAGCAAACCGAGCACGACTCGTACTCGCTTCCGCTGATCGACACCATCCTCCAAAAGCAACAGAAAAAGCGGATCTTCACGGTGTTAGACCTGAAACACGGCTATCACCAGATGCCGCTACACCCGGACTCCAGGCCCTACACAGCGATGTCGACGCCGCTGGGGCCCATGCAGTGGAAAGTGGTGCCTATGGGCGCCAAAAATGGCAACGCCGCTTTCCAGCGCATGATGGAGGACCTACTGGGGCCTTTCCGGGACTGTGCCGACCCCTTTGTGGATGACATCATCATCGGATCCGGCACGGAAGACATGACTGAGGACGAGCTCATCGAAGCGCATAAGAGGGATCTGCGCCGAGTGCTCAGCGAGTTGGACAAGTACAACATGGTGTGCAAGCCCACCAAAGCCTCACTCTTCGTGAAGGACGTGGAGTTCGCGGGTCACGTGGTTGGTCAGGGGCAACGCCGTCCCATGCCTGGGAAGCTGGCGTCCCTGCACCACTGGGAGAAGCCCCAGACCATCAGCGAACTCCGGTCCTTCATGGGGTTCTGCAATTACTATTCGGGCTATGTCCGGATGTATGCCGAACTCTCGGGGCCGCTGCATAAGATGCTGCAGGTGGGGAAGTTCGATGGCCGGAAGGGGAGCAAGAAGAAGCTTGCCTGGACCCCTGAGGCCGAAGATGCGTTCAACCGCCTGAAGGAGCGACTCCTGGGGCAGCTGGGGCTATTCCTGGTGGACCCACACAAGGGATTCGTGCTACAGACGGACGCCTCGGACTATGCTGTAGGGGCAGTCCTCGAGCAAGTCCGGGACGACGGGTCGCACGTACCCGTGGCGCTTTGGAGCTGGATCCTGGCCGAGGGTCAACGCCGCACCTGGACCGTGAGGGAGAAGGAGACGTACGCCATTGTTTGTGCGCTCAGGAAGTGGTCTGGCCACATCGGATTGCAACCGGTGGTGGTTTGCACAGACCATCAGTCCCTACAGAGCTGGCACAAGGAGCACGTCGACACCCCCTCGGGACCGGCGGCAAGGAGGGCCCGATGGCATGAGACGTTCGCCAAGTTCGACCTCAGCGTCGTATACGTCCCGGGGAAGGACAACACTGTGGCAGATTGCCTCAGTCGGTGGGCCTACCCCGCGGGCAAGGCTTGGATGGACATATCCAGCCATGGAGACGCCGAGGAGACCGAGGAGGCCAAGCGCATCATCTAGATGGAGAAGGCCATGGAGCAAGAAGGGGGTCAAGTGCTTTGTGGTGATGGCAAACGGTACAGACCTGGCCAAGTTCCGGGGCGCCCGCGTCCAAGCTATTCGAGAGGAAACCCTCGAGCAATGGATGGTGGCCCCTGTAGAGCTAGTCAGGTCGGTGCTGACAGAGGACTGGTCGGATGACTATGCGGCATCCGAGCACTGGAGCAAGTACTGGAATGCCGTGAGCGCCCCGTCGGACGACGAATGGCCCGAGGGCTTGCCGAGGACGGGGACAAGTTGTTCCTCAAGGACAAGCTGCTGGTGCCCGAGAACCGAGTGGAGGAGCTCATTGACCATTGGCACAACGCCCAGCTCATGCACCCTGGCCGAGACAAGATGCAGCAGGACCTGGAGTGGCGTTTCAAGTTCCCTCCGGGCTATTACGCCATCCTGGATAGGTACTGCAGCGACTGTGCCGTGTGTCGGGCCACGAAGAGCCCCAACCACTCCACGGCTGGCAACCCGGTGTACACGGCTATACCGGAAGCCCCTATGCGGTCCGTGGCCATGGATGTATTCGCCATGCCTGAGGTCACCGTGGAAGGAGAGACCTACGACTGTGTCATCCTGGCGGTGGATAGGCACAGTGGGTATATCGTGGCGGTCCCTGGCAAGAAGTCCAAGAAGAAGGACAAGAAGGACAAGCATGGAGTGGGGCTGCAGGCCAAGACCGTCGCTAATGCCATGATCAGGCATTGGCTGACGATTTTTGATGTCCCGGCTGTCATCTGCAGTGATCGGGGCAGTCAGTTTGTGGGGACGTGGTTCAAGACGATGTGCAAGCGCATGGGTATTCGGCACGCCAAGACCGTGGTGTACCACAGCCGGTCGAATGGTTGAGCTGAGGTGGCCGGGCGGCAGATGTTCGAGAAGTTCCGCCAGCTGCACATCGACGAACCGGGCCGGAATTGGTATAATTCGCTGTGGAGAGTACTCCAAGCGTATCACGACCTTCCGGGACCCACTGGACTGTCGCCCCATCGTATCCTGTTCCTACGGGATCGAGTGTCACGCACTCTCCCGTGGTTGAACCATGGCAACGTGGCCCGGGATGCGAACGCTATGATGGCTGAGGCGGACGACACGGCGGCCAAGGTGTGCAAGGCACTTCAGGACGAGCATGACAAGAGGGCCAAGTACTTCAAGCAGGGAAAGGTCCAGAAGTATGGTCTCCAAGGCACCGTGTGGGTGGAGCGGCACCACAAGGATGTCCTGTCCAGGCATCGGCAGGCATCTTGGTATGTGCCGGGGGTAATCGTGCGGAAGGTCGGGCAGGATGTGTATGCGGTTCGTGTGGGGGATAACAAGATCCTGGACCGCGACCATACCCAGCTTCGTCCCCGAGCACCAGACCCCAGCGGACGTCCTGTCACCTTCGAGTTCACGGCCGGCGATGTGGACTCAGACGACGAGGGTGAGGACGACGACTTCACCGCTGAGAAGATCCTGACGGGCAAGCCGGACCCGGGGACGCCTGGGGGGAGGCTTTATAAAGTCCGTTGGAAGGGATTCGCCGCATCCAGGGATTCGTGGGAGCCTCCGAGCAGCTTCGTGCCGAGGTATACCACGGTCTGGATGGACTATCTGAAGAAAAAGAATATTTCTTTGGATGTCAAGGACGTGTTGGTCCATTTGGTTGCTGCTGTAGCACCGTAATGCATCCCCCTTGGCATTTTTGGTTGTTTCTGTGCTTGGGAGACGGGTGAGGGCGTTCATCCGGGGATTTTTGGTCCTTGATTGGCCATCTACCCCCTTCACTCGATCTCCACATATCTATTTCATTGTGGTATACTTATTTAGTTCGACCGACGACGTTTCTCTATCTTTGATCCCCTTGGTCCATGTTGTAGATCAAGAGGAGACCGGATATGGCGTAGGGCACCGATTTTCGGTGTCCTCACCCCTCCCTTGGGGCGTGGGGGACGCCTACGACGTGTGGGGGCCTCCATGTGTCCTTGGGACATGGGGGGGGGGGGGGTTGGAGCCCATTGGGGTCCTCCCGTCCTCTCTTCAATGACTTCCGAGCGGTAACAACGCTCTGAGAAGGGGGGTGAAGCCGGTTCGGAGCCCCGTGGCCATCTTTGGGTCACTTGGGGTGTGTATCTATGTGCCGGCAAGCCGCCATTGGCTGATATCATACTCTCCCATCCACCTGACCTAACCCGATGTGATAGTGTGATAGGTTTGGCCATTCCGGCTATGAGCGGCCATATTCAGTACCGAGGCGCCGCCAGCTGAGATTTATATATCAGAATATCAGGAATCAACGGGGTTTTTTTATCATAATGTTTCCGTAATTTTTCCGCCTTCCGTTCTGATGGTCAATGTATCGGCGACTGTCAGGTGGCTCGCGATTTTGCGGTAACTGATTGGTTAACTGTTATTTCCAGATATTTTGGCGGAAACCCCGATGAAGGGTCAGATTTCAAAAGTAAAGGGTTCGTTGCTTCCGCAATTTTCTAAATATGCACTCGAAATTTTAATCTGAATTTTTCGCGATGTCGAAATCGGATTTTCGACTTGGACATCGCCGCACTTGAGTTGGTCTTCTTCGAGTGGTCATACTCCTTTCCCTATGCCCAAATCAGGTTTCCCTTATACTTGCCACCCATTTGACTTGGAGATATAAAGGAAACAAAAGTGAATCGTGGGACCACTTTGAAGGGCCATATCTACGCGCGAGTGTGAGGAAAGAGAATAAGGAAGGTTGCGTTGCAAGCGCCTTAGTCTCAACTTATTTTTAGTAGGGTCCAACACCTTAAGTCGTCACACACACTCGTTGTATCATAGGATCATGGTCAACATGGTAGAAACTTGTTTATGACTTGTTGACCATGTGTCCGGACTTGATAATATGACTTTCAAGTGTAGCGCATGAGTCTTGCGGTTGCATAGCATCTTTCCTTAGGTTCCCACGTCCATTTAACCCAAAGTTATGACCATGGAGGGGCATGGCATACCATGGTGGGAGCCAATTTTAAGGGCTATGTGTGATATTGGTAGTATATGTCTTGATATGCTCACGCCCATGCTATATATCTTCGTGTGGCCGAAGAAATGGAGAGCCACACGCGACAAGGGCTTTGCCCATGTCCCAATTGTGGAATTCAAAGCGCTAGGCTAAGTCTACCGCGTATGTATTGCTCATGGTATGTTTGGCAAAGAGATCCATGAGTGCACTCCCATTTTCATGGGGCATGTAGATATGAGTGGCGAAGGTATCTCCATGCGCCCGATTGGGGATCCAAGTGGGGGAATTGTTTGCAAATGGTTCCAGTCATTTGTGTATTGAACCATGAGCGGATATCATGGGTGAGCATAGAGATATACTATCATGACAACTTTATATTTGGACATATTTTCATGTTTTTGACCTCAATCTTTGCTCATTTTTGCGTTTTGTGTACTTACCTGGTCGGCAAACAGCAAGAAGCCTATGGAGAGTCGAACCATGGTATGTTGTTCATATGTTGGCATATGCTTTGGAGTTGAACACCAGCATATGCCGGATCGCGTACTCCATCCGGCTTGGCGCACGAAGGATTACAAGATTTGGTCTCAAGATCATGGGCTGACTTGGGCAGTGCGTGGCGCCCGTATCCGAAGGGGTTTCGAGGGTAAAGTGGGGATGTACATGGGCATTGACCTTTGGTCTCTATCCTCCATGAATACTAGACTTCGATTCCCTGCGTACTTTGAGCCTTCAGATAAGTGGTAACTTCAATTTTGAGCATATATTTGATATATGGCCAATATGGTGTGCATTGGCAGTTTTTGGTATGTTATGAGTTCAAACTCATGGGGCATATCTCTAAGCCCATTCGACTCCAAGTCCAACCAAGTATATGTCAGGGTAGGGCATGGTCCTGAGTGCCACTCTAGGCCATGACACGCCACCTCCCCTATCGGGCTAGGATTTAGAGGCTTGGGAGTGAACACATTTCTGGGGTTTGTGTAGTGACTTTTGATACATGGCATTTAGAGATCTTATTTAACTGGGTTCAGGGCATCATGTTGGTGAGTCAAGGGAAGGTCTTGAGTCCAGGGAATGAGGGGTCTATGGCTGTGATTGCGTACGTTTCCATCTTTCCCCAACTTTGCTTTATTTGTGTTCATACGCCAATTTCAGGGCTTTCCTCTTTGGTGCAATTCTTGTACATGCCCGCCACCGTGGGACGACCGGTGTGCTGAACGGAAGCCCGCAGCGTATATTGGATTGTGGATTGGGTTATTGCTGTATTTGTGGGATCTGGTTGCTGTTCAGGGTTGAAGGAGGATTTTATTTTCTACATTTTTGGATTTTGGACCCTAGATTTTGATAAATGCAATCGTTGATCAGGAGCAAGTCGGCAGGGGTAACAGGCGGAAGGGGCAAAGCGGGGGCCGGTCCTGGTAGGGACCTTCTTTAATTGCCGGAGCCTTCAGTTTTTGGCCTTGGAGATGCGGCATTTTGAACTCAGCGGCACTACTAGCGGCTGTAATAAGGGAAAACCCCGCGACTTAGATTACCCCGCCTGTTGGACTCGTGCGCGCCGAAATCTGACTACGCGCCAGTCCCCCCAAACGGAAAAAAAGGGTGTTGGCGGGACTCGACCGCCACAGTACTCCCTCCTACACATAATACACCCAGCTTTACCCATTGGACCATTGGTTCGCCTGCGACGTCGCCCGAAAATATCATTTATGGATTTGGTCCTTCCGACGAAATTTTTTAAAAAAAACCAAGCCAACGGCCGAAGCCGGCGGCTGCTGGGTTTTCCCAGCCATGCGCCGAGGTTGTCGACGGCCCCTGGGCCCCTCGCGCACCTCGGTTGAGTTACAAACTTGACCACTTTCGGTCACATTGTGCACAATCATTGGCCCATTTCCACCATTGAGCCTAATGGTGAAGGGAGGGGCGTAAGAGGTGCTTGGGCCAAAACTTTGCCCCAAAGGTGAGTTTCCTTGGAACTTTTTTGAGTTCGGAAGACCTTCTTAACACAAAAAGAACACACCCTATCCGTCACGGCCCTAGGGATGGTCAGACCTTAGCCTAAGGGTGGAGGGGTAGAAAAGTGACGCTCTTTTGAATGGCTACTTCTTGGTGGCAACAAGTGTTTGGCAACACAATGTAAGGATAGTGTGCACCTTTGGAAAGCTTGTTTTCCATATTGACGCCCCTTTCCATAACAAGGAAAGGTATCAAACAAAAATGGTGACCAAGTAAGGTTGGCACTCGTTTGTAGTCGTTGGTGTAGCTCGGAGTGGCCACTTTTTGAGGTGGTTTGTTGTTCCCAAAGTGTGCCACTCCAAGACCTCCAAGGACTTTTGTATGGGCCTTAGTGTGAGCCTTCCTTGGTCACCGGTGGCTTTTGGTGCTACAAAGACCTCTTGAACACAAAAAGAACACCCCATATCACACTAAGGTCAACAAATAATGTGTATTCTCTCTGCTTCTAGTGGTTTTGCAACAAAAGTTGGAGCAAAAGTTGGTCACTACAACATTGTACCACACCAATTTGCCACCCTTGATGATAGGCAACCGACAAATGCTATAATTAGAACACATCCCCCAGCCAGCCTTGTGTTGTAAACGTCAAAAGCACTTAGAAACGTGTTGAATGACTATGACTTACCTTGTGCAGGCAGATGCAAGCTATATTTTGGTGGCAAAAGCAAACAATCTTCACAATTGCACACCTCCGTCCCAACCAACATGTGCAGAATTGGTCCAAACACCCCAACGGCCGAACAACGTACTTGTGACCTATGGAAAGGGACCCTAACCACGAGTTAAACCCATAAAACGTACGTCACCCTGTGGCCAAACACCCAAAAACGAACTTCTAAACTCGAAACATGGGACATGTCGAGATCCAACCCATCATGTCTCAAGGACATGGCATGCTCAGAGTACATGACCAATGACCAAAGTTTCACTTTAAGGGAACAAACCCCCAACAAGTACAACACAGGACCAACCAAAAGACAACTCAAACCACGTTTTCGACATGACTAGACAGCTGCAAGCTGTCCAATGCAAAAAACACCACTTCGAACGCAAACAGTGGCACAAAGTTATTGAAATGCGTCTACATACAACTGAGTCCAAGTTAGTGGGGTTGGGGTAAAAAGTGGTCCTCTAAGTGTCTGAAAGTTTGACCAAATTACACAGCGAAATCGACGACTCGACGACATTACAGATAGCTCAAAGGTAAACAGACACCTGGAAAAGACATTCCCAGCGTCTCAACCTTTCATCTGCCAAAAATTTCGAGAAAATCTCAAAACTCTGCGCGTCGCGGTTCAGTCCAAGTTAGCGGGGTTTTCCCTTAATGCTTACGCGCGGCACATTTTGGGTGTCGTTCAAATTTTGGGAATACCTTCAGCAGGAAACCACCAAATGGGGATTTTTTTGACAGATCTGTAGCTTGAGAGCTGTTGGAGAGCTGCGAGCATCAGAATATCTGTCACAATGCACTGTAGCAGAATTTCGGTCCTGGGGGGTTGTGGCATTTTGGCCCATATCTGGCAAAATCCCAAAATTGCCGTTCAAATTTTGGACATTTCTTCCTTTTAGGACATGTTTCAAAGGACATTCTCCAAAAAAGGGCGCCACAAAACTCACCGGTGGCGCCAAGTTACCCCCCCGGGACATTTGTTGCACCCACCGTGCAACATGGAAAAAATTGCCCAAAACAGGCGACCCCCCCTACCATCCCCCCCAAATAGCTCAAAGTGAGCAAGAGACGGCCTAGCACGGCCAAGCATATCCTTTTAGTACATGTTTCAAGCTACATTCTCAAAAAAAAAGCGCCACGAAACTCACCGGTGGCGCCAAGTTACCCCCCCGGGACATTCGGTGCACCCCCGAAAATACTCTGTGCCACTGTCACGGTGAAACTTGGAAAGCCCCACCCCCCACCCAAAATAGCTCAAATTGAGCAAGAGGCGGCCTAGCACGGCCAAGGATATCCTTTTAGGACATGTTTCAAAGGACATTGTCTAAAAAAAAGCGCCACAAAACTCACCGTTAGCGCCAAGTTACGTCCCGGGAGAAAAAAATTCCCCCCTAAAAATCAGGGAAATTTTTGGTAAAATTTTACGAAGTCAAAATGAAACATTGCAAAATGTTTCAAAACCCGTTGGATATGAGGCATATTTAAATACATTCATGTATTCTACACAAAAAGGGCTTTCAAACAAAAAAAACGGTTTGTAAAACGGTCACAGTGGCACCAAGTTATGAATTTTGGGGGCCGGACGCATGTGACTGTGTATGCAAGTGTGCACTTGGTGAGTTTTAGGTAAGTTGGTGGTATTATGCCGCCTATGTGGGCCTTCCGGCCCAATCTTTGATGCGTGCATGTGCCCATTGATGCCCCAGGGCACACTGATTGATAATTGGTAAGGTTCTCGAGCGGGGGCGCCCGCCCCGGCCTTGTTTTTTTAAAAATTTTGAAAAAACCAAGACAAATCTATAAGCAAAAACGCCAGCGCAGGAGCCAGTGGCAGTGCTGCTCCAGCGGTCCAAGCGCCGGAACCGCAGCCGGGAAGCGCAGGTTCCATCTCTGCTGCGGGCGGTGTCGATGGCAAGTGTTATCCGCAGAAATGCGTTTTTCTGCGGATAAGGGCTTATCCGCAGAAAGAGCCGCCGGAGCCGGATTTCTGGCAGAAAAATGGCGCCGCCGCCAGTTGCGCAGCACCTGGGGCGCCCGGGAATCGAACCGACGACCCCTGCCGCTGGCGGCTTGCGCTCTGCCCAACTAGACAGCGCCAAAACGGCCCGCACTCCAGAAATAGCGCATATTAATTTGTCCAGGTATGATCGAAAATTTTAAAAAAAGCAAAGGCCCCGGGCGATTCCCGGGGCCATTCTCACACTTGCGCTGCGCTTTCCCTGCCTCACACCCTCCCATGACATGCATGCACATATTCGGACAATATTTGGGAGGGAAGGGAGTGTATACGTAGGGCAAAGTGGGTGTTTTTAAGGTGTCTGGGTGTTTTGGTACCATGGTGCAACAAGCAGGTTTCCCAAACTCCCGGGGGGGTAACTTGGCGCCACCGGCTCGGTTTTTGGCGCTTTTTTTTCCCTTGGCACCGCAAAAGTGTCTACTTTTTGAATAACTAGACCCGGTTGGGGTGGTTTGACCGCATTTTTGCGTTCTCGGACCGTTTTTGGTCGGGGGTCCCCCCCAAAATTGCCTACCCCTACTGGTTTCCACAAGCAGGTTTTCCAAAGTACCGGGGGGGTAACTTGGCGCCACCGGCTCGGTTTTTGGCGCTTTTTTGGGCATTATCACCGCAAAACTGTCTACTCTTTGAATAACTAGACCCGGTTGGGGTGTTTTGACCGCATTTTTGCGCTCTCGGACCGTTTTTGGTCGGGGGTCCCCCCAAAAATTGCCTACCCCTACTGGTTTCTACAAGCAGGTTTTCCAAACTCCCGGGGAGGTAACTTGGCGCCACCGGCTCGGTTTTTGGCGCTTTTTTTTCCCTTGGCACCGCAAAAGTGTCTACTTTTTGAATAACTAGACCCGGTTGTGGTGGTTTGACCGCATTTTTGCGTTCCCGGACCGTTTTTGGTTGGGGGTCCCCCCAAAAATGGCTCAACCTTGTCCTGGTCACCACCACTACTCGGGGGGGTTTCTTCAATATCTTCTTCATCATCATCACCTATATCTCCAATGTCTTCACTAGCATCGGCAACATCTTGAGCAAAATCCGACTCATCGGAGTCCGACAGCCCATTGTAATCATCTTGAGGCTCAACATCGCTCTCAACTTCGTCCACACCAACCTCCACCCTCACTTCCTCCGGAGAGGTGCATGGTTTCATTGCAGTTGAAGCTACATTCTTGCGCGAAGTTCCGAAAATATAGGGTGAAACACTATGGTTGGTATGCGGTGCACAATGCCTTCATTTATTGTACTGCAGCCCATTCATGGCCGTCTGAAGAGGTTTTTTGCGCTGTTTGCTTCGTGTACTGCTTATTAATCCACATCATCATCGGACTCTTCTTTAACTTTTGGCTTATAAGGTGAACTTTCACTCAAGCAATCAACATCAATGATCTTTCTTCTAATGGGTGGCATAGTGACAATTCACCCAAAAATTCTACAATTCAGAAACAGAATAAAATTTGTGTTCAGGCATGTCATCCAACAGGCAGTCACCAGTGCAGACAGCTCTGATCTGGCATTTCAAAAAAAAAATCTGCTCAATTTCGCTTTTTTCTGCCAGAAATCCGACCGCCGCAGACATTTCTGCGGATAAGCCCTTATCCGCAGAAAAACGCATTTCTGCGGATAAGGGAAAACCCCGCTAACTTGGACTGAACCGCGACGCGCAGAGTTTTGAGATTTTCTCGAAATTTTTGGCAGATGAAAGGTTGAGACGCTGGGAATGTCTTTTTCAGGTGTCTGTTTACCAGGTGAGCTATCTGTAATGTCGTCGAGTCGTCGATTTCGCAGTGTAATTTGGTCAAACTTTCAGACACTTAGAGGACCACTTTTTACCCCAACCCCACTAACTTGGACTGAGTTGTATGTAGACGCATTTGAATAACTTTGTGCCACTGTTTGCGTTCGAAGTGGTGTTTTTTGCATTGGACAGCTTGCAGCTGTCTAGTCATGTCGAAAACGTGGTTTGAGTTGTCTTTTGGTTGGTCCTGTGTTGTACTTGTTGGGGGTTTGTTCCCTTAAAGTGAAACTTTGGTCATTGGTCATGTACTCTGAGCATGCCATGTCCTTGAGACATGATGGGTTGGATCTCGACATGTCCCATGTTTCGAGTTTAGAAGTTCGTTTTTGGGTGTTTGGCCACAGGGTGACGTACGTTTTATGGGTTTAACTCGCGGTTAGGGTCCCTTTCCATAGGTCACAAGTTCGTTGTTCGGCCGTTGGGGTGTTTGGACCAATTCTGCACATGTTGGTTGGGAGAGAGATGTGCAATTGTGAAGATTGTTTGCTTTTTGCCACCAAAATGTGGCTTGCATCTGCCTGCACAAGGTAAGTCATGGTCATTCAACACGTTTCTAAGTGCTTTTGACGTTTACAACACAAGGCTGGCTTGGGGATGTGTCGTAATTATAGCATTTGTTGGTTGCCTATCATCAAGGGTGGCAAATTGGTGTGGTACAATGTTGTAGTGACCAACTTTTGCTCCAACTTTTGTTGCGAAACCACTAGAAGCAGAGAGAATACACATTATTTGTTGACATACGTTGTGGGTTGTGGAGTGGTGCTTGAAGCCCCGTGAGCTATTATGCAGAGATATTGAAGTGCAATGGTAACCAATATAGGTTGACACTAACTTGTTAGGTTGACACTAACTTGTACTCTATGAGGGGTCGTGGAGTGACACCCCTAGAGGTGGTTTGTAGCACCCCAACACCGCCGCATAGTGTGCCACCCAAGCACTAAAGCACCACAAGTGCTGTGAGACCAAGCTATCCTTTCCTTATGCACCCAAACACTTTTTATTGTAGGATATAGCTAGAGTTGGTACTCTAGGGTGCCACTTTTCTACCCCCCCACTCTTGTGGTAAGATGTACTCTTGTGGTAAGGTGTGATATGGGGTGTTCTTTTTGTGTTCAAGAGGTCTTTGTAGCACCAAAAGGCACCGGTGACCAAGGAAGGCTCACACTAAGGCCCACACAAAAGTCCTTGGAGGTCTTGGAGTGGCACACTTTGGGAACAACAAACCACCTCAAAAAGTGGCCACTCCGAGCTACACCAACGACTACAAACGAGTGCCAACCTTACTTGGTTACCATTTTTGTTTGATACCTTTCCTTGTTATGGAAAGGGGCGTCAAAATGGAAAACAAGCTTTCCAAAGGTGCACACTATCCTTACTTTGTGTTGCCAAACACTTGTTGCCACCAAGAAGTAGCCATTCAAAAGAGGGTCACTTTTCTACCCCTCCACCCTTAGGCTAAGGTCTGACCATCCCTAGGGCCGTGACGGATAGGGTGTGTTCTTTTTGTGTTAAGAAGGTCTTCCGAACTCAAAAAAGTTCCAAGGAAAACTCACCTTTGGGGCAAAGTTTTGGCCCAAGCACCTCTTTGGCCCCTCCCTTCACCATTAGGCTCAATGATGGAAATGGGCCAATGATTGTGCACAATGTGACCGAAAGTGGTCAAGTTTGTAACTCAACCGAGGTGCCCGGGGGGCCCAGGGGCCGTCGACAACCTCGGCGCATGGCTGGGAAAAGCCAGCAGCCGCCGGCTTCGGCCGGTGGCTTGGTTTTTTTTAAAAAATTTCGTCGGAGGAACCAAATCCATAGATAATATTTTCGGATCCGGTTACAGGCAAACCAATGGCCCAATGGGTAAAGCCGGACACATTATTCGTAGGAGGGAGCACTGCGACGGTTCGAGTCCCGCCATGCTCCCTTTTTTCCGTTTGGGGGGACTGGCGCGCAGTCAGATTTCGGCGCGCATCGGCGCGCGCCAGTCCAACAGGCGGGGTAATCTAAGTCGCGGGGTTTTCCCTTAACACTTGCCGGTGTCGATTGGTGGCGCTGGCGCACAGATTTTCTCAATTTTTGAACAAAGTGTAAAGTTTTTTACAATGAAAATTTGACGCAACCCCAAAATGCGTCTACTTCAGGCAGCTAAATCTAGGGTCCCCTGGCAAATCCTCTCCCCCCCCACCTGGGATCCCATTCCCCATCAGTGCAGCTGCCACGGCGTCCAACTCCGACCCCAAAAATCGGCGGCAGCCAAGAGAAAACCCCAAAATTTGAACGCGGCTGTAAATCTATTAACAGCCGCTGGTACGTGAAGTGGTGCGGGGCCCCAAGTGGCCTCGCTATTGATCGAATCGCGTGTTTTGTTGTGCAGAGAGGAAGGGAATGTACTTAGCATGTAAGGGCCGGAAGGGGCTGGCCATGACGTTGACCTTTTTTTTGACGTTCGTTTTGCCATTTTACAACTTTTTCTAGTGGTTCGGGTTTTGCATGCCATTAGCCCACTAACGTATCCATGTGGGTGAAATGACACATGGTTTCACCCACACAACAGTTAGACGTATACCCACATGTGCCCACATTTTCCCCCCGCTAAAACAAAATTGCACTTTGTACAAGGTGACTGTGTCCTTGCAAGATGCCATGTGCCATGCAAGGGGTGCAGGGTCTGGCAACACTGAGGGGAGTGGGCTTTGCTGAGACATGCAGGTTGCCGGTAGGCCCTGTAGGGACGAGGAGCCTCCAGCTCGTATATGCTTGTATTTGTCTCTTGTTGTCTAGGCCCACCCACTATCCTGCCGTGTGCAATCCTCTTCACCACACGTGTGTGAGAAGGTTAATTGTATGCTGTGTGGACCTGCTATTGTGCCGCACTCCGAAAGGCCGGCGCGAAGTGCGTTGTGTATTTGTGTGCTACATTTATGCATGCACAAGTTTCTCAATTTTCTTTGACCCCCCCCGTTTGGGACACATCATCATAATGTGTGTGTTTTTTTGTGCTCACTGTGTGTTTGTATCTCCGCTTTGTGGGCCAAATTAAGAAGTCAATGGAGTGACAAAAACCCGAAAGCCCGGCACCAAGAAGTATGTGCATGTGTGCATGTACATTTGTGGGTTTTGCTTTGCTACCCCCACTTGTTATGCATCATGCTTGTAATGTCACATGTATATGGAGGAAATCTCAAAATAATCTTTATTTTCCACAAAGACGTATATTCTTGTTGGAAATATTGAAAGAGCTTTGCGGATTCACAAGTGACAAAGTATTTATTCCACTTCTGCTTGTTTTTCAGCAATTCCGGAAATGACTTAGGTTCATTTCATGTGCGTACAATGTTTCTAGGTTTTTTTTCGTCGATTTCTTTCTTCTGTGGGGTTGCATTTCCCGATGATCGAAAACCGTGCACCGCCACTTCATAGGACAACACAAAAGTAACCTCCGCATGCAAGGAAAACTTGTAAACAAACCATCACTCCCCGGCACACGTTGGCATGCACCATGCATCCATCTTTGCACCGCAGCATGCCAATCGGCAGAACATTGATGCACGTGAAAACCCCATTGAGAAGCTTCTTGCCCCCACATTCAACAAGTCACTCCATACCAAGGGTACCGCAACCTTGAATGGCTCTATGGGGAAATTGAGGCCCCTGAGAATCGCTCCATTAAACACTTGGCTGTGAATTCCTCACCCGACCATCCTATGAATTCATTAATTCATTCTTGAACAGCACCCCAACTCTTGCACTTGCTCACGGAGTGAAAACCGTGCTCAAACCCAATGTGTTTGATCGCGTTCTTCATAGAGCACATCACTCATTGCGTGACCAACGGAAAATCCAGCTTTCTAGGCTCATCCCCCTCCAAACCGCAGGCTACAACCCACGACTGCAACATGCGGTACGGCACAAGTGCCTACGGCTTGTGAAGGAGCATGGCTTGCCTGCACACCTAGAAAAATGGTTGTTGCACTACCATGAAAGACCCCACGAATTCAGCAAGCCATACAAGGGACCCGAAATATGTCTATTATGCGACACAGTGTTGCTGCACTGCGTGCACACACCAAACACACAACTGATGTGCACATGCTAAAACTGAAGGGAAGGCAACACCACATCAAACAAGCAATTCAGTTAACTTGCCATGCCCGGCATTCATTGCCGTGCCATGTTTCCTTAAGGCCCGATACCCTAGCCCATTCGTTGATAACTAGTCACACTTGGTGCCATGTCACCCGGAACAGTGGGCGCAATAACTGACGCCGGTGCACCTCCAATGCAACCCCCAAAATGCCATAAATGCCACCTTGCCCATCCCCTAGTTTGTCAGGGAAACCCTAGATGCACTCTACATAGCATGCGGCAAGCTCTACATAGCATGCGGCAAGCTCTCCCTGACTGCCACTACACACGTCATTCACAAAGCTGCAACGGCCGACACCATTGCAGAGCACAATGCTGCGTAATCCTGAAGTACCGCGGAATGGACCTCGCTGGATCCACCACGGTCAACGCACGCCTACGCATACTGCACCCATAGGCAGCATTTTGGGATAAGGAGCCCTGTAACTTACATGTAACCTGCAGCACATAGATGCACAATAGCAGAATTGAATATGGTCCCTGACCCGAACTTTGGCACAGTGGGCCGCTAGGGCTCCAACAAGGATGCTGCACGGTATGTGATCAGTGAGAACCTGGGCTTTGTTGAAGAAATGGTTGTATTACAAATGGCAAATGACACAGGCTGAAAAACCCGTTGAACACAGCCGACATACAGGCGAATCTAGGCCGGCTATTCACGACAACACAAGCCCCTTGGGCTTTCATGCTGATGCGGTGGTGCCCGATGTAAGTTGGCCCAGATGTCTCGCACACTTGTCATGGACAGTGTGCCCCATCCTGGGAAAGCATAATGTAATTTCATTAACAACACAATTCGGCACCTACCAATTTGTTTTGAAAAGCGACGTAGCGGATGCTTTGCCGTGAGCAATGAGTAACCTACACTGTAACTACGAAGTAAAGGCCCAAAGTGTTTCTCAGGTAAAAACCAGCTAAAAACCAGGTAAAATGGGTAAAAATTCAATACTTGTAACTTGCTTGCAGTAACTTGCTTTGTGCGTGTTTGCTCGCTTTGCCCTCTCTTATGATGTGTATCGGACACATTTGCATGCAAATAGGCTGAAGTATGGGTGAAAACGGAGGTGTTTTGCCACTTTTACGTGTCCCGCACCACACCACCCCCATGTACATGCAATTATTGCCCTTTGCTGCCTTTTTGCGCGCGTAATATTTGCTGTTGTTTAAGGCGTCAAGGCGCTCACCGAATGTACCTCGTCGTCAGGTGGATGGGTCGCAGGTTGCACACAAGCGTCAGCACAACAAAGCGGCCACAACGATTGGTTTCTGAAGCACATCGTGCAGCATAGTGCGTGTGAGTGCAGCGGCACAAGACATCACTCTTAGCCCTATTATTACTCTTCGATTAGTTTCTGCTCTGAGCTCTTCCCTAAAGTTAGCATGATCCATGGTATACTTTTTGGGGACAGGGTACAAAGAACAAACAGATCCGGATGTGCTGTTGGTAAACATTCATAGCAGGCAACACACAAACAAACAAATGGTCCCATAGACCCCACGACAATGTCCTGGGGTCGGGTCCAGGTCAGCCCTTCCCTGTGTCCTCCAAATATTTGATCAATATTTCAGAGCACGGACCCAGGGGCAGTGGGGACCATCGTGCCGGCAAAGGTATGCCCCACTTTGTTGCATTCGCACGCAGGGCAGGCTCCCAGTCACAGTTGGGGTATCCTTTACAGCTCAGGACGCCCCCTACATGTTGCATATTGGCTGTGGCCCCTGCCAATGTGCTCCGATAGTGCTGTGCATGTCTGGCCATATTGGGGGCCATGGACTTCGTGGTGGGTGCTGCATTCGGGGCCTCTGGTGACAGCATTTTTCGAAACTGTCCAGGCGTGGAGTCCCCTAGTCGTGACTTGACTGTCACCGATTTCAGCCTGATGTAGTCCCCTGTGTGCAAGGGCCTGAGGCGTGCTTCCAGGAAGTCCAGCTGTGGTCCCCATTGTTCCACTGTGACGTCCATACCTGTGATTTTCTTGACCGCCAATTGCACCTGCGCTGCCTTCCTATTCACTGCCTCCTCCCATGTGGGCGCCGTCTTACTACGCCTCACAATGATGCGTGTTAAAAAATTATCACGGTATCGTACATGGGGGGTTCCTGGAATGGGCTTGGCAAGCTCCAATTCACGCATCACCAGCGTCAGGCATGCCAGCTGGGCAGATGCTGAGCCCCCAATGGGCACTCCTGCCACCTGGCTCGGGATACTTGACAAACAAACAAATTTCGTGTTGCACTCCAGATCAAACTGTACAAAATGGAACATATCCTCTGTGTTCAGTTCCCAGAAGCTGCACGTATTGCCAATGTCACATGTATCTGCCTTCCTGCCCCTCCCTTTGGAGACCCAGAAACGAATCGGGCCTCTGGTGGACTTCGTTTCCTGTGTGCGTCGCACCAGTTCCCTCAGAGCAGGCAAAATTGCATGGCGTGGGATACGTGGAAACATTTCCACCAAATCTAACTCTAGCCAGAAAGCCTTCTCCCCTTTCCGAGGCACCCTGCAGGACTGCTTCCATCTGGCAAGGACATGGAGCAAGTCCTTCATAGATAGTAACTCACAAGGTTTCAGCACGCTGACAACTAAACGCCAGAAAAGGGTCAGGACTCGGCCCATGATTTTATTGAGCTTTTTGAACGGGTGTGCGGCCTGTGTCAAAATCTCACGTGCCTTCAGCCATCCCTCCTCTTCCTGTGATTTCCACTTTACTAATAACTGGCACCCAGGCGCACGCAACACAAAACTCTGTTGTTGTGTCTGTGTTGGGGGCTTCAGGTGACTGGAGGACAGATGTTGCCCCTGTGCGCCCTTCCGACGCTTCAGACCGGCAGTTAAGGCAGGGTCTTGAAGAGAGTCCAGACCTTTTCGCTTCTTGGTTCGCCGTTTGTGTGTCATCGGCTTTGAGTTCGCGTTTTTTACTGCTTGCTGCCAAATGGCACGGTAATCAGCCGAGGTACCACGCAGATGTGGAGTG
This sequence comes from Eutreptiella sp. 'Long Island Sound 2002', assembly GCA_964036045.1. Taxonomy (NCBI): domain Eukaryota; phylum Euglenozoa; class Euglenophyceae; order Eutreptiales; family Eutreptiaceae; genus Eutreptiella; species Eutreptiella sp. 'Long Island Sound 2002'. Next base: position 137,321,247 of record OZ038382.1, read on the forward strand.
GTCGAGGTACCTATCATGTGTGTCTTTGCGTCTGCGACCAGCTGTGTGTACAGTGCCTCATGTGCGTCGTCTGTGGTCATGTATGTGCTGTGTATGGAGTATAGATGAGGTGTACGGAAAAAATGCTTACTGTAGAGGCTGCAGATCAGGACTATGCAGGCGCCCCATAAGCAGCTGACGGCTTTATCAAAGGGGCCGCAGACCCAGTCCTGTGGCAGTCTACGTCTCACAGCCTTCAGTGTGTTTTCACTAATATACTGTTTGGGGTACGTGTCGCGTAGCCCCTTCACATGTGTCTGTATGGCACACATGCAGTTCAGCAACAGGTCCTCCCTTTCCATTGGGGACAGTCCCGGTATGCCACACAGGGTGCGGCGCATCGGTTTTTCGCAGTAGGCCCCCACAGTCTTCCACCCAGGTATCGTCGCGTGCTTCAGATTCTGCTGGAGGCACTCAACACCCAGTGTGCCGACGAGGGGCTGGATGACTGAAAAAGATCGTGTAAAACAGTGTCCCTCAACCAAGGGGACACCCATTGCTCATGTATGACCTGGCATTCACACTGTCCTGCTTCGAGAATTTGCCACATTCGGCCGGTGGTAATATTCAGTTTGTGGGAGTTCAAGACATCCCCCACCAGTTTGGTGCGCACAGAGACAAGCGTAAGTATGCTGCACAAATACTCTGCATATGCTGGGGGTACCTGGGGTGTGGTGAGCAGTGTGTCTTTGAGTGTGCGTGAGAGGGACGTCTTCAAGGGCGGCGTAAGGCATGGTATTTTGAAGACCAGTGAGGACATTATTTTCACCCCTGTGTCTCGCTGGATGTGTTCGCTGGCCTTCGCAAATACCTGCCTGTATGGTGAGCATAACCTGGCATACCAGGAATACCTGGGAGTATACGGGTAAAAAAGGGGGTTTTGGGAGAAAGGGGTATGTGGCATGTACAGGTGGGTACGAATGTATAATGCACAATGCATGCATAGGTGGGTTGGGGAATACCTCTAGTTTGCCAATTGTGATGGTCAATGTTGTGTTTGAAACTACCCCATTTTGGGCTCTTGGGGTATACGGCCGTATACTCAAGGCTCCAATACCTCAGTATACGGCCGTATACTCTGGAGTATACGGCCGTATACTTAGAGCATACGGCCGTATACTGGGGGTATTTGTTTGCACCAGGTGGTTGTTTCAAGTTGAAAAATTCCATTGTTGTGCCTTTTGTGCCCATCTTGTTGCATGCTTTGCCTTTGCCCAACAATTGCACACCACTTGAAACCAATCTAGGCTCATACTTCACGCAAGATTGCAATGTATGTCTCCATATGTGTCCATTCCAATCCATATTATGTTGCTTCTTGCTCTCCCAGGCCCTCTTTTTCTGCCACCATGACTGATGCGGGCACTCATGCCTTTTTGAAGAAGTGGGCCGATGCCGTAGCTCTCCGCACAGTGCACAGAGGTGTTTACAGCCCCGACAGCACACGCACCGTGTCTTGGCCTTCTCTTGAGAATTGTGCTTGGTCCACCTTGGACACCCCTGTGGCCCTGGTGAAGCTAACGCACCCCGGCGTTGCCCAACCCCACAGCCTCAGTGACCCTTTGTTGTCGTTGTTTGACAACAACCCTAATCTGCAAGCTATTGTGTTGCAGCTCCATGATTCGGATGCCCGCGCTGTCGTGGAGCATGTTAAAAAAAGCTGTGGGGGACCCAATAGGGGGATGAGTTTGTATTTGAGGGAATGGGAGATGCAGGATGGCTCTCCGGGGTTTCATGTCTCGGGGGACGTGGCCGCTGGCTGGCGCAAATGGGAGTGCAAGGCCCAGCAAGTGCAGCGGGGGCATTGGGAGGACACCGCCCCCCTCTACTCCCTCCACTCCCAATCGCCATGGTCCTGGCATGCCGATTTGGAGGGCCACACCCTCCCCACCTGGTACAAGGGTACTGGGATGCACCCCTCCCTTTTCTTCCCCCTCACCACCACCCCCCTTTTTGGTGTTGAACACCATCGTGTCTCCATCCCCGTTGACGTCGTCGGTCATCGTCATGTCGACGACCTCAAGGATTTCAAGCAATGGGGCCATGCTTTCCAATCTGGCTTCATTTCTGTCAGTTGGATGGACTTCAGGATGAGTATGGGGAACTTAGGGCAGATGCGGGGCTCAAAATTAACGAGGATTGGCCCGCCGAGACTCGTGCAGGGGACAGTGACACCCGCCGCACAATGACTCCACCGGAGGGGGGTGCAATGTACAGTTTCGCAAGGGAGGTCCTCATACCCCACTTGGAGACTCATTTGGGTTGGAGGTGTCCGGTCGTGAATGTTACCACCTTTATTGTGGTGAAGGCCGGTACAGTGGATGTGGAAAAAAAACAGTGTTGGCACCGTGACATTAACCTCAGCTATGTTGCCGGCCCGGACCAACACCATGTTATTTGCTTGTTTCCGATGTTCTCCCCCACACCCGATGATGGTTGTGCTGGGGATTTTGTGGTTGCATCCCACACGGGCCTCCCGGACCCTTGGGTGGTGGCCCCAATGGCCCCATTGGACATTGGGGATGTGTGGTTGGGCAATGCACTGACTGTGCATCGCGGAGGTATTTGCCCTACCACAAACCCCCATCGGCCCCGTGTTTTTGGTTTCATTTCGGCTGGTACCTCCAGGTTCGACTACAACAACACTTGCCCTGCTGTTGTTCCCCCTTGGGCCGGCAAAGCGGCTGCATTCCCCGAAGGGTCTCAAGGCCCCCATGCCACTTGTGGTGCAGTTGGTTGTGAGGTGTTGTTGGATGTGAGTGATGCTACCACAGTTTTTTGTGTTACATGTGGTAACGTGCCATTGTGTGCCACCCACGCCCTGGAGGGGCAGTGTGGTGCCTGTGAGGAGGGCGCTTGGAATCAGGGTGAGACAATGACGCAACACAGTGGTGTTGCATGGGGTCGTTGTCCGGCCCCACTTCAGTTCTACATGCCCGTTGATGGGGCTACTTTTTTTGCAATTCATGAACATTTGTCCCCTAGCCCCCTTCGAGTTGGGGTTGAGGGTCACCCTTCATATGAGGAGTGCCCGTTGCGGCAAATGCATGCTAACCCCTTGCCTTCTGTGGGCTCGGATGGCACTTTCCTTGCTTGTCCCCCCGGTTCATTGGTGGTTTGGCGGGGTTTGATTGGTGGTGTTGCTTTGGCTTCCACCGATACCACAATTGGCTGGGTTTTGCATTGGTTTGCACTTGGGCACAAGCACCACCTCATGGATGTTGCACTGGCGGAGAGCTATGGTTGGGTGAAGTGGTGGCCATTCAAGACGGTTTCAAGAAAGAAGAAGTCGAAGCCGAAGCCCAAGGCAAAGTCAAGGAAGGGCAAGGAGAAGGCCGGAGAAGAAGATCAGGACGTGGAGGAGGAGGAAGAGGAGAAGCAAGAGCTGTGGTGCATCTGCAATCAGGTATTTGTGGGATCCGGGCATGGGTTGAACTGTGTTGTTGTTATTCATTAAGTCCCATTTATCTCAAAAGGTAGGGTCACTGGTGGGTTTTTTTGTTTGGCCTGTCTTCAGCGCCTCCCTATATGGTTGCAGTTCTTCAGGTTGAGTTGAATTGAATTGATCATCAACCTCTTCAATTTCTTCCCAGGATTCTTCAATGGCCTACACATGTTTTTGCATGTTTGAGGGCAGTGGGGTTTGAACCAGGAACGTTTCGTTTGCAAGTGTAGCATGCATACCTCTCACCCACCCAGTGCCATGGTGGTGGAATACGGCCGTATACCTTGTGTATACGGCCGTATACCCACGGTATACGGCCGTATACCCCCAGTATACGGCCGTATACCGCGAGTATACGGCCGTATACCTGCCCACCCATTTTGAGTATACGGCCGTATACTCCGAGGTATACGGCCGTATACTCGGAGGTATACGGCCGTATACTCATAGTATTTGTTGCCAATTTCGATCTATTTTGCCTAGTTCTTTGTTAGAATTCCACCCTTTCTTCCCATTCAGGTCCAGTATGATCCCTGGCCACTGCGGAGCATCACCGCTTACGAGGTGGCCGAGCCCGAGGTGTCGGAGTTGGTGGCGCCAAAGGCTGCCGCAGGACAAGTGATCTCCGGTCGGGAGTACGTGGACCCTATTCCTGTGGGTCGGGGGGATGTTGCCAGTGCGCCCTCCGACCTGGCGTGCACCACTGGCAAGGACACGGGATACTATTCCCGTTTGAATGTCCGTGCCAGTGGTGCACTTTACGACATTCGCCTGCCCATTAGGGTTGTGGCGAATGTCGCAAAGGGAGGGGGGGTTGTGGAGGCCATTTGGGGGGCTACGGTGTGGACCAAGAGCTCCGGGAAGGTGCGGGTTTTTTTGAGCACCACGGGGGGAAAATGGAGCATTTCGGACTCCATTATGGTGCTCCAAAGTTTTGGGGGGGAGCCTGTCCCCGGGGAGCACTCCCTCGCCCTCCAGGCCGAGTTGGCCTCGAGGGCGGAGAAACGGCTTGGGGGGAGGGGGCTGAAGCGGGCTCATGATGAGCCCGCTGAGCCAAGGGCCACCCCTGCACCCATCCCCACCCGGAAGGCCCCCAAGCCTTCCGGGTCTGCTGCTGCTGCTGTTGCTGTTGGCTCGGGGGGGCTTGAGGGGTTTGGGGGGGTGGGGAGGATTGAAGCAGCTGCCCGCCGTGGCACATGCGAGGCCCTGGGGGACCTCGATGTGCCCAGCACCGCTGACATTGTCAGCGGTGTTGTGGCGGGCTTGGGGAAGTCCCGGCTGAACATCTCTCGAGAGATCGGGGAGTTCAGCCAGACTTCCCTGACCTCCTTGAGGGAGGCCAATGCCTCCCTCAAGGAGGAGCTGAAGGTTGCCCATGCTGAGGGTGACGCCAAGGACAAGAGGATTGCGGACCTGGAGACCAAGTTGGCCGATGCCACCACAAGTGCCCATGACTGGCACCTCAAGGCCAAGGAGTTGGAGACGCAACTCCAAGCGGCCAAGGCCAACGAGGAGTGGCCGAGGTCCATTGTGGCCCATAGTGTCACACGGAGTGCACCCCCACCCCAAGGGTCTTGGAGTCAGGGCAGTGGGAGTCAGGGCAGTCAGGCCGCCTCCCCAGCACGTGGCCTACCCCCAAAGCCGCAATGACTACCCCCATCCAACCCCGCCCTTGCAGCTTTATGCCGACAGTTGGTGTACCGCAAGGTGCACATCTTGGGTGTACAAGTGCACAATGTGCAGTTTGGGGCTACAGGGACACGCAGGCAGGGGAAGGATTGGCGTTGTGCGCGCTTGTGCGGCGGCAATGAAAGGCAAAGGGAGCTAATTTGCCTTTCAAATGCACATGCGCATGCGAATTTTCCAAGGTGGTTCCATTGGACCACCATTCAAGTGGTACAATGCGATACTTCACAAAGAATGCCGGGCCATCGCCATATGAGGGATCCTTCTCCGCTTTCCGCCATATGCGTTGTCGGGGCGCACAGTGGTGGGGAGGTCTGTGTTGAAACAGGTGGAGTGCTCCATAGTCCCATGCAAGGGACCCCGACGTGGTTGGATGTACATGGAGGTGGTGTTGTGGATGCGAAGGCCTACAAGGGCTGGCCGGGTGTGGTTTTCAACTCCAAAGCCCACCACGGGCCTGCCCCATGGAGGGGGGAGCGCTATGCCATTGTTTTCTACAATGGGTGCAACACAGATTACCTCCCCGATGAGACTGTTGATGAGTTATTGGCCTATGGCTTTCGTCCTTGGGGCCACTAGTGAGCACCGTATACTACCAGTATACGGCCGTATACCTCCGAGTATACGGCCGTATACCTAGAAGTATACGGCCGTATACTCGAAGTATACGGCGAAAGATTTGTGCTGAATCGTACATGCTGTGCGCATGTTGCATGCGCCTGTGCGCACGGTTTCACTGGGCAACTGGCCCACATATGCCTGGCACATCTCTCCACAGCAATTATTGTAAGCAATATGTTTGCAAATGCCCATCAGAAGGAGAAGGGGCTTTGTTTGGAGAGCATTCAAGATTTTTGTGAGGGAATCAAACGCCGGCATTTGACCTCCTATGCAGTATGTGCCCTGCATCCACAAACGTCAACGCCAGCACCCTATTTTGTTTCACATGTTATGGCCCACCCTGTTTTTTTTACAATAGGATTGCGGGGAAAGAGGGCAACGGCAAAGACGTTTGTGGATGCAATCGGTAGCATCAGCATTGCTTGGTGACGATGTACTTTTGCGACCCCATGCCCAAGGCCTCATGATTATTTTAAAAGATGGTGAGGTGGATGTGGCCGACAAGGAGGCAATTAACCTACTCCGATGGATGCGACGGCACCACCTTTCCATCCGGGCATTGAAGGGTTGCATGAGGACCACATGCACTTGGGACCATGTGATGGCAATGCGTAAGACCCTCACACCTTACCTGTCCAAGGGGAGGGTTCTGGAGGTGGCCACTAAAGGGGGTACCCGGACATGTGGGGTGGTGGAATTGCATGATATTGTCACCACCATGGTTGCATGTGCCCATGCCGAAGACAGCATTCGGAAGTATGAGGAGAATACATATTTGGCTGTTGTAATCTGTTCTGATGCCACTGTTTTTCATAATGCCAGTGCCACACGTTGTGACGTGTTTGTGGACCTATGGGAGGATAGGGGGGCACACCATGATGGTCAGGCATGGGCCTCATGGTGGGTTTTTGATGGGGGGGACGATATGGCCCATCTGCAAAGGATGGATGCCGTGGGGAAATTGAATGACCAAGTCAAAAAACTTGAAGCCGAGGGCGGCATAGAAATTGGGGGTACTCCCAAAAAATTATTGTGTTTTGAAAGTCGGGATGGGAAAGTCATGATGTCGGGTTCGTGTGGGAAATGTTGGAATTGCAATCTCAAGTATGACCAATTTCAAGCCCATTTGTTTGCAATTGCAGATTTTCCAGTGCTTCCTCGCATTGGGTCCCTTATGTCTTGCATCCCTCCTGTCCGCAATGTTGGAGATGTGGCACATTGTTGTGCAAGGGTGGGGACAGGCATTGGGAAACGTCTCAAGGACAGCGCCCGCACATGGGGTTCACCAGGAGCTCTAAGGGCCGTGTCCCAATTCATTTCTAACCTCCGGCAAGAAACAAAGCACATCCCTGTGGCTGAGAGAGTGATGCGTGCTCCCTCGAAAGAGAAGGAACACACTCTCGACATTAACGCCTCCCGTCTTTTTTTCGAAACACCTGAGTTGCACGCCGAGTTGGTGCGCATGGTTGCAATGTATTGTACCCATGTTGTGAAGTGGGAGGGCAACGGGTGGCTCAAAACCAGTGCCGTCCTGCACCTCATGTTGCAGGCCTGTTACTATATGCAAAAGATTTGGCGCCATGTGCGTCCTGTTCCCATGGATCAACGCCAACGTTATGCATCCATGGTTACACAATTCACCAAGGCATGGGGGGCATTGGGGTGGAGTGTTCCGGTTTGGGTACATTGGGTGGTGTGCCACAGTGGGGCACACCTCCAAAGGTGGGGGAAGTTTATTAAGTTTTCCTCCATTCCCACGGAATGGAGGAACAAAAGTTTTAAAATGGACATCCGCCATTGTTTTCAAGGGTGGAAGCTGAGCAAGCCTTATGTCACCCGATGGGGACCTAGGCATGCTCTGCACCTGGATGCCCTTGATTGGGGCATCCGGTTGTGGTTTGGGGAAAAGGGTTTGGGTAGAGAGGGGATCAAGTTCTGGCATGCAACGCATGCGGAAGAAGCATCCTGCACCAAAGCACATGTAGGTATATATCATGTGATGTGCAATATGCGTAAGTGTGTATATTCGGTATATATAACATGGGGAAGTGGATCACATTTGACATTTCGGATGGGACATCAAACAAGGTTGCTTCTTGTGGTCTTCTGCTTTGCTCATATGGTGCTCTTTTGTGTGTACAATGTGTTTGGGGGTTGCAGGGTCATTAGTAAATGCAAGGGGGAGGGGTAGGTGATGAGAATGGTGGCATGGGTGGAAGGTAGAAAGTCCCCGTATACTCCAAGTATACGGCCGTATACTTCTGAGTATACGGCCGTATACTCCGAAGTATACGGCAAGAATACTTCTCCAATACTTCGAGTATACTGACAAATACCTCAAAAAGTGTAGATTGCCACACACAGGTGTGGGTGTATGGAATTGGCTTTCCGGTTTTTTGCCCCCCCCCCTATTTTCAGGGTGCTAAACTCATTTTTTTATATCCCATGGGCACACGGAACGACTAGGTACATGTGCCAAAATGGCTGCTTTGGGGGGGTATTCTTGGTATGCCAGGTTATGCTCACCATATGGCCAGCTCTGGCTCCAGAAATTTTTTGGAATCACAGACCAGTCGAAGTTTATCCTCCACTGTGAAGTCTGATCGTAGGCTCTGTACAAATTTTCTGGCCCTCTGTTGCAGTGTTTCCTGGGGCTCCGTGGCTTCACTTCTCCACCTCTTCAGGCGTACCAACCACGCCCATTTTTCCTCTCTGAGGTCAGGTATGAATGTGTTGAGCAGGCACGATCGCGGAAACTTACGCATCCACGCACACTCACGCACATGCGCACGCCAGGGACTCGTACGTTCAACTACAGACATTTGGACATTGTCCAGTCCCTGTCGCGCAATCCATTCATATAGTGGGTTATGTGCCTTCCTGTGGTTTCCCACATTCACCAGCATCCAATCCCTCCCGAGCGACAAATGTTCCTTCGGTTTTTCTATTGCTGCACGTTCATTTGCTCTCCCCCCACACTGTCCCACATACACCTGTTGACTGCCAGGTGCCCATAAAATATATATCCAGGTGCCTACCTCGGTCAGAGAAGGCCTGCACCTTCGCATCTGTGAGATGCGAATCGGGATTTCTTCTTGACTCCAATACATTACCTTATTGATCTGATCGTGACTGTCAGCGACCAAACTCCAATCTGTGGGTACCACTGTCCGTTTTCGTTTTGCGTCCCATTTCGGAAACAGTACGCTCTGTCTTTTTGACGCCTCCTTCTTGTGGCAGCCCTGAAAATATCGATGGGATGCCGTACCCTGCTCACACACTTGAAACTGGGACATATTCCACAGCAGGGTGCCATGATGTTTCTTCAGCCAACCCCCCAAGCCTGTCACAAACGCACGCGAGTCCAGTGACACAGGGCTGTCTGTAATGAGCCATAAATCAACCTGCAACTTGCCATACAACCTTGGGAAGGACCCTTTAAACAGACTATGTGCGTGCATACCGTGCGCGATGTGGTGTATGTACGGGGATGTATGTGTATGCGCGTGTGTTAGCTGGTCTCGCCACGGTCCCTCCGCTGGCACAAAAAGCAGCGCGGACTGGGGGGGTGGTCCGTCACACCACTCGCACCATCGTTTCAAGTCGTCGGTGAGGACCGGGTCCTGGAGCATCATGCCCATAGGTGTATCGCGCCAGCGTGGTACATACAGTGCCCTGCCATGGAGCGTCGATGGGGTCCTGAACGGGCTGTGGTGCGACACGGCCTTTATTTGGGATCCCTGGGTTCCCCAAACGCACGCATCTATGACATGTGTTACATGTAATTTGTCTACGAGGCACTGCACAGCACACTCTGATAGTGCCGCGGGGTGGATATGTGTATGCATTGTTGACTTCTCTTCATAGACTAAGTCCTGTGTAAATTGTGCAATGATGCCATCAGTGACATCCAGCCACGTAGTTAGTCCACGGGCGATGCACCATTGTAGCCAAGGGCTGTATAAACTATCGTATCGGCGTAGAGCACGCCACAGCACCCATGTACATGCGAACTGCTTGGCCCATTCAGGAGGAGGTGGGTCGTTAAACGGGGAGTGTTCCCCATGGAAGCTTTTGTGGCCCGGGCAGGTTATCTCACCTGCCAGGCGGCGCCATTCTTCAAGAAGCCCTTGCTGGCGCATCTGCAGCAGCTCCACATCCCGCATAGCATGCTGCAGGCGCGTCTGCAGATCATGAGGGGCAGTGTCGATCGTCTGGGACAGGTCGTTGCCCAGCGCAGAGCCGCAGGACAGAGCCAGGGTGACGGCGCTCCGCAAGATCTCCCGGATGTGGTGTCTGCAAGGGTGGGGACAGGCCACAATCAGTTCACTTGCTCTGAACGCCATTGTAGCGACCGAGCGCCAGAGCGGCGGTGTGCCTTCAGTGAACGTCCCATGCTCTAATGCGCAGTCTGGTCCCTCCCGTTTCCCGCCACTGTTCTCTCCTTCTCCGCTTCAGCACGCGCAGCAGCTAGCTGGGTCTCTTGTTTTGTCAACACAGCATTTAGATCGCGCAGCTTTTTCTCCATGGCGTCCGGGTCCTGCCCAATCCAGTCGATGGTGGTGTCGAACATCTGCTCATCAATCATTTGGTCTTCCGGAAGTACCTCGACATAATTTTTATCACGGGTCTGCAGAGTGCAACGTGTGAGGACATACGCCGTTCCTTCGTCATTCTGATTGATGACCAGCACAGGCTCCGTCTCCTTGGCCTTTCGGAACGCGCCCATCAGGATTCTTCTCGCCACGAGGTCTAAAACTCCGATACGGTGCCACGTGGGCTTCTCATTCATCTCCTTCAGTTTGGCCTCTGCAACCACGGAGCTAACGTTCCCAGACACCTTCTGCAGGTCGTCGGTATTCTTGTTCAGCCGCGTCTCGATGTCATTGAGCTTTTTGTCGTGTCCATCAACCCGGCGTTTCATTTCTGCCAGCTCAGAGTTGTCCTCATGCTCCACAAGGCGTCGTTTCATGTCGCCACCCTTCATCTCCGGATCGGTCTCCATGTCAGTTGCAGCCTGCTTCAGTTGGAGTACAGTGACTTCCCTTGTCGTCATGGACACGTGGTTTCCGGACTTGGTACGCATGGTCATAGAACCCAGGATGAAGCTGGCACCCACTGCATCATCTTGAGCGCCGAACTTCACAGTTACTGTACCATTCCAGGGCTCTGAGGCGTCCCATCCCTGAAAGCCTCGGAGGTGCTGCAGTTTTGGGCGCATGGAGTTTGCGTCTTCTGGACTAGTGAAGGGTCCCCACGTGAAACCCCATGGATCTGCTGCTGGTGGCTGCACCGCTGTTGGGATCGCCCCGCTAGGACAGGCAGTCATTGGCGGTGGCGTCTGCGGCGGTGGTGGATGCGGCATGGACATCGAGCTCTGAGAGTCACCCTGTCGTTTCCATGAAGGTGTGTGGACGAGGTGGCTGCGTCCCGTTTTATTAAAATAGACATTCAGTGCCGCCTCCTGAGTTTCCCGTGCTTGTCGGATGTTGTAACGCTCCTCACGTCGGCGTCCGGTGCGGGCGTAGTCCTTCGCTTTGGGGCATTGATGCCACCAGTGACCAATTTCGTCACAATTATCGCATGGGAAGCGGCTCGGTTGGGACCAAGTAGTTGGCATTGTAATTCAGCTCTGATATACGAGAACGATGACGTAGTACAGCGGCAGTGAGCACAAGTCTCCGGATGCGCAAGAATGAGTTACTCGACAGCAGGCTGCTCGACGAGATCAACAGTTGCTGTTGTTTAAGGCGTCAAGGCGCTCACCGAATGTACCTCGTCGTCAGGTGGACGGGTCGCAGGTTGCACACAAGCGTCAGCACAACAAAGCGACCACAACCATTGGTTTCTGAAGCACATCGTGCAGCGTAGTGCGTGTGAGTGCAGCGGCACAAGACATCACTCTTAGCCCTATTATTACTCTTCGATTAGTTTCTGCTCTGAGCTCTTCCCTAAAGTTAGCATGATCCATGGTATACTTTTTGGGGACAGGGTACAAAGAACAAACAGATCCGGATGTGCTGTTGGTAAACATTCATAGCAGGCAACACACAAACAAACAAATGGTCCCATAGATAGGGTGTATAGATAGGGTGTATTTGCGTGGTTACTATAAGTTTAGCTTGGACGCAAAAAGGGTCATTTGCGCACATAAAAGGGTTTATTTCCTTGTCTCGTGAATTCCGTTGCGGACGCAAATTAGGCCTTTTGCGCACGCAAAATCCATGTAATTGCCTCTTCACTCTAGGGGCTTCTCTTTCATGGGACATGCCTGGCAAGAAGTCCAAAGCCAAGGCCGCTGACCGAACCCCCCGGGACCCGCATCCACCGCCCAATTAACCCCGCCCCTTCTCCCCGCACTACCCACGAGCGCACCAAGGAGGTTGTTGATGAGCATGTGAAGGTGGTGGGTGTGGAAAATGTGGCGGGAAGTGGTATCCAGGTGCAACAATGTTGCATTGTGCACTCTCGGTGAACGAGATTAAGGGGTTGCCAGCTATCCCCGAGGATGTTTGCTCAGTGAGAGAGCGGCTGCAAAAATTGCAGCACGAAAACGGTGAACCCTTGAAATATCTGTTGAGGGTCAACCTGCAGGCCCGTCCAGTTGCTTTGACCAAGGGAGTTTTGAGCAATTTTGCTCTGGGCCTATACCACTGGTTGAGCCCTACCCCAATGGGGGTAATCCTGCAACTTAGCGCACAGACGTTAACGGCATTGTTTGCCATGATGCAACGTGCCCAAGGCCCCCAACGGCAATATGTGTCGGTGTACCATGTGCCGGATGCGGATCGGGAAAAGGAGGCCGGTAACCGACGGATGTGGTCAGACCCCGTCAAGGTGAAACATTGGGAAGAGCGCCTCGATACGGACACGCACATTTTTTTCCGGGAGTCCAAATTTGCGGACAGGTTGGCCTACGGAGCGATTCAGTCCATGGGTCGGCGCGAGACCTTGAAAGGACCGGCCATCCCGGATTTTACGCAGCCCACAAATTTTGTAACACAGGACGCATTTTTGGCGCTTGGTATGGGTTGTCCGTCGCTAGACATCGCATTGATATACCCCGTGTCTCGGCATCCGTTGCCGGTTCCGCCCTCAATTCTCTTAAAGGCCCCACGAGGAGTATGAGGCCACAGTCTAAGGCTACCGTTTGGTGGAGTCTAAGGACATTCTGCCATCGGACCTGCAAGGTGGATCAGTTGTGTGCCCTGCAGTTGGAGGTAGATGAGAATTGGGAAGACATTCTCCTTCGGGGCCACAACGAAGGTGGTGGGCGCCGGTATTAGACCGCCCCGGGAAATGTAACAAGTGGCTCCCCTAGGAAATTAAGTGGCGTTTGCTGCGCATTCTGGCAGACCTTTTTCCGGTCCTTGATGACCTGGTGGACAGGGAGCCCCGGTTGGTGGAACGGATGGACGCCCCTCCCTGGAGGGGCTACCAATGGCCGCACCGCGATTTCATGCTTACGTTGCGGGGTGCCGCGGACACGAGGGTGGTTGTCATATCCCTGCAGGATGATCCTCCAGAAAAATCTTTGCGAATTGCACCGGGGACGAGCCATGGCTACCACACGTCCAACACGTGGCACGTGGTCGAGCAAAAGCGTGGCAGTGTTTTGCTGATGGATGGAACGTTAATCCATCGTGGAGCTGGCGGGCCGGGGAGGACAATTTTTTCCCCCTTTGTGCCGGAAAAATTCCGCACACCCCCAAATGTGGTGGAACCGGAGAATGTCCCGGACCTGATGTTTTTTGAGCCGGCGGTACCGGAGGTGGGAGAGGCGGAGGAGGACTGTAACTACGAAGCCAACCCCAGATACTGTACATTCGCCAACTCCTGGTCAACTCCATGTCGAGAGCATTCAACTTGCTTGTACTTGTGCGCTGTGTTGTTGCTACGCCTTGTGCATGAAACGTGAGGAACTATCTATATTTCACAGCTTATGGTTGCGTTGCTTTGTTGATATGTTGCAATATGTGGGTTTTTTGGGTCGAAGCCAACTTTGTGGAAGCCAAGTCAAAGTTGGCGCGCCAACTTGGCACTAGGAGCGCGCCAACTGCCAGGTTGGCGCGCCAACTTGGCGCGCCAACTCTTGAGTTGGCGCGCGCCAAGTCCGGTTTTGGCGCGCGCCAACTGCCCCATTCTTCCTCTTCTTTTGCACCCTTCATGCATTCCCTTTCCCTTCTAGGCATTTCACTTTATTATGCCTCCAAAGCAACCCAAGAAGGGCAAGTGGAAGAAGGTGACAGTCACCGACCCCACGTCTGCCCCCGCTGCACCACCTAACCCCGAGGTGCAGCCGGTGCTCGATGCCCACATCGCCAACGTGGGCTCCGAGCACTTCCCCGCGGGCTATTTTCCCATCCCCTACACCCTCACCCCCCCGGACGCCGAATCCTTCCCCCAGCTCCCCCCCCTCCGCGCACCCCTGGAGGCCGCCCTCTTCGGCAAGTGGGACCGGCCGGGCAATCCCTATTTGGTCTGGCGAATTGACCCCACCCGCGTCAACTTCGCCCTGACCAGGGGGGTTCTTAGCAGGTTCTGCTGTGCCGTGATGGGCCGGTACCCCACGACCCTCGCGGTCGAGTTGAAGCTTTCTCAAGTCACCCTTGAGGCCTTCAACAAGACCCTGAAGCTGTGCACTGCTGCAGCGTCAAAAGAGTTCGTCAACGTTCTCGACCTGCAGGAGAAGCCGCCTAAGGTGTACCCTTCGTGAACGGCCGTTATGTGGCCGTTTGAATAATTGCGTGAATTTCACGTGAATTTACCCAAATTTTGAGGTTTTTTGGGGGAAAATGCCATATTCTTGGTTCATTTCAAGGGGCCAAAATTCCTCCCCTAGCTTTGTTACGCATCATCCAACGAAAGTCCCGCCCCAAAAGCATGCATCATGACCGCACCGTGCCCAAAACAAGAGATGCCGGAACCCGGCAAGCCTGTAGCCGATTCACAGCCGTGCATTCACGTGAATTCGTACGAAATCCGCACGAATTTCGTACAAATTTCGTACGAATTTCACGTGAATTCACGTGAATTTACACAAATGTTACCCGTGTGCACCCCCTGATTTGTCCTCACGCCCCTAGTAAGCCCCCCAGCATGCACCCCGGTCACAGGCAACAATGGTCTGGGTTCGTAAGGTCATCTCATGTCCGTCTCTTGCGGCACCGGAACCGCCGCCGTAGAGTCTGAAGGTGCTGCATGTCGGTTAGAAGCCGTCTTCTTGTGCGGCTTGCATACATTTGTACACTTATGGGCCCTTGCCCATGTTGAGCCCTTTTGGTCGCATCCCACCCATGCGACCAAAGGCTATCGTCAATGGTGTGGTTGTCCACAACCACTTGCACCCCTAGTCTCCCCCGGAGGAGGCTTAGGCCCCCGCTGTTGCGCAACATGCGCTTCAGCCTCCGGTGACTTCCCTCCATGGCAAAGCAGGAGAACTTTGACAAGATTCTCCACTTCTTTGCAAAATAATACACGTGGTCGATCCAAAGATGCGTCCACACAAGTTTGCCCCACTAGAGCTCATTGTGGGCAGCGCCCATGGCTATGCTATGGTTCCGGAGCCGCCCCAAGTCGGCCCCGGAGAACCATGCGGAACGCCACGCGTATACACACATGCATGCAAAATTCTCCCACCACGTTTTGCACACCGACTCCCAACTTTTTCCCCCTACTTGATGCTGCCTGACACTAGGCTGCTCTAGGCAAGCATCTATTATCTTCTCCCAACCCCTATTGCGCATGAAATGGATGGCAGCAGCACTCTCCATCCTCACCTTCCCCTTGCTGTTTGCCTTGTCATTATTTAATGAGGCACGGGTGCAAGTTCGTGCAGCAAGCCGTGCCTCATCTAGAACCGGTTGCAGCATGGTGCGTGCCACAGTGGCCGGTGCCTTCCCTATCAATTGTACAACTAGGTCCCGTGTCCCGTTGATGCCACAGAACAGGACACGAAGGACCCCATGGAGGCCATAATCAGGCACTCGCCTATCACTCGTAATGGTCCTATATATAGCATTTATGGCAACGGCTGGTTCCCAGTTGCCGTCTATCGCACTTGCTGTGCCAAAGGTAGCAAGGCACAGAGCACGGTTACGCATGCAGACCCAACACACAGTGGCACCAGGGGATTCTGCCTTCCAGTTTTGGCAGCCCGCCATGAGCACCTGTGCCTTACCATCTACACACAGAAAAAAAAGGGACTGCCTATCGTTCCCTGCCGTATCCTTAAAACTTACGGTTGCGGCCTTGCGCAACTCATCATCAAAATCAATCTCCTGGGAGGCTGCGTAGAGGGTCTCCCACTTTTCACTGCCCCCTAGTCACCAACTAGATAGTTGGTTGGGGCTGGCGGTGCCACCAAGCGTGCAATGGATGTACGAGGCCTCATGCCTCGATGTACCGTCCACCGCAATAGGCAACGAATGCAGCCGTCGGTCCCCGGGCTGCATGATGGCCGAGGGTGGGGGTGGTCGACACTTGAATAGGTGGCCGATGCGGTCAGGTAGGTAGCAGGCCGCACCATGGATGGCCGTGTCGTCACCCGTATAGGCAGTGAACGCCCGGGACTTCGGCAACGCTAGCTGCCGAAGCATGCCGTACACGTGGTCCCATACCACACCGTACGTCATGCTCCCCACTAGGTACCGGGACTCTGTCCTAGAGAGGTGCAATGACCGGATCCTCCACACGGCCATAATCAACCTCTCCTCCTGGGTGGGCTCGGGCTGGACGGTGGCTACAATTCTTGTTTCGGGGGTAAGCACTATTTGCCCCGTGTCGGGCAGGTACTTGACGGTGTAGGGTGCTGCAAGCTCCTTGGTAACAACCTCATGGAGCTCTTGTAGGCGCCGCCGTCGTGTACAATCCACATGGAACGGCTCCTTGGGCCGTGGCATGGTGTGAGATACAGGACCTGTTGAATGGGCAGGCAGTCATTGCAAAGTTTCTACCATCCCCCTCCCGCAGACAACTCTCTCTACTGTGATTCGCATGCAATTAAAAGAAATTCACATAGATTCGCACGAAATTCGTACGAAATTCGTACGAATTTCGTACGAATTTCACGTGAATAGAAATGTGTGAATATTCTGAAAATGTGAAATTCGTACGAATTTCGTGCGAATTTCACATGACTGTCACAGAATTTCTGCCAAAGCCTCATCCTTCTTCCCTCGTTGACCCTAACAAAGCAAGCTCAGGATGGTGCTCATGGGCTATCACACACCCAGTCCAGTGGCTGTCATTCCGGCTGTCACTCAGCCAGCAGTGTAACACGTCAGGGGGCATAGCATACCCCAAATAAAATACAAACAGTTCCGCAGACAAAATCGCAAACAGGTCAGGGGGCACACCGTACCCCAATTAATGTACAAACGGTGCTGCAGAAAATTTCGCACAGTGTGGGGGGAGTACCCCACATATCGGTCAAACTGCCCATGCTTGGGGGGGGGGGGCAGGATAACATTCGTCGTTGTTAGAAAGGACAGGTGCTCCGGAGGGTACCTACGCACCCCCCCCCCCCCCCCCGGGAGCAGAGCTCCGGCTAGCGGTGCCCTGGGAGCTCTGCTCCGCCACCGCCTCCACAAAGGAGGGGTCCATGGCCGCCGACGTGAGGCGGTGGGGGGGGTACTGCCGGCGCACTTCCTCATATGCGGCAGTCACCTTGGGGGCGTCGGGGGCCACGCTGTCCACATTGACCTGCTGGCCACTGGCCATCATGGCCATCATCAGGCCGGTGGACACTGCGGACATCTGGCCGGCGCATGCCTCGGCCTGGGCATGCCAGGCCTGTGCGCCGGCCAGGAGGTAGCGGACACCGGCAGCATTGGCCCCCCCCCTGTCACCCGGGGGGGCGGGGGCCTCGGCACCCTCAGCCCTCTCCACAGCCTCTGCTGGCTGTGCCGCTGGCTTTGCCTTGCGCGACGTCGCCACGTCGCGCTCAAGAGTCTTCACCTTGGTGGCCAGCCGGTCACGCTCCTTGGTGACGTCCGCCAACCGCGACTCGTAGTCCCGCCTGTCCTCGTTGGCCCTGGACAGACGGGCCTCGAGGTCGCGGTTGGCGGCCTCCGCGCTGATGGCGCGTGCCTCCCACGCCCCCGCCCGCTGCTGGTCCACCCACTCCTGCACCACCCCCCTCTGCCCCCGCCCCCCCACCGGCTCCGCCTGCTCCGCCCGCACTGCCCGCTCCGCCGGTGTGGCCGTACGCGGGGCTTTTGGGGGGGGGGGGGGGCGTGTCCCCTTCGGGGCGCCCTTTCTGCTTGCGCGTGGGGGGGGGTTCGTCCTCCTCGACGTCAATGACGTCAACCACCACCCCCATCTTCCGCTGCCTCCCCACATGGACGCGCATGGCAAGCCATGCCACGTCCACCCACTCCGGCCTCCGCTGCTCCCAACCCGTGAGCACATTCAGCCCAAAAACCCCAGCCGTCGTCACCGTCCCCGCCTCCCCGAACCGCGACACCCCCGTCTGCACCCGCCAGTGCCCACTCACAAGCCGGTAGGCAAACATGCCCACCAGCTCCTGCCCCGCAGGCAGGTTGGACCCCCCCCGGACCACAATGGGGCAGGGGAAGGAGATACGGAGGGTGCCCTGCACCCCCCGCGACTCCAACTCCATGTCCCACACGGCACTGAGGTGCCGCTGCCGCCCATCAGGCCCGGGCGGCACCTGTTGGGTCCAGGCCGGATCCGGCTGCCTGGTGGCCAGGGTGACCCGGTCCACGGGGGGGTCGTTGTGGGCGTCGCCCAACTCGTCGCGGGACGGCTGGGGCACCACCACCTCGCGCGCCACATGCCCCCTGGCGGTGCTGGCCTCGCTGCCTCCCGAACGTCGAGAGCGCTGCGACCCCTCACTGCGCACACTGCCGGCCTCGCTTGGTGCCCGTCCACCGCCGGTGCCTGCGGGCTGGTCGCCACCGGGGCCTTCGGCGGGCTCGGCGTGCTCCTCGGGCAATCGGGGCCGGGGCTTGTGCTGGTGCTTGGTGTGGTGCCGAATATCCGGTGACCAAGCGGTGAACGGGACCTGCACACAGATGTGGGGAGGTGTTCAAGGCACAAATTGAGAAAGGGGGAGTGGACACGAGGCAATGCAAGAGCAAAAGGAGCAAATTGGACGAAATTCACAGAAATTCGTACGAAATTCGTACCAATTTCGTACGAATTTCGTGCGAATTTCACATCTCGAGGAAATTCACACAAATTTATTCACGTGAAATTCGTACGAATTTCGTACGAATTTCGTACGAATTTCACGTGAATTTCGTCCGATTTGCCAATACACAAAGCAAACACACAAGCAAGCACACCTTGCACTCGCATGGGCAGGTGGGGCTCCATGCCCCGGTCCTCGCGCACTTGGGCGACCGCCACGCTGGGACCGTGTTCACGAGGTGCCACAGCGTGGTCGGCCGACCCGGGGGGGGCACGGACAAGGCGAAGTGGATCTCCGACTCCGCGTCCACATCGCCCCCCTTGGCGACCTCCAGCTGGTGCACGCTGCCCACGAAGAACAACATGCACTGGGGGCCGACCTCGATGACGGCGAGGTCGGAGGCCGGGGCCGACCGGGAGATGAAGGTGGGGTGGAAGGGGCAGGTGGGGGGGCCTGCCGGGAGTGTCTGGGGGGGGGTCGGCGAATAGGGCCTGGGCAGCCTCCCCCTCCCACAACCCCATCCTCCCAACCGCCCCCTTCCCCACCCACAACACCTGGTCCACGCTGGGGAGGTCCCAGCTGGACAAATCCCCAGCAACATCCAGGGCCTCCTTGGGGGGGATGGCGTCCAAGTGTGTGGTGTTGGCCTGGTGGTGTTTGTGTCGGGGGTCGGGGGTCCACAAGTTAAAAAGAGCCCCCTGCAGCCCTTCCTTGGAGTCGGGGAGGGCAGGCAATCCATGATGGCGGCTGGTGGCCACCATCAGCAGCATGTCCCCCCGATGCAGCTCAACGGTGTCCCAGCGCGCCTCCCCCGCCTCCCCCAGGGCCGTCCCCGCCTGCACCGCCACCTGGTAGTCCTTTGACAAGCAGAGGAAGCTACTCAGCTGGCAGTCCCCCACCTCCCTGTCGCTGGGGGGGAGGACGTCGGGGTGGGTGGCCACGTCGGTGTGGGGGAGCTGCGGCCCACTCCCCACACTGGCCAGAAATGACGCTGCCCGGCGTCATTGCGTGGAGGTCCCCAACCGCAGGGACACTTTCGGTGAGGTGGGGGTGGAACTTCTTGAAGAGAGGCCCCCCCACCCCCGACCCCAAGGTGCTCTTGCTTTGCCACCGGCGGGGGAGCGCAGGATCCTTGGCCTGCTCCTCACTCCGCGCGGCTTTGAAAAGGAGCTCAAAATTCTTTGCGACGACTTTTTCGTCGCCGCTGCCCCACGCCTTCATCACCTTGTTCCACCCCACCTCACAATCCCGTGCCTCCACAAGCCCCCGAAGCACAATGTAGCCGTTCCCATCAACAAAGTTGAGGGGCGTCTGAGAGGGGCCAACCCTGTCGGGGGCGGGGTCAGGGCTGCCCGTCACCCCATGAGGGGGGTCGGGAAGGGGTTCGGTGCGGAGGGGGGGTTCACTCGAAATGAAGGGGGGGGCGCATGAGGCACCACGGTACCATTGCAAAGAAGTTGTGCTATAGAAGGTGGGGTGGGTGACGTCGGGGACGTGCACCTGGGGGGGGATGGTGGGATGGAAAGGGGCGACGCCCAAATCATCCCACCACCGGGGGTTGGCAAGATGCCAAGAAAAGGGGAAAAAAGAGTGGTCTGCTGGTGCACCTGCAGCAAGATCCTGCAGGCACACCATATCGCAGTGGGGGGGGGGTGTGGACGAGGTTAGTGGTGGGGTACACCTGGATGTGGGCGTCCTTAGGCTTCCCCACAGGGTTATTCCTCATCGAGTTGAGGAGCTGGTCAACACTGGAGGGGAGAGGGGTTAGATGGAGAAATTTGAGGGTGGGGAGTTGGTGGCGCAGTTCCCTCCACAGGGTTGTGGCCCATCCCCTCCCCCCGAGGTAGCTGTTGCGGGTGGGGCTGTGCATCTCGATGTAGATGACATCGGGGGAGGGGTCGAGGGAGGCTGCCTAGCCCACGATGTCATCCACCCCCAGTGCCTCCGACTCGTACGTTGCCTCCTCTAATTGATGGTGGGCAACGGGGAGGGCTTGGTGGTGGGCGAGGGTGTCGGCTGAGGGGTCGGGGCGCGAGGCCAGACTTGCGAGTTGAGACATAGTCTGCTGCGACATTGTTAAAAGAGAAGAACGCGAGGGCTTTGAGAGCTGTAACAAAGCGAAAGAGTGGAAAGGAGGGTAAATTCGTACGAAATTCGTACGAAATTCGTGCGAATTCGTACCAAATTCGTGTGAATTTCACATTCTCGTGAATCTGTGAATGTAGCGTGAATTTCTGCGTGAATTTAGGTGCGTGAATTTCACATTCACGCGAATCTCACCAAATGTGTTAAACCATGCGGGGACTTTAAACCTCTAAATTGCACCTATTTGTTGCATCTTACTTTGGGCGAAGGTAGCACGACAAACGCACACGATGGCACCAAGTTACGAGCAAAACACAGCAAAATTGGGTGAAATTCACGGTACCGTGAATCTCGGATTCAAACGGCCGGTTCACGAAGGGTACAGAGTCTCCACCCCGAGGAGCAGTGGCTGTGGGTGGATCCAGTCAAAAAAAGTGGCTGGACGCACCGCACGGCCACTGACGCCGTCGTGCGGTACCAGACGGTGAAGGTGCAGGCGTGGGATGCAGTAGCTCCCACGGAGTTCTCCACCAACCGCTGCCTGCGCACGCACGTCCCCGACATCACCCACCCCACCCTCTACAGCACCGACACCCCCTTCACCATGCTTGGCATGGGTTGCCCCCACCCCTCCTTCCACAACTCCTACCCCGTTGCCGCCCACGACATCCCCAACCCCCCCATCGTCACGGAGGAGGGTTTTGCCGCGGTGGGCTACCGCCAATATGACCGCATCATCCCCGAGGATCTGTGGGCCAGACTGGCGGAGCTCACCACGGTGGAACTCAACCCGTCGATGCTCGAGGAGGTGGACCTCCAGGCCCCCGGGGAAGGTGGGGGGCGCTATCAGACGACGGTCTCCAGCGTCTCCCACTGGCTCCCGGACGACCTCTGGCAGGCAGTTCTGGCCCTGCTGGGGTTCTCCCTCCCACCGCCGGAGGGACTTGAGGCCTTGTGCCCCAAGATCATCGAGCGGTGGGAGGCGGAACCCTGGAAGGGTTTCCAAATCCCCCACCGCGATTTTGCACTGTCAGTGAAACAGTCAGTGCAGTGCATGCATGGTCGTGTTCATCCCCCTCACCACCTCCCCCCCGTCCAAGTCCCTCCAGGTGTGCCCGGGCACGCAGGGGGGCTATCACGCTGCGAATCGGTGGGATATTGTTATCCAACCGCGTCGCAGCGTGACGCTCCTCCGCGGGACGGTGATCCACCGCGGTGCGGGCAGGCTTGGCCGGGCACTGTTCATCCCGTTTGCACCCGTCGGCTACCGGTAGCGCATGCTGACCGTGGAGCCGGAGAGTGTAACGGAGCTGATGAACAGTGTTCCGGTGATGCCCTCCGAGCTTCCGGCCGTGGGGGCTGCAGTCGGGTCTCCTCTGGGCACAGAGGCCTGTTTGAAATACAGGCCGCTCGACTAGGGGTCTGAGGAGGCCGAGGCAGCCGCGACCGACCCCGTGCCTGCCCCCCAAGAGGAGGACATGCCGGAGGCGCCGGCGGATGCGGAGGAGAGGCCGGCCGCGCCGGCTGACGCGGATGCCGCCCCCCCCCCCCACAGAGTGCGGCAGAGGAGGCCGACCCCGTGCCTGATCCCCAAGAGGAGGACATGCCGGTGCATGCGGAGGAGAGGCCGGAGGCGCCGGCGGATGCGAAGGCGCCGGCGGATGCGGAGGAGAGGCCGGTCGTGCTGGCTCAATGCGGATGCCCCCCCCCCCCCCCACAGAGTGCGGCAGAGGAGGACTTCCTCACTCCCGACGCGATCCCCCAGCCAGTCTGCTTCGTGCCGCAGGCTGAGCAGCCGTTGGACCCCCCGGTGCCCTACATGGGGGACGTCCTCCTCTTGCAAGAGGGGATGTCTGCGGGTCTGTTTCTGACCCCCACCGACCACGCGCACGTGGGGCCCACCGCCAAGGCGGCCAGAGCGGATGCTTGCCTCACTCCGCACATCCACCGGTGGTGGCTTCCCCCCCCCCTGAGGCCACCGACTTCTGCCGCGTGCGCTGCACGGCCGGCACGGTGGTGTACTCGTTCGCCGCACTGGGCGCCGCGTTCGTGCGGGAGCCAGGGGCCGGCCGCATGGCCTGGATGGCCATGGCCCACTTCACCCCGCCCCTGAGCTCCCAGGACGCCGAGATGTTGGACCTCGTCCGCGTGGACAAGGCCCGCCGCACCATCTGCTCCTGCAGCGAGAAGGTGTGCCCGCGCGGTGCTTTGCATGCACGCGATGTTGTCACACGTTACACGAATTTGGCGCGCGCCAAATAGCAGATTGGCGCGCCAACTTCGCAGCTGGCGCGCGCCAATTTCCATCTTGGCGCGCGCCAACTCACCGGTTGGCGCGCCAAGTGTTCGGTTGGCGCGCGCCAAGTCCAGTTTTGGCGCGCGCCAAGTCCAGTTTTGGCGCGCCAATTTGGCGCGCCAAGTGGTAGCTAGTAGCTAGTTGGCGCGCGCCAAGTGCCGTTTTGGCGCCTGAATTTAATTGGTTGGGTTTTATCGGAAACGTTGTTGTGTGGCTGGTTTTCGTGTTGCCTTGGTTGTCGCAGTGGTGTCGTTGTGTGCATTGTTTTATGCTTGTTCAATGTGTTGTTGCGTATTTGCAGGTCCCCATCCACTACGCCAATTTTCAATTGGAAGGGGACCCGCGTCCAGTGCCCGTGCCGGCCGGGGCGGAGGAGGTGGAGGGGCAGCCGCAGGAGGAGCGGCAGGAGCAGCGGCAGGAGCAGCAGGAGGGGTTGGAGGTGGATGTGGACGTGGTGGTGGATTGGGAAGTTCCGGAGGTCCCGGAACTTGCGGACTTCGGGGACGCCTTGCACAACACCGACAAGTTTCTGAAGGTGACGTCCGCCGAGGCGACGGCGGTGGACGTCATCGATGGGGGGGGGGCGATCATCAGCCGCCTGTTCCAGGCGCAGGTGATTCGGCGGGGTTGGGGACTGAATAGGGTGGTGGAGTGCCCGTTTTGGGCAGTGGTGCAGGGGAAGGCGGGGGTGCAACCATGGGTTGTCTCCGTTGTGCCCTTCGTGCAGGTGTGGAGTGTCCCACAGTAAGGGGGTCAGACACCAGCTTGATCCTACTAGTTTTGCCCGACTTTTGCCCCCTTTTTGGTTTAGATACGATGTGATGTGGGTCAAAATGCATTCGTCACACCCAAATTGAGGGGGTATAGGGAGTGAGACACCATCTCCCACCAAAAGTGCTCCATAGTAAGGGGGGCTCACATAAGGATACCTTACTATGCACCCCCTTACTGTGGGACACCCCATGCGCCCCCCCTCCACGCACAACCGGCTCCTCCACTGCAGCATTGACGCTCTAGGACAGCTGCAGAGGTGGAAGCAGTGTGAGTGGAGCGACGTGCGGGCCATTGCCCCTGCCCCCCACTTGAAGGAGGCAGCGCAGGCGTTTCTGCTCCGCTTCCAGAAGCAGCTCGTGGGGAGAGGGCCGAAGGGGGAGAAGGGGGGCAGGGCCTGCTGGACAAGCACCCGGTACGTTGCGCACCTGCTTGACCCCAAGCGCAGGCGGGCGGAAGAGGGCGAGGGGAGTCAGAGTCAGGGCAGCAAGCGGTCGAGGAAATGAGCAGGCACTGGCTTGGCATGGCTTTGGCGCGCGCCAAGTGGTAAGTTGGCGCGCCAAATCCTGATTTGGCGTGCGCCAACAGGGGACTTGGCGCGCGCCAAATAGGAAGTTGGCGCGCCAACTTACCACTTGGCGCGCGCCAACTCAGGACTTGGCACGCGCCAAGTCCTGAGTTGGCACGCGCCAACTGCGTGCCAACTGTGTGCCATCTGTGTGCGAACGTGCACCAACGTTCTGTTGTATGATCCAACCCGCCTGCCACGTCCTCACGTGCCGCAGGTCTTTGTTTGTGCACCATGCAGCGGCCCTTTGAGCAGCTGGCGCCCTCAAACTACCGCGACAGGCGCGCGCGGCTGGCGCGCCTTGCGAAGGCGTGGGGGAGATTTTGGGGCCACATTGGCAAGTACACGTCAAACCCGGCCGCCGCCGCATCCACCTCGTTTGCGGGGAGGGCAAACCCCCCACCCCCGATTTGGAGCTGTTGGCCACGGCCATTCTGCGGGAGAGCCGCAAAAATGGCGACATTTTCCGCAAACTGTAGTACAGCCGGGCACACAGCCAATGGAAGTGCTTAGACTGATGAAGGTGCGAAAGGCATTGTCCGCCCCCCGTGTCACGGAGGTCCATTTTCAGACGGACGAGGACAATGACATTTTTTGGGCCGCATGCAATCTGTGGCAGAAACTGCAGGTATTTTCACCCTGCACCAAAGCGTTTCCCGGCGACTGTTCACGTTGACCCGTTACACACGGCCTGTTTTCTGGCACAGGTGATGTGGCACCGTGACGGCCCCACCTTCCTGACGGAGAACGTGTGGGTGGGCATCTCCTTCGACGGGACAAAGCTATGGCAGGCCTCCTTCGTGCATTTTGCCGTTGGAGACCTGGGGAGTCATATGCCCTTGGGCTCTTGGATCTTGTTGCGCGGATCCGAGAAGAAGGCCATCATTTCCCAATTGGCCGAGGTCTATGACCTGAACGCGGACCTCACCGAGGTGGCGCAGCAGCAAATCCCCGATAAAGGGGGCTACCTGCGTAAGGTGATTTCTTTTTTTATAGCAGACACCAGGGCGCAGGTCATTTTGGGGGGTTGCTCCTCCTTCACAGCCAAAAACCCCGCAGCCACTGTTTGTTGGCTGTGTGGGAAAAATCGGGCAACCATTCTGCACGAATTTGGTTGCGGGATCGGGGTGATTGTCGAGGAGTGGCTGTGGGCGGGGATGATTTGCCCGATCGTGCGCCCCCCCCAGCGGCCCCCCGATTATGGGCTGCATGGCGTACACCGGCAAGTGCACAATGGGCTTTCAGCCCTTGTGAACAGCCTCCACACGGTGCATCGGTGGAAGAGGGGAAAGGCCTTGAGGTGGGTGCAATGTATGGTGAGCATAACCTGGCATACCAGGAATACCTGGGGGTATACGGGTAAAAAAGGGGGTTTTGGGAGAAAGGGGTATGTGGCATGTACAGGTGGGTACGAATGTATAATGCACAATGCATGCATAGGTGGGTTGGGAAATACCTCTAGTTTGCCAATTGTGATGATCAATGTTGTGTTTGAAAATACCCCATTTTGGGCTCTTGGGGTATACGGCCGTATACTCAAGGCTCCAATACCCCCAGTATACGGCCGTATACTTAGAGCATACGGCCGTATACTGGGGGTATTTGTTTGCACCAGGTGGTTGTTTCAAGTTGAAAAATTCCATTGTTGTGCCTTTTGTGCCCATCTTGTTGCACTCTTTGCCTTTGCCCAACAATTGCACACCACTTGAAACCAATCTAGGCTCATACTTCACTCATGATTGCAATGTATGTCTCCATATGTGTCCATTCCAATCCATATTATGTTGCTTCTTGCTCTCCCAGGCCCTCTTTTTCTGCCACCATGACTGATGCGGGCACTCATGCCTTGTTGAAGAAGTGGGCCGATGCCGTAGCTCTCCGCACAGTGCACAGAGGTGTTTACAGCCCCGACTGCACACGCACCGTGTCTTGGCCTTCTCTTGAGAATTGTGCTTGGTCCACCTTGGACACCCCTGTGGCCCTGGTGAAGCTAACGCACCCCGGCGTTGCCCAACCCCACAGCCTCAGTGACCCTTTGTTGTCGTTGTTTGACAACAACCCTAATCTGCAAGCTATTGTGTTGCAGCTCCATGATTCGGATGCCCGCGCTGTCGTGGAGCATGTTAAAAAAAGCCGTGGGGGGCCCAATAGGGGGATGAGTTTGTATTTGAGGGAATGGGAGATGCAGGATGGCTCTCCGGGGATTCATGTCTCGGGGGACGTGGCCGCTGGCTGGCGCAAATGGGAGTGCAAGGCCCAGCAAGTGCAGCGGGGGCATTGGGAGGACACCGCCCCCCTCTACTCCCTCCACTCCCAATCGCCATGGTCCTGGCATGCCGATTTGGAGGGCCACACCCTCCCCACGTGGTACAAGGGTACTGGGATGCACCCCTCCCTTTTCTTCCCCCTCACCACCACCCCCCTTTTTGGTGTTGAACACCATCGTGTCTCCATCCCCGTTGACGTCGTCGGTCATCGTCATGTCGACGACCTCAAGGATTTCAAGCAATGGGGCCATGCTTTCCAATCTGGCTTCATTTGTGTCAATTGGATGGACAAGCTCCAGGATGAGTATGGGGAACTTAGGGCAGATGCGGGGCTCAATATTTTTAATGAGGATTGGCCCGCCGAGACTCGTGCAGGGGACAGTGACACCCGCCGCACAATGACTCCACCGGAGGGGGGTGCAATGTACAATTTCGCAAGGGAGGTCCTCATACCCCACTTGGAGACTCATTTGGGTTGGAAGTGTCCGGTCGTGAATGTTACCACCTTTATTGTGGTGAAGGCCGGTACAGTGGATGTGGAAAAAAAACAGTGTTGGCACCGTGACATTAACCTCAGCTATGTTGCCGGCCCGGACCAACACCATGTTATTTCCTGTTTCCGATGTTCTCCCCCACACCCGATGATGGTTGTGCTGGGGATTTTGTGGTTGCATCCCACACGGGCCTCCCGGACCCTTGGGTGGTGGCCCCAATGGCCCCATTGGACATCGGGGATGTGTGGTTGGGCAATTAATGCACTGACTGTGCATCGCGGAGGTATTTGCCCTACCACAAACCCCCATCGGCCCCGTGTTTTTGGTTTCATTTCGGTTGGTACCTCCAGGTTCGACTACAACAAGACTTGCCCTGTTGTTGTTCCCCCTTGGGCCGGCAAAGCGGCTGCATCCCCCGAAGGGTCTCAAGGCCCCCATGCCACTTGTGGTGCAGTTGGTTGTGAGGTGTTGTTGGATGTGAGTGATGCTACCACACTTTTTTGTGTTACATGTGGTAACGTGCCATTGTGTGCCACCCACGCTGTGGAGGGGCAGTGTGGTGCCTGTGAGGAGGGCGCTTGGAATCAGGGTGAGACAATGACGCAACACAGTGGTGTTGCATGGGGTCGTTGTCCGGCCCCACTTCAGTTCTACATGCCCGTTGATGGGGCTACTTTTTTTGCAATTCATGAACATTTGTCCCCTAGCCCCCTTCGAGTTGGGGTTGAGGGTCACCCTTCATATGAGGAGTGCCCGTTGCGGCAAATGCATGCTAACCCCTTGCCTTCTGTGGGCTCGGATGGCACTTTCCTTGCTTGTCCCCCCGGTTCATTGGTGGTTTCGCGGGGTTTGATTGGTGGTGTTGCTTTGGCTTCCACCGATACCACAATTGGCGGGGTTTTGCATTGGTTTGCACTTGGGCACAAGCACCACCTCATGGATGTTGCACTGGCGGAGAGCTATGGTTGGGTGAAGTGGTGGCCATTCAAGACGGTTTCAAGAAAGAAGAAGTCGAAGCCGAAGCCCAAGGCAAAGTCAAGGAAGGGCAAGGAGAAGGCCGGAGACGAAGATCAGGACGTGGAGGAGGAGGAAGAGGAGAAGCAAGAGCTGTGGTGCATCTGCAATCAGGTATTTGTGGGATCCGGGCATGGGTTGAACTGTGTTGTTGTTATTCATTAAGTCCCATTTATCTCAAAAGGTAGGGTCACTGGTGGGTTTTTTTGTTTGGCCTGTCTTCAGCGCCTCCCTATATGTTTGCAGTTCTTCAGGTTAAGTTGAATTGAATTGATCATCAACCTCTTCAACTTCTTCCCAGGATTCTTCAGTGGCCTACACATGTTTTTGCATGTTTGAGGGCAGTGGGGTTTGAACCAGGAACGTTCCGTTTGCAAGTGTAGCATGCATACCTCTCACCCACCCAGTGCCATGGTCTTGAGATACGGCCGTATACCTTGTGTATACGGCCGTATACCCACGGTATGTGGCCGTATACTCCCAGTATACGGCCGTATACCGCGAGTGTACGGCCGTATACCTGCCCACCCATTTTGAGTATACGGCCGTATACTCCGAGGTATACGGCCGTATACTCGGAGGTATACGGCCGTATACTCATAGTATTTGTTGCCAATTTCGATCTATTTTGCCTAGTTCTTTGTTAGAATTCCACCCTTTCTTCCCATTCAGGTCCAATATGATCCCTGGCCACTGCGGAGCATCACCAGTTACGAGGTGGCCGAGCCCGAGGTGGAGTTGGTGGCGCCAAAGGCTGCCGCAGGGCAAGTGGTCTCCGGTCGGGCGTACATGGACCCCATTCCTGTGGGTCGGGGAGATGTTGCCAGTGCGCCCTCCGACCTGGCGTGCACCTTTGGCAAGGACACGGGATACTATTCCCGATTGAATGTCCGTGCCAGTGGTGCACTTTACGACATTCGCCTGCCCATTAGGGTTGTGGCGAATGTCGTAAGGGGGGGGGGGGGTTGTGGAGGCCATTTGGGGGGCTGCGGTGTGGACCAAGAGCTCCGGGAAGGTGCGGGTTTTTTTGAGCACCACGGGGGAAAAATGGAGAATTTCGGACTCCATTATGGTGCTCCAAAGTTTTGGGGGGGAGCCTGTCCCCGTGGAGCACTCCCTCGCCCTCCAGGCCGAGTTGGCCTCGAGGGCGGAGAAACGGCTTGGGGGGAGGGGGCTGAAGCGGGCTCATGATGAGCCCGCTGAGCCAAGGGCCACCCCTGCAACCACCCCCACCCGGAAGGCCCCCAAGCCTTCCGGGTCTGCTGCTGCTGCTGTTGCTGTTGGCTCGGGGGGGCTTGAGGGGTTTGGGGGGGTGGGGGGAATTGAAGCAGCTGCCCGCCGTGGCACATGCGAGGCCCTGGGGGACCTCGATGTGCCCAGCACCGCTGACATTGTCAGCGGTGTTGTGGCGGGCTTGGGGACGTCCCGGCTGAACATCTCCCGAGACATCGGGGAGTTCAGCCGGACTTTCCTGACCTCCTTGAGGGAGGCCAATGCCTCCCTCAAGGAGGAGCTGAAGGTTGCCCATGCTGAGGGTGACGCCGAGGACGAGAGGATTGTGGACCTTGAGACCAGGTTGGCCGATGCCACCGCAAGTGCCCATGACTGGCACCTCAAGGCCAAGGAGTTGGAGACGCAACTCCAAGCGGCCAAGGCCAACGAGGAGTGGCCGAGGTCCATTGTGGCCCATAGTGTCACACAAAGTGCACCCCCACCCCAAGGGAGTCAGGGCAGTGGGAGTCAGGGCAGCCAGTCCGCTTCCTCAGCACGTGGCCTACCCCCAAAGCCGCAATGACTACCCCCATCCAACCCCGCCCTTGCAGCTTTATGCCGACGGTTGGTGTACCGCAAGGTGCACATCTTGGGTGTACAAGTGCACAATGTGCAGTTTGGGGCTACAGGGACACGCATGCAGGGGAAGGATTGGCGTTGTGCGCGCTTGTGCGGCGGCAATGAAAGGCAAAGGGAGCTAATTTGCCTTTCAAATGCACATGCGCATGCGAATTTTCCAAGGTGGTTCCATTGGACCACCATTCAAGTGGTACAATGCGATACTTCACAAAGAATGCCGGGCCATCGCCATATGAGGGATCCTTCTCCGCTTTCCGCCATATGCGTTGTCGGGGCGCATAGTGGTGGGGAGGTCTGTGTTGAAACAGGTGGAGTGCTCCATAGTCCCATGCAAGGGACCCCGATGCGGTTGGATGTACATGGAGGTGGTGTTGTGGTTGCGAAGGCCTACAAGGGCTGGCCGGGTGTGGTTTTCAACTCCAAAGCCCACCACGGGCCTGCCCCATGGAGGGGGGAGCGCTATGCCATTGTTTTCTACAATGGGTGCAACCCATATTACCTCCCCGATGAGTCTGTTGATGAGTTATTGGCCTATGGCTTTCGTCCTTGGGGCCACTAGTGAGCACCGTATACTACTAGTATACGGCCGTATACCTCCGAGTATACGGCCGTATACCTGGAAGTATACGGCCGTATACTCGAAGTATACGGCAAAAGATTTGTGCTGAATCCTACATGCTGTGCGCCTGTTGCATGCGCCTGCACCCACGGTTCCATTGGGCAACTGGCCCACATATGCCTGGCACATGTTTCTGCAGCAATCATTGTTACAAATATGTTTACAAATGCCCATCCGAAGGAGAAGGGGCTCTGTTTGGAGAGTATTTTGATGAATTCCGATGAGGGGTTTGTTTGAAAGCACATCACTTTGGGGATCATTGATCACAATACACATCCGCCTTGTGTATTGCTTGCCGTCGCCGGTTGAGGCCTCCGTTGGCTTCCCGTTGGTGGTCGGAGGGTATTTTGTCAAAACGCTATTTTTTACCAAATGTTCGTCCCCCTCCTTCTACCGTCTTTGTTGGCCCCGCCTGATTAGAGCTCTACACTTCCTGGGGTAGCCTGACTTTGTTATCGAACGTCAGTGCATACATTGGTCTGAGTGGTGGAAATTCCCGATTTTGCACCGTGACAGGTTTGATTTCACTGCAGCCCAGGGTCCTGTAGCACCTACTGCTGCCCCCCCCGCCCCCCAAGGGGCCTCGCTCAGCCAAGCTGAACGGGTGGAGGCCCCTGCCATCGATGGTCCACTGTCCAGAGTTCATGTCCTGAGGGTCAGGTATCACTCAGCCCTGCCACTCCTATGGCCCAGGGCTGTCCACAAACTGAGATCTAAACTGACATTTGTGCCAAGTATTCATCTGTTTGAAAATTTAAGACCGCTACCCAGCCTAAAACAGCTTTTCCGCCGGTCGCTCATGCGCCCACTCAGTGAATTTCTGTCTGCGCTGTACCATTTCCGGCCTGTTAATTACAAATGCGATGTAAATATGTACCCTTCGTGAACCGGCCGTTTGAATCCGAGATTCACGGTACCGTGAATTTCACCCAATTTTGCTGTGTTTTGCTCGTAACTTGGTGCTATCGTGTGCTTTTGTCGTGCTATCTTCGCCCAAAGTAAGATCCAACAAATGTGTGCAATTTACAGTTTTGAAGTAGCCGCATGGTTCAACACATTTGGTGAGATTGGCGTGAATGTGAAATTCACGCACCCAAATTCACGCATAAATTCACGCTAGATTCACAGATTCACGAGAATGTGAAATTCGCACGAATTGCGTACGAATTCGTACGAATTTCGTACGAATTTCGTGCGAATTTCGTGCGAATTCGTACGAATCGGCCCCAATTTTGTCCTGTCACTGCTATTTGTTGCACACATCGGATATTGAACAATTTGTTTTGTAGATCAAATCAAGACATTACAGATTACATTTCTTAATCTTTGTTGCGTTGTTCACAAACTTGTTGGGAAGGGCATAGGTTATAGGTGATAGTGGATACAGTGGTGGGGGGTCCATTGGGGTCGAACCATTGTTGCCTTGCTCACACAGTTGTTGGGAAGGGCAATGATAGTTGCTAGTAGATGCATGAGGGTGGGGTGGGGGGGTCCATTGGGTCAAACCATAGGAGCGTAATCAACCACGTCTAGGGTTGGGAGGGGGGTGGGGGGCAAGGAGACCCCCCACTTACAGCCCCTGAGTGTCTAGGTGTGGGGTTATGAGGGTGTCTTGCTTGTTGCAGTGCGGTTAAGGTTAGGGAGGGTATCCTTTTTCTCTTCACAGGTTTTGTGTATTGAGTCGCTTCCCAATGGTGTTGCCTGGCTTCTCACCACAGTCAGCCGCATCGCGTCGCGGCACGGCCTGGCTCTGCAGGATCCAGCACGAGCATTCTGTAGAAGGGGTGATTGGGAGCACATATTGTGGGGTATTGAGAGGCCTCTTCTTGTGCACTTTCCAATGTTGAACAGGGACGGCATTGCTAATTCAGGATTGCTTACAGATGGGGTGTAGCCTGTGCTGATATGAAAGCAAACAGGTATGTTTGTGTTTGTTTTTGGGTTCGTGTGTTTGTGTAGGGGTTTGTATGGGTGTGGGTGTGTGTGTGTGTGTGTGTTAGTGTGTGTGTGTGTGTGTGTGTGTGTGTGTGTGTGTGTGTGTGTGTGTGTGTGTGTGTGTGTGTGTGTGTGTGTGTGTGTGTGTGTGTGTGTGTGTGTGTGTGTGTGTGTGTGTGTGTGTGTGTGTGTGTGTGTGCCGGGGGGGCAGGTATCGGGAAATGTGTGTGCTTGGTTCTTTGGTCACCTCACGCCGTGTGTGTGTGTGTGTGTGTGTGTGTGTGTGTATGTGTGTGTGTGTGTGTCTGTGCGGTGTGTGTGTGTGTGTGTGTGTATTGCTGCACTGTATGTGTGTGTGGGTGCCGGGGGGGCAGGTATAGGGAAATGTGTGTGGGTGTGGGGACTCCGGTACATGCATAGGTGGTGTTGGTGTGGCTCTTCTGCCAGTGTCCTGCAAAAATGGTGCGAGATTTGTACGAAGTTTGCACGAAATTCGTACGAAATTCGTGCGAATTTCGTACGAATTTCCCCTCAATACGTACCGTGAATGTGGTTGTTACGAATTTCGTACGAATTTCGTACGAAATTCGTACTAATTTCGTACGAAATTCGTACGAAGTTCAAACAATTTGCATGAATTTGTGTCATTTTTGTGTGTGTGTGGGTGTGCCTGGTCGGAGGGGTTGTTGTTTGTGTGGGCGTGGGTGCATGGTGTGTGCGTGCCTGGGTGATATGTGCATGCATTGGTGGTTCTTGGGTTCTTGGGTGCTTTTGTTGAATCATGTGGGACAATACTTTTGTGTTTTTTGTAGTTTGTGACTGTCTGTCGTTTGTGTTTGTTGCTGCCGAATGTCATCGTGTGTGTTTAATGCCTGCTTTTCGACTGCGTTGGTATCCGTCGGTCGGAGGGAGACTACACCACGCGACCGGGGGAGCAGATACCCCTCGCCGGAGGACGACTACCGTCGAGGAGGCTTGCGGCATACCCCCCAGTTGGTGGGGGGCCCGTGGGATGGGCGCTACGACTACCGTCCGCCGTCGCGGAGCGAGCAACCTCGCCAGCCACCACAATGGCTACCCCGGGACGACGGCTGGGGACAGGACTATCGGTCTTACGACCCCCCCACGAGTTACGGGGAACACTCCCCCTACCCTCGGCCGGAGATGCACCCCATGGCTCCGCCTCATCAGGCGGCGGCGGCCAGCCCTCCGACCGCCGCCGTTTGGGGAGCGCCGCCCGTGGATCCCCGCTACCCGGGGGACGGCCGTGCGCCCCACAACGGGGCGGCCATGCCCCCGCAGGGGTTCGGCGTCCCGCAGGCGCCGTATCAGCACCAGCCATACGGACCACCGGCCCCGACCGCGGACGCGTCAGCGCCCCCCTCGGGTTACGCGGGGCCCTGGTACGGGGAAACAGTCCCAGCTCCCGCTGCCACAGCCCCGCCCGGCCTGGTTCACCCGGTGGCGCCCCCCACTTGGGGACCCAGCCCGTAAGGGGCGTTCCAGACGAACTCCCCCTCCCCGCGCCGGTCACGCTGGGGTGGGACGCCGGGGACGTGTTCTCTCCGGGGGCCGTGGCCCACGACCAGCTCAAGCTCCTGGCCCGGGACTCTATGTGTCCGGGGCGCCCCTCTGCCCAGTGGGGAATTGTTCTCGGCATTTCTGGCGCCGTGTGCGGCGTGCGGGACGTGGCCACGGCGCTGGAGTGCTTACCGGGCCTCCACCCCGCGCTGGGGCACGTGTCCCTTTTCCAGGGAGACTGGCGCCTTCCCACCATCCTTCAGCAGTGGGCGGCCCACATGGCCGTGTACCAAGTCTCGGGCGGCCACTCGGTGCAGGTGTACAGCGGTGGGGGGGGGTGTCACCCACCCGCCCGGGGCTGAGGGATCCGTGACGTGGGTGCCCAGGTCCACGTACAGTCTCGGCCGGGTGGTGTTCAAAGCTGCGTCCAGCAGCTCCACCGCCTACGTGGCGGCCAACGTCGACGCGCGGGCACTGGGGCGGTATTTGCGGCGATCCACAGCGCTAGAGCTCCCCACCAAGGTCCGGCAGGCCGTCCTCCGCCGCTTGGAACACACGACGGGTCCCACTGGCCGGGGGGCGCTCGACGCCCTCTCTGGGGGCACCTCCAGCGGCCACCGTGGACTCGGGGACTTTCGGGCCGTCACCCTGAACCTACGGAGAGGCCTAATGGGCAAGATGCCAGCCCTGGGGTCTTGTCTGCGCGGGTGGGGTTATCCGGATTTGGTGGGGCTGCAGGAAGTGGGCAAGATGCCCGCCAACATTGTGCCCCACGCCATGTACTGGGCCACATTCACCCCCGCGGCGCATCCGGCGGCCGGGGTGGGGCTCCTGGTGCGGTGGCATCCCACCTTTCGGGAGGTCTGGCGGGACATACACTCCAGCGGGCGCGGCGTTCCCCTGGAATACCACTGTCGGGGCGGACACATCCTGGCGGTGGTGGTGTATTTCCCGGCTGACCAGGACTTGGACGTGGTGCGGAGCATCTTGTCGTGGGCCCTAGGCGTCATTGCCCCCCGTCCTGGGGTTTATACCCTGATGATGGGGGATCTCAACGCCAACCCGGGATGGGCGACAGGCTTCCGGCAGGCCCCGGCTGCCCTCACCGTCCTTTGGGAGGAGTTTGTCCAGGACACTGGCCTGGTCCGCTGTTGCCTCACCTTCGAGGCGCCCACGTGGACCGACGGGCGGGGGTGCGTGGGGGTGATTGACCACGTGCTACAAGGCCCTGCCCCAAAGGAGGGACGTTTGTGGGTGGACGAGGCCTCCCCCTTCCCCTCTGACCACCGCCCGGTGGTGTGGGACGCCCGGGATTGCCAGGACCCTAAAGACAGGTCCCCGGTGCGGCTGCGCGCCAGGCACTTTCGGATACGTGACCCAGGCATCACGGGCAGCTACCATGCGGCCTCGTCAGCGGCCCGCCGGGAGGAGGGTTTGCGACCCGATAGTCTGGCGGCCCTGTACGAGTATTTCCTTTCCTCCACCATACGAGCGGTGGAGAGGGCCCATGGCCCCCCTCGTGAATTCGGGGAGCTCCCGGGCCGTGTGGACCAGGTCCACCGTCAGCTCTAGGCACACGCTAAGCGGTGCCCGCGGTGGTGGGAGTCACTGGACACGCTCAAAGAGCGTTTGGATCTCCGTCAGGACCTAGCGGAAGCCTGGGAGGTGGGGAATGTGCAGCGGTATCTCTCCCATCTCCCGGAGGTGGCCCCCTTCTCCAGACCATCCCGCGGGGCTTTCCGCCACCTGTATGGGCCCGCTCGCACGCCGCCGGTCCAACCGCGGTTCTGCGCTCAAGTGGACGTGGCGCCGCGCGCCAGGGCCAAGGTGGCCCTGGACCAGGTGCGTCACCGACACCAGAAGACGCTGAGGGAGCTAACGCCGGGGGACGTCCGGGCCCTCACGGGTTGGATCACGCCCACACAGCCGCTGGGGTTGCCCACGGCTACGGTCCCCCACCTCCGCCGCATACTTCAGCGCACCGGCAACACGGCTCCGGCTCGCGACCAGTTGCAGTACTGGATGTTGCGGGAGATGGACGACGACGGTCTCGCCATTGTGTGCGAGATCGTCAACCGCTACATGCGGGGGGAGCGCCTGGAGGCCCTCTCGCACGGGGACCTCCACCTCCTCCCTAAGAAAGCTCCCCACGGCGTTGGGGCCAACGACCGCCCACTCACCAACCTAGTCCTCCTGCGCAAGGTGGTGGGTCTGGTGGTGAAGGACGAGGAGCAGGCCTGGGTTCGGGAGCACGGGTTCCTCCCCCCCAGCCAATTCGCCCTCTGGCCGGGAACGTCCATATGGGACTTCCTCAGGGTACTGCACGATTATTTCTGGTACCGTTGGGGCTCCGGGGGCGAAGCCCGGCCCGTCCTCGACGACGTCCGTCGCGCTTTCGGTTCCCCAGACCACGTGTCCCGGGACTCTGTACACCGGGTGCTGGGTTACGGCCCGGAGCTGTGCCACCTGCACCGCTCCCTGGTGGAGGACATGCGGCTGGACATGGGCGGCACGGATGATGTCGACCATGCCGAGGGGTGGTTCGATGCAGGGTCCGGACAGGGCTGCCCTTTGTCCCCGCTAGATTACGCGCCCATGGGGGAGGTGGGGGCGAAGATGGTGCCCCGTGAATACCCCGGAGTGCTCACCCCAGCAGGCCTTTTACACAGTCTGGCCTGGGCCGACGATACGGTCTGGCTCGGGGGCTCCCCGGAGGATGTGTCCGCCATCGCCGGGGCCCTCCCCGCCGCCGAAGACGCGGTGGCTTTGGGATCCGACGTGTCGAAAATGCACGTCCTACGGACCTGGATGGACGGGCAGCGCGTACGGTACGGGGTACCCTCGGTTCTGATGAACGGGGTTCGGCTGCCCGTGCCGTCGGAGAAGGATTACATCCGCTCCCTGGGGCGGCACGCCCTCCCACACACGTATCACAAGGAGGATTTCCGGAAGTTCATGATGGCGGCGCGGCGTGCTTCCGCGGTTATCCCCATCAAGTCCTTGCGGGCGCAATACCCCCCGGCCATGTACAACCCGAAGGCGGGCGGCATGGCGCGTTTCCAGGCCGGGGTTCGGCCCCCCCCGGTCCGGGTATGGCCCCTCGCGGACTACCCCGCCATCTCCGCCCTCCGGGCGATTGTGGGGGAAAACCTGCCAGCGCACCGTCTGCTCGGACCTGTCCAAGCGGGGCTCTCCGGCATTCGCCCTCTGGGTCCGGACGTGTTGACCACGTTTGTGCTCAACTACGCCCGTCAGCTGAATCACCCCAATCCCCTGACCCGGGCTTCCGCCCGGTGGGGGCACATGTGCGCCCTTTGGCGGTTCCACCCGGACATGCCCTGCATACACCGGGGCCTGGCGGACTGTGATTGCCACCCCACGGACCATGACCGTTTCCTGCGCCATACGTGGCTCATGGAAATCCGGGTCTGGCCCGCTCCGGGGAGCCACGGCGTGGAGGTGAGCAAACACCCACTGGGCGCGGCGACGACCATCCACGAGGCGAATGACGGCCACGCGGCTTTGGCGGCCGGTTATCGGGACTGGTCCAGCACCCGCAGGGCGGGTTGGCCATCACGGTTTCGTGGGCCGGATACCCTCCCCCCGTGGCCCCGCTGCGTGCGATGGGCCGAGGAGGTACACTCCGAGGGGGTCACCCTGCAGAGCGTGCCTGCGGAGGCGGTTTTCGTGCAGGATGCCTCCTGGTATCCCAACCACACGGCCGGGGGCGGGCTGGTGGTGGCGGACCCCACGACAGGCTGGCACCGGATCTACCGGATCCCCATCCCTGTCCACGTAGACGGGTCCTACCAGGCGGAACTCTACGTGGCCTGGGAGGTTTTGCGGGCACGGGGCGCCCACCGGGTGGTGTGGGGCACCCGAGGCCGGCAATGGTCCTTCCACGATAGCAAGGGCTGTATAGACGCCGTCCAGTCCCGCAACCCCGGATCCTCCCCGCTGTCGGACGACTTGCTGCGGGCGTGCCGGGGTTTGCTGTCCGAGGGGTTCAGTGCGCCTCAGCACCTGTACTCCCACAGAGTCGGCACCTTCATGGACACCCTGCTGGACATAGCCGATGGGGAAGCCAAGAAGCAGGCTTCCGGGGCCCGCCCCGAGGTGGGGTGGATCCGGGGGCTTCAAACACCACCCACAACGACGTCCAGGTGCACAACCTGGACCGTCTGGGCGAGACGTCGTCGCGTAGTCTGTGGGATCTTCATATGGAGGCCCCCGAGCGCGGGGAGCGCCAATCCCTGGGGGTTTACTCCGCCGTTACTGAGCGGGGTTTAATCCGGTGGGGGGCACACCTCCGCACGATGGCACGGCGCGACGGGTTGGGGTTTGCCGGGGACGAACGCCCCTGCCCCGCTTGTGGCCAGACAGTGGGAGCGCGCCATTGGGTTTCCTCTTGCCCGTGGCGCCACCTCTTTCGGTTGGCGATCCACACGCAACTGCACATACGCCTGGACACGCTGTGTGCACGTTGGCAGCGCCGCGCAGTGTCCCCATGGGGGATTGTGGTCCTGTACGGGCCCGATGCCTTCGCCCTCAGCGTGGGCTCACCGGGGGACGACGACCCCCGTCCCGGGGCGGGGGTACGCACGTTGTATATCGATCCCTACGGGGAATGGGAACCTGGGGACGTACGGTACCTGTATGACAGGGGATTAGTGGTGGGCGCAGCCCAGCGGGTGCTGGCCACGGTCGTCAACTTTTGGGACGCCCTGGACCGAAAGCGGGAGATGCCCATCGTCCCGGCAGCCAGGGAGGTCTATTGCCGGGACGCGGACGGTCACACGTGGGACCTGGCGACCCGGGTACCAGCACGCGTCGACCTGACCTCCCACGAGTGGGGAAGCCGGCCGGCGATGGCCGGGCTGTGGCCGGGGGCGAGTCTGCTGTGGCCCGTGTGCGAGCGCGGACAGCTGTCTGCCGTTCTGCCCCCCGGGCAGGACTGGCCCCCACGCTGGGCCGGGACCCAGAGGGTCCTCTGGTATTCGGACCGGCCTCTGCCCAAAAGCTTGGGGCGTTGGCCCCGGGAGGTCCGCGATGCAGATTTGGTCATCATTGATGGGCCGGGCGGCCTGCCGCCGCGGCGGTTAGCCTGGCTCCTTTCGTACGGGCCACCCTCCCGTTATATGGGCTTGTACGAGGCGCGGGGGGCACATGACCGTCGCCAAGTGCGCCGGTTGCGCGATGTGCTGATGGCCACCTTGCGCATGGCAGGTTATCAGCCCAGGGTCTCTTACCAGTTGCTGGGGTTGGCTTTGCGGCAACCCCGGTGATCCCCTCGCTACGCCCGGACCCAGGTGTGTTCCACGGGTGCGAACCGGGGGGACGGGGTCAGGGACAGGGTCGGCAGGTTGGTGGAGGGCCCCGCGCACGGGCGCCTTCGGCAGAAGTGCCGTGCGCGGGGGAGGGTGGGGGGATCGGGCCACGGACCAAGCCCCCGTGTTCCGCCGGCTAAACGCCGCCCAGTCGGTAGTACCTGGCGGCTAAGGGCCCACACCCGTGAGACTGCGTCCCCCTTCCCT
This sequence comes from Eutreptiella sp. 'Long Island Sound 2002', assembly GCA_964036045.1. NCBI lineage: Eukaryota > Euglenozoa > Euglenophyceae > Eutreptiales > Eutreptiaceae > Eutreptiella > Eutreptiella sp. 'Long Island Sound 2002'. Next base: position 137,361,149 of record OZ038382.1, read on the forward strand.
TGGGGGGGTGGTGGAACGTGCCGGAAGTGGAGCCGGCGCTCTGCCTCGCCCCCTGTTCCGTGCCCCTGGGTGGTGATCCGGCTACGTGTAGGGCAGGGGTGCATGCATGTGGTGCGGACCGGGGGACAAGAGGAGGAGACGAAGAGGAGAGCCGCCGCCATGATGCTTAGCCGGACGGCTTGGGATGTAACCCCCCTCCCGGTCGCGCGCCAGACCGTGGAGGGCCGGCGGGCACCATGGGGATGTGCCGCGGGGGCGCCCTACCGGGGGACCGCATCTCCTCCTCCTCCTGTGTGTGTGTGTGTGTGTGTGTGTGTGTATGTGTGTGTGTGTGTGTTTGTGCGGTGTGTGTGTGTGTGTACATTGTTGCACTGTATGTGTGTGTGGGTGCCGGGGGGGCAGGTATAGGGAAATGTGTGTGGGTGTGGGGACTCTGGTACATGCATAGGTGGTGTTGGTGTGGCTCTTCTGCCAGTGTCCTGCAAAAATGGTGCGAGATTTGTACGAAGTTCGCACGAAATTCGTGCGAATTTTGTACGAATTTCGTCCCTCAATACGTACCGTGAATGTGGTTGTTACTAATTTCGTACGAATTTCGTACGAAATTCGTACTAATTTCGTACGAAATTCGTACGAAGTTCAAACAATTTGCATGAATTTGTGTCATTTTTGTGTGTGTGTCGGTGTGCCTGGTCGGAGGGGTTGTTGTTTGTGTGGGCGTGGGTGCATGGTGTGTGCGTGCCTGGGTGATATGTGCATGCATTGGTGGTTCTTGGGTTCTTGGGTGGTTTTGTTGAATCATGTGGGACAATACTTTTGTGTTGTTTGTAGTTTGTGATTGTCTGTCGTTTGTGTTTGTTGCTGCTGAATGTCATCGTGTGTGTTTAATGCCTGCTTTTCGACTGCGTTGGTATCGCTGTTCTGCTTGCTGCTTGTTGTGCTTCGTCTGTCTGCTGCTCCTCACTGTTGACTGTTGCTAATGACCTGACTGTGTTGTTCTTCTGCGTTGTTGTTGTGTTGCTGTGCTGTGTGCTATGAGTGGGTGTGGATGGTTGGATGGGTGGCTGCCTATTGTTGAATCATTTGGGACAATACTTTTGTGCTGTTTGTAGTTTGTGACTGTCTGTCGTTTGTGTTTGTTGCTGCTTATTGTCATGATGTGTGTGTAATGCCTGCTTTTCGGCTGTGTTGGTACCGTTGTTTTGCTTGCTGCTTGTTGTGCTTCGTCTGTCTGCTGCTCCTCATTGGTGACTGTTGCTGATGACCTGACTGTGTTGTTCTTCGGTGTTGTTGTTGTGTTGCTGTGCTGTGTGATATGGGGTGACTGTGTTGTTCTTCTGTGTTGTTGTTGTGTTGCTGTGCTGTGTGCTATGGGCTGAGTGTGTTTGTTCTGCATAAAAATGATACAAATTCATGCAAATTGGTCGAAATTCGTGCGAAATTCGTGCGAATTTCGTACGAAATTCGTAACAACCACATTCACGGTACACTTTGGGGACGAATTTCGTACGAAATTCGCACGAAATTCGCACGAATTTCGCACCAATTTCATACGAATTTTGTGCGAAATTCGTGCGAATTTCGTACCATTTTTGCAGGACACTGGCAGAAGAGCCACACCAACACCACCTATGCAATAACAAAGTCCCCACACCCACACACATTTCCCTGTACCTGCCCCCCCCCGCGGCGCACACACACACACACACAAACACACACACACACAGACACACACACACACCCATGCACAAACACACACATACCCTCAATGAAAGCAAACAGCCCCCCATGCACTCGACCCACACCCACACACTGCCCGCTCACACACCCTCATACGTACCTGGACAGTGGATGTGCCACGGTTAGATTTTTAGGGGGGGGGTTCTGTGTGTGTGTGTGTGTATGTGTGTCTGCCTGTGTGTGTGGATGGGTTTCTGCGGATGTGTGTGTGTGTGTGGGTGGGTGGGTCGTTGTGTCCATGTGTAGTTGGGTGTCCGGTTGTGTGTGTTTGTGTGTATGCGCGTGTTGGTGTGAGGTGCAGGAAGGGTGTGTCTGTATGTGTGTGTCTTTGTGTGTGTGTGTGTGTGTGTGTGTGTGTGTGTGTATGGCTTGTGCGTATATCTGGTTTGGTGCTCCTCACATCCTCACCCGCCCCACACACACAGGCGCACGCCCACACCCATAACCAAAAAGACAGTCATACCCCCCCCCCCCCCCCACACAGAGACACACACACACCCATGCACAAACACACACATACCCTGAATGAAAGCAAACAGCCCCCCACTCGACCCATACCCACACACTGCCCGCCCACACACCCTCATACGTACCTGAACAGTGGATGTGTCACGGTTAAAGTTTAGGGGGGTGATTCTGTGTGTGTGTGTATGCGTATGCTTTGTGCGGATGCGTGTATGTGGGTCGGTGTGTCCATGTGTAGTTGGGTGTGTGGTTGTGTGTGTTTGTGTGTGCGCGCGTGTTGGTATGAGGTGCGGGAAGGGTGTGCGTGTGTGTGTGTAAGGCTTGTGCGTATATGTGCATGGTTTGGTGCTCCTCACATCCTCACAGACAGTCGTACATGTACCCCCCCCCCCCCACACACACCCACATGCCATTAGTGGAATCAAACCGCCGTGCCACCCCACCCACACCCACACAGTGCCCAGCCACACATACGCACACACACCTGCATAGTGGATGTGTCGTGGTTAGGTGTGTGGGGCGGGATCATTGTGGGTGTGTCTATGTGTGTGTGTGTGTGTGTGTGTTGATTGGTTTGTGCGCGTGGGTGCGTGTTTGTGTGTGGGTGTGTATCCATGCGTCCGTGGTTGTGTGTGTGGGTGTGTGGGTGTTGGTGTGAGGTTTGGGACGGGTTTGTGTGCGTATGTGGTCGGGTGGCCCCCACATCCTCACACACACCAACACACAGACGCACGCCCGCACGTAGAAACAAACAGGAAGTCACGCATCCACCCACATGCAAACCCAACCATACAACCATACACAAACCCACACAAACCCACACACCCCACACAAAGGCACACCCACACACATGTGCACATTGTGCCTGTAGCCAGGGTGCCTGCAGGGGTGTTTTGGGGGGAGGTACCCCGGGTGTTAGGACAAATGAGGGGGTGCACAAGGGTGAAATTGGTACGAATTCACGTGAATTCACGTGAAATTCGTACGAAATTCGTGCGAATTCCTGCGAATTTCGTACGAATTCACGGGAATTCACGGCCGTGAATCGGCTACAGGCTAGCCGGGTTTCGGCACCTCTCGTTTTGGGCACGGTTCGGACATGATGGATGCTTTTGGGGCGGGACCTTCATTGGATGATGCGTAACGAAGCTAGGGGAGGAATTCTGGCCCCTCAAATCCCTCGGAATGAACCAATAATATGGCATTTTCCCCCAAAAAACTCAAAATTTGGGTACATTCATGTGAAATTCACGCAATTATTCAAACGGCCACTTAACGGCCGTTCACGAAGGGTACATATTTGTTGCATGCTTGAATTGTTTTAATTTCAGCATTTCAGAACTGATGAGGGCTTTGTTTTAAAGCCGAAACGCCTATTGTGGCACATCACTTTGGGGATCATTGATCACGATACACATTCGCCTTGTGTATTCCTTGCCGTCGCCGGCTGAGGCCCCCGTTGGCTTCCCGTTGGTGGTTGGACGGTATTTTGTTAAAAGGCTATTTTTTACCAAAAAAAAAACACACATGTAGGTATATATCATGTGATATGATATGTTGTGCAATATGCATAAGTATGTATATTCAGTGTATATAACATGCAGAAGTGGATCACATTTGACATTTCGGATGGGACATCAAGCAAAAATGCTTCTTATGGTCTTTTGCTTTGCTCATATGGTGCTCTTTTGTGTGTACAATTTGTTTTGGGTTTGGAGACTCATGAGTACTTGCAAGGGGGGGGGTAGTTGATGAGAATGGTGGCATGGGTGGAAGGTAGAAAGTCTCCGTATACTCCGAGTATACGGCCGTATACTTCCGAGTATACGGCCGTATACTTCCGAGTATACGGCAAGAATACTTCTCCAATACTTCGAGTATACTGACAAATACCTCAAAATGTGTGGATTACCACACACAGGTGTGGGTGTATGGAATTGGCTTGATGGTTTTTTGACCCCCCCCCCTATTTTCAAGGTGCTAAACTCATTTTTTCATATCCCATGGGCACACGGAACGACTAGGTGCGTGTGACAAAATGGCTGTTTTGGGGGGGTATTCTTGGTATGCCAGGTTATGCTCACCATATGGTTCCTGGATTCCGTTCCGATCCAGGAACGGACCGCCACCGCTGTGGCGTTGGAAGAGGAGAGGAAGGATAAGAAGAAGGTGCCCCTGAAAATCGAGCAGACGGCGGCTGCCGAGTGGGTGAAGAGTGAAGGATGGTACACCATGTGTGACCATCTGGAGGGGGAGGGCCTCCTGCAGCATGTCGTTGACATGGGGGGGGTCCGGGTGTCCTAGACGGACGCCTTCCGGCAATGGGGAAAATCCCTATTGGCAACAAGCGATGTTGTCTGGAAATCCGGACCGTTGCAGTTGCCCGACATGAAAGTTCTGCGAACAGAATTGAAAAAAATGGGGGAGGCCCATAAGGCCTGTGAAATGAACGTCACCCTGTGGGCCCATCTGTGGATTGACCACCTGTTGGGATGGGCCCGCAGGTGGGGACACATTGCCATTTTTGCCGCCTTCAAAGGAGAGGGGCGGCACAAAGCCCTGAAATGTGAAATTTCAAAGCGCAGCTTTCGAGGTGGAAGTAAAGGCGGCCGGGTGTCCAGACTGCGGGGGGCCAGAGTGCGGGTGAAGGGGGGCAAGGGGGATCGCACGCGGAAGGGGTGGGGGGAAGTGATCCGCTCAGATAATCTGGACCGGGGGTTGTATGATAAAAATTTTTGCGTTTGGGAGTCGTCGTGGACGAAGCAACGGGGGTACATAGAGAATTAGGGGGTCTTCGTCCAGGCTGAACAGGGGTCCCAAGGCATGTGACCTCTATATATGATTGATATGCCTCCATGGCCCCTAGTTTTGAGCTACGGCTCCACAGTGTACACTACATCGGGAAGCACATCTTCTTGCACATTCACAGTCTTTTGCACATTCATCCAAAAAAGATGGAACAATGCTTTCTTCGTGCCAAGTGTGCAAGGGCAGGTGAGGGACGGAATTTCTAGTGACAACAACAGTATGCAAGTCGATGGTTTGATCGGTCGGGGGACATTTGGCGCGCGCCAAGTCCGGACTTGGCGCGCCAACTTGCGACTTGGCGCGCCAACTTGTGAATTTGCGCGAGCCCAGGCCCGGGAAGCCCACTTTGGGTCTTTTTTACCGTGTAGGAGTGTTTTCAGCACGAGAGGGGCATGAAACCCGGGGTTTTTCAGGGTAAGAAGTTCCATTTACACCAAAAAGGAGGAAAAAATCCCTGGGTAGCCAGTGTAACAACATAATAGACACCCGCCATGATTTGGCTGCATTCCGAAGCAAGTTGGCGAATGTCTCTTGGCTTCGTAGTTACAACCCCACGGCAACTTCCTCGGGCAGTGATCTGCAGCCCCCTGCACCACCTGCCCCAAGGTTGAGTTGGTCGGCGCCCCTGAAAACGCCCCAGGGGGAGGAGAAGAAAGTCCCCTACATGGGTGAAGTGTGGGTTGTGGGGACTGGGGTTGGGACCGCTACCACTAGCGTGTGCCCGTTCACGATGGAGGGATTGGGCCCAGAGGAGGAGAATGCCGAGCAGTGCTCGATGCCCTGGTACCATCGCTGGTGGATCCCCCCTCCCCTGGCGGACAACTGGTGCGGGTCCCCGTCGCCCCCGGCTGCGTCTACGTTGGGTTCTGTCCCAGCAGCTCGTCCGCAGGCGCGCAGCTAGCGCCAGTGAGATGCATTGGGCTTCAATGGCGATGCAGTATACCGCCACAATGCCCAGCATGCAAGCCGAGTCGGACGGCAAGGTCAAGTATGACAACAAGAAGAAGGAATACAAGTGCCCATGTCCGGATCCAGAGAAGGTGTGTAATTACTCCGTTTTTGTGCGCGTAAAATGCATCGTTTGCGCATCGGCTATACGCATGACGAGGACGCAAAATGGGTCATTTAGGCAAGCAAAAGAGGGTATTTACGTTGTTGCGTGATTTCAACCTGTGACGCAAAATAGGTCATTTGCGTGTGTAAACTAATGTATTTGCGTGTTCACCTAATCTCAACCCAGGACGCAAAATGTGTCGTTTGCGCACGCAAAATCCAAGTAAATTCATGCATTTCCTTCATATCTTTTAGATTGTCGTGAACTTCTTGCCCTTCGCGTTGGTGGATCCCGGGCCCGCCGACAGCAGTGCTTGGTTCGGCGCCGGAGCTGGTGCTGGAGCCCAACCGGGAGACAGTGGCGCGGGTGGTGAAGGCGCCGATATGGTGACGTTTCCGTAAGTGGGTGATTTCGACGTCGGGTACGTGCATGGGTATGGTAAGGTTGCCAATGTGGAGGCGGGAATGGTTTTTTTGGAGGATCGTTGTGGGATCCTCCACTGGAAGATCTTCCGGGGCATTTCGGTGCGGCCCTTGGGTGCCAAGACCGGGTCTGCACGGGAGGCGGGAGGCGATTCGGTGACGTTGTTTTGCCGGTTTTGGGTGAAGCACAAGAAGGGGCAAGAGGAGAAATTGTTCCTCGTTCCCTTCCTTTACATGCGGCCACCCAGCTCGCACAAGTGGGCCCTGCTCTGCACCCACGGTGAGCTCGGCTAGCCGCAGAAAGTGCGTGGGGTGCCACTCAGTGAAATTGGAGGTGTCTTGCAAGGCACACGTGAGGTTGGTGGTGCGGCGCAAACGGCGGCATTCACTGCGAGGGTGGATGCCTTTTGGCTGAGGTGGGAGAAGGAAGCGCGCAGCGACATGTCGCGCAAGGTGGAGGCTGAGGCACGGAAGTTGGCCCATAGCGAGGATGTGGCTCCGGAATCCTCTGCTGAAAATCAATCTTCCGTGGTCCCTGGGAAGAGGTCCCGCGGCCGCCCCCCCCAAGGCGCCCGGAAAGGTGCCGAGAGTCACTCCGACCGGGCAAACTTCTGAGCTTCTGCGGCTGCAGTCGGAGAATGAGTTGCTGAAGGGGAAGGTGGCGCTGCAGGCTTACCAGGTGGCGGAGCACGACGCACAGCTGGTTGTTGTGCGTCGCGAGAGGCAGCGGGCCGATGAGCTGCTGAAGGAGCGGGACAGCTATATATATATAGCTGCTGGCGGAGCGCAGCACGGCTACCAAGGCGGAATCGGGTTGGCGAACCCGGGAGAAGAAGCTCCTGGACGAGCTGGACCCTGCGCGTGGGCAGCGCGGGACGAAGCGCACCGCTCCGGAGCCTGTGCCTGTGCAGGACGCGAGTGCCGCGGAGGACAAGGCCTGGCTGACGCAGTGTGCCGTTGAGTTGCGGACGCGACTGCAGCAAGCAGCAACGGTCACGGGTCTGACGGAGGAGAGCCTCAAGCGAGCCGACAAGGAGGCTGCGCTTCCTCCATTCTCTACAGAGGCGCCGGACGCGCTGCTGAAGAAGAGATCCTCCATCCGCCGTGGAAGAAAGGGGCAACCGAGCCCCTGACCCCAACGGGGGGGTCGCCGCGGTCTCATGGATCTGGGGCCCGTTGAGGTGGCCGGCGGTGATCGGATGATGATGGTGTTGGTGAGCGATGGTGACCGGATGGTGATGTTGTTGGTGGGAGATGGTGATTGGATGGTGATGGTGGTGGTGGCACATGCCGATCAGATCGTGTTGGTGTTGGTGGGTGATGGAGATCGGATGGTGATGGTGTTGGTCGGAGATGGTGATCGGATGGTGATGGTGTAGGTGGAAGATGGTGACTGGTGACGTGGAGGTCACCCGGAAGCAACTGTGTCGTTGTCATTCATTTATCTTCCCCGCCAGCGTGTCTTTCATTTCGAAAGTGAGGGGGGAGTTGTGTTGTTGTCATTCATTTATTTTCAACGTCAATGTGCCATTCATTTCAAAAGTGAGGGTCACTGGTGGGCCTGGGGGGATTGTACATGTTGTTGTCGGTCAATTGTTTTCAACATCGATGTGTCATTCATTTGAAAAGAGAGGGTCACCGGTGGTTTTTCTGTTGTCTGCCTGTCGTCCGCGCCTGGTTGGGTGGTTGCGGTTCTTGAGGTTTAGTGTTTCATTGATCATCATCATTTTCAACTTCTTCGCAGGATTCTTCCATGGCCTGCACACATGTTTCAATTTTTGAGTGCGTGGGGTTCGAATCAGGGGCGTTACGTGTGCCAGTGTAGCATGCATACCTCTGACCCACTCGGTGCCATGGCATTGCAAATGCTTCCTTTACCCCATTCTTGCGTATGCAAAAGGCACCTTTTGCGTGCCTGCACTCTTTACACCTGGGAGACAAAAACACCCTTTTGCGTGCGCAAATTTCACGTTTTGCACGTCGACTGTTTTTCGAGCGAGAACGCAAAACACCCTTTTGCGTGCGCAGAAGGCCCTTTTTGCACCGGTAACGAAAGTAGGGTGGGTACGCAAATAGGCGCGTTTACGCACGCAAAAACGCGGTAATCGTGTCTCCCATCTGCAGCACAACGCGCTTGTGCCACATGCGTCCTAGGTGTTCTTTCTATATTATGCCACTGCATACGTGGCAGCCCCACCACTTGGCCCCGGGCAATCGCAAAGGCCGTGGTGAACGGATCAGCGGCTTGCAGCGTGCGGTGAGTGACATTATGGGGAAGGATTGGCATGTGCGAATGCGGAGTGGGGTTACAAATGTGGTGAATGTGGTCGACGTGTACACGGATGTCCCCACGGATCATCAACTCGATTTGGAGTTGAATGCCAGGGCAGTGTTGTGGGGATCGATGAAGGAGGGGCAAAGTGTGCGGCGGCTGCAGTACAGCCGGTCAACGTCCCCTTGGTATTGCCCATGGGCAAAAATCGTCTCCCAACAAAAGACTTCGGGTGGCCCCCACCCCATTGATTTCGTGTTGCATACTTCCGCCGGTAGTGATTTGATTGGGTCCAGGGTGAATCTGAAGGAGAAGTTGCAGCTTATGTGGCAGCATAACCCCCCGGTAACACAAGCTAACCAAGTTTTGGTGGGGATTTCCATTGATGGCACCAAACTTTGGCAACGTTCCTTTGAGCACTTTGCGGTAGGGGAGTTGGGGAGCTGTCTACCTTTGGGTTCATGGGTGCTACTCCAGGGCCCGGAGACCACCCAAATTCTTCGCGACCCGGCCTACTCGCAGAATTTGAACCTTGATGTGTTGGTTGTGAATGAGATGCAAGTTTTGAATGAGGGAGGGTTTGCAACTCTAGTTGTGTGTGTGATTATCGCTGACACCAAGGCGCAAGCTGCCCTTTCGGGGTGTCGCAATTTCAAGTGTGAAGACCCTTTGGCACATGTATGCTGGCTTTGCGGGGGGAACCGTCTTCATTGTTTAGGTGCGTTTGGGCAGGGAATTTCAATTTTGCTCAAGGTTTGGCAACGGGGGGGGATGACATTGCCAGCAGTCCTCCCTTTCCAGAGACCCCCCGACTTTGGACTCCATGCGGTGCACCGTTTGGTGCATTGTGCGGGTAGTGGGTTGGTTAAGGCTTTGATGCATCACCATGGGTGGACAAAGGGGAGGGTATTGGTTTGGGTGCAGTGGTTTTGGGATGACATCAGGGTTGAGAGCCCTACGGCCACGGCGGCCGATTGTGAGCAAGAGAAGGTGGGAAAGAAGGCCCTGCTATTGGAGCAAAGTGCCGCGGGGGCATGGGTGAAACGACAAGGGTGGGATTGCATTGCCGACTACTTGGAGGGGGACAATCTTTTACAAGTCCCGACGGTGCAGGTGGGGGGGGTTTTAATGACATGGACTGCTTGTTGGTATTTGTGGGGAGAGAATTTTGCACTAACTTGTGACCTTGTCCGGAAGGAGGGGTGGTTGGACCTTCGCGATATGGATGTGTTGAAAGGTGCTTTGTCCGAGATGGGGAGTGCCCACAAAGCTTGCGGGTTTGTGGTGACCCTGTGGGCCCACCTTTTGGTGGACCACATGTGGGGGATCGCGAGGCAATGGGGCACCCTGTCCGCATTCAGTGCTCTCAGGGGTGAGGGGAGGCATTGGTTGTTGAAGAGTGAGATTAGGAAGAGGAGCTCCAAGGGGGGAAGTAAGAAACGGGGTCTCGCCTACGGGGGGCACGTCGATCACTGAGGAAGGGGTGGGCCGAAGTGCTTCGGAATGACAACTTGGACTGGGGATCGTTTAGCAGGGGGTTCAACGTCTAGCACCCTTCTTGGACTCGCCAAGAGGCATATGGGAATGCCAAGCAGCACTGGGAAAGGGTGATGCGTAAGGGGAAGTTGTAGGGTTTCTCGCATGTTTGGCGTACAATCTTACAATTTTATTGTGCATACTTTGGTGTTTTGGTGGTGGAATACCAACTGGACATGTGTGACTGAATGATTGGAACATTGCAAAGAAAGATCCCAGCAATTGCCTCCATGTTTGCTTGCACACATGGCATGCATTGGACCCGGGATGTGGGTTTGTGTTTGGGTGTAGGGAGAGGGGGTTATAAGCAGGCATTTACCTGGATTTTGCGTAGGTAAGAGGGGTATTTTGCGTCCCGAGTTAAAAAAATTTGGTAAGTAAAAAGGGCAATTTACGCTCGCAAAAGGGCCTTTTTACGCACGCAAAAACCAAGTAAAACACCTGAAGCATAGTACCAGGCCTCGAAAGTACGAGAGAACACTGCGGGTAGGGGTAGGGGACCACCGTGGGTGTTTCCAACATAGAACATGGAATATGGGGTATTTTTAGCATGCCGGATTTGAATTTCATACTCATTTTTGACCAAAATGATGTTTTTTGCCACTTCCTAATTGTTACGACATTTTTACTTCTTCGTTTTGCTATTAACTAATAAGCATTACTTCGTACTTACAACTTCCATCCATTCACTATCCATACACAATTGTGCTTTTCTCCGGTGGACAAAACCGATCACATTTTTCAGTGTGTACACACCGTAGTCCCTCTTTGTTACAAAGGCAATGCGGTCTAGGAGCTTTAGGGGGCTTTTGGCAATAGCAAACACGAAGTGGCCACGCATGACATGCCCTTGTGCTTCTGGACCAGAAACACTATGCGATTGACTGCACCTTGCACCTATTGTTCGTTTAAATTGCAACGTACGTTATTCATATCGGATCTGTTCGAGAATACTTTGTACTTTGTTTTGTGGGGTCTTGGCCCTCGGGAGAGAGCATATCTCTTTTGATGACCCTAAGAAACAGCTTGTCATCGAAAACTTGCGCCCCCCTTGGCTCAAGGAGTGGCCAATGGTTTGTTTTAGCTAGGACCCTCACTCACCTTTCCGCAAGTTGCATGGGTGCCCGGAAATCTAGATGAGTTTCACAAGGCCAGTATGTTGGGCCGGTTTGAACTTCACACCCGGTCGCTGTTTTGTATGAACCTCGGCGGTGTGGATATGCACTTCGCCGCCATGGCACTATGGGATGCAGCCCCTGAGGGCCGCGTAGGACTCATAATTGATCGCAGCCCACAATCTCAGCGTATGTTCCTATGCAAATATAGCCTGAATTTCAATCTTTTGCGTTGTCAGGTGGCTGTGCTAGTTGGCATAACCCATGCATGCTTTCCCTCACAGCTCGTGCGCTAGCTCTTGTGCTACAAATCAGATACATGGATAATGCAAATGTGACGCCGCGCAACATGCCCACACACACACACACACACACACACACACACACACCCAGCTACAAAAGTTCATCGAGATGGTGCATGAAACTCTCCGTAATATCAAGATGAATTGGGAACGGTCATTGCCAACGGTCGGAAAGATGCCGCTATAGCTCCTTTGCTGCACAGCCAAGTGCGACCCATATCGGTGGAGGGGTCTCTCGCCTGCAGTCTGAAGAACACACAGTCCACTGACGCTGCGAGGGAGCATCTCGGCAAGGTGCACCAATGATGGAATCCTCAAGGGTATCTCGATGTGCACCTGATGTGCAGACGCTCCCGAGAGGCTTGCCACCACCTTGCCGCTGGCAGAGTGTGCTTTGGAGCCCAAGGCATTCCGTTGGCTGCTTCGAAGAGTACGCCCGCCCCGTGCCAGCGACGGCCCCCGCCGTCCTTTTCGAGCCTGGCGGCTGACGATCTAGTCGTCATGTCTACGGAAGAGTTGAAGGAGCGGTACCAGAGGACGGTGTCCATGGCGGGGCTGATTGCATACGTGCTGATGGAGGACCAGGAAGAAGAGTTGCCCGCAATCCGGACATGGATGCTAATCAAAAGGAGAGAGCCGGCACACCGCGGTTAGGGCTTTTGACTATTCTCTCTGTTCTCCGTGTTCTGCGCATTCCAGCGGGGGGGGGGGGGAGGGGGGTTGGAAAAAATTCGCGCGATTTTTTGCCCCCCCCCCCCCACCGGGGGTACCCCCTAAAGAAAACAAGATGGCACCCCATGTTGGTATTTTTTTCACTAAGGGGATTTTTTTCACCGTGTGCCACTTGAACTTGCATGTCACCCTCACTTTGCCACATTGTATGACATTGGCACCTGAACTACTACTAGATTAAAAGTAATTGGTTGTTTTGTTGCATGGTGCCAACGGCGCCCCCTTATTTTGTTTATTGCTTTTCATCAAGCCGTCAAAGCCTTGGAGTGCCAAATATCGCAAGATGAGGGGATATACAAATGTCCTTTGTTGCAAAGTACTTTCAGCGGAGGTTAGCAAGACGGGCCGCTATACAAATGTCGTTTATTGCGAAGTGAAGATCCTGTCTTCGGACCAAACACCCCCCCCCCCCCCCAAGTGCAGCGCCAAATTCTTTCAAGGGCGAACGCGGTACCGCGTTCTTTCTTTCTTTCTTGTTTCTCCTTCCCACGCTTTGTTGCGTGGCCCCTTGAGTTGGGGTTAGGGACTCTCAATCCACGCTTTGTTGCGTGGCCCCCTTGAGTTGGGGTTAGGGACTGGCAATCCACGCTTTGTTGCGGCAACAGCCGAAGCAGCAGCGACAACAAAAACATCAACGGTAGCAACAGCAGCGATAGCAACAATGTACCCTTCGTGAACTAGCCGTTTGCATCCGATATTCACGGTACCGTGAATTTCACCTATTTTTGCTGTATTTTGCTCGTAACTTGGTGCCAACGTGTGCGTTTCTCTTGCTATCTTCGCCCAAATTGAGATCCAACAAATGTGTGCAAATTAGAGGTTTGCAGTAGCCCCATGGTTCAACACATTTGGTGAGATTTGCGTGAATGTTAAATTCAAGCACCCTAATTCATGCATAAATTCACGCTAGGTTCACAGATTCACGAGAATGTGAAATTCGCACGAAATTCGTACAAATGTCGTACGAATTTGGCCCAATTTCCACTGCTTTGCTTTCTCACAGCCCTAAAAGCCTTTCTTCGCATCTTTTTTTGAGCATGTCCTAGCAGACTCTGTCACAGCTCGCCAGCTTGTAGTCGCGGCCCGACCCCGCTGCCGACACCCTCGCCCACTACCAAGCCCTCCCCGTCGCCCACCATCAATTGGAGCAGGCGACGTACCAGTCGGGGGCACTGGGGCCCCGTGGATGTTGTTGTGGGCTGGGCAGCATCCCTCGACCCCCCCCCCCCCGATGTGATCCACATCGACCTGCGCAACCCCACCCGCAACTCCTACCTTGGGGGGAGGGCCTGGGCCACAACCTTGTGGAGGGAACTGCGCCGCCAACTCCCCTCCCTTAAATTTTTGCATCCGACCCCTCAACCTGCCAACCTTGACCAACTCCTCAATTGCATGCGCACTAACCCGGTGGGGAAGCCCAAGGACGACCACGTCGAGGTGTACCTAACCTCGTGTATACGCCCCCCCACTGCGACATGGTGTGCCTGCACGATCTTGCTGCAGGTGCACCGGCCGACCACCCCTTTTTCCCTTTCTCCTAGCACCTTGCCAACCCCCGGTGGTGGGATGATTTGGGCATCGCCCCTTTCCATCCCACCATCCCCCCACATCTCCGACATCACCCACCCCACCTTCTACAGTTAACTTCTTTGCAATGGTACCGTGGTGCCTCATGCGCCCCCCCCTTCATTTCAAGTGAACCCCCCCTCCGCACTGAAACCCTTCCCAACCCCCCTCATGGGGTGATGGGCAACTCCGACGCCGCCCCTGACAGGGTTGCCCCCCCCCAGCCGCCCCTCAACTTTGTTGATGGAAAACTCTGCATTGTGCTTCGGGGGCTTGTGGAAGCACGGGATTGCGAGGTGGGGTGGAACAAGGTGATGAAGGCGTGGCGAATTTCACAATGCCTCAATATTCACATACAGTCATTCACATGAAATTCGCGCGAAATTCGTATGAATTTGGTACGAATTTCGTGCGAATTTCACTAGATTCTCACGAAATTTAGTTGCCTGGGGCAGGCGGATGGTAGAAACCTGCGATAAATGCCTCCCCATTCCACAGGTCTTGTACCTAACACCATGCCGCGGCCCAAGGAGCCATTCCATTTGTTAGCGGATCGTACACAACGGAGGCGCCTACAAGAGCTCCAGCAAGTTGTTACCAAGGAGCTTGAAGCACCCTACACCGTCCAGTACCTGACCGACACCGGGCAAATAGTGCTTACCCCAGAAACAAGAGTTGTAGTGGCCGTCCAGCCTGAGCCCACCACACAGGAGAGGTTGATTATGGCCGTCTGGCGGATCCGGTCGTTGCACCTCTTTAGGACGGAGTCGCGGTACCTAGTGGGGAACATGACGTACGGTGTGGTATGGGACCAGGTGTACGGCATGCTTCGGCAGCTAGCCTTACCGGAGTCCCGGGCGTTCACTGCCTATACGGGAGACGACACGGCCATCCATGGTGCGGCCTACTACCTACCCGACCGCATCGGCCACCTGTACAAGTGTCGACCACCCCCACCCTCGGACATCATACAGCCCGGGGACCGACGGCTGCATTGGTTGCCTATTGCGGTGGATGGTACATCGAGGCATGAGGCCTCGTACGTGCATTGCACGCTTGGTGGCACCGCCAGCCCCAACCAACTATCTAGTTGGTGGCTACTAGGGGGCAGTGAAAAGTGGGACACCCTCTACGGGGCCTCCCAAGAAATTGATTTTGATGACGAGTTGCGCAAGGCCGCAATCGTAAGTTTTAAGGATACGGGAGGGAACGATAGGTAGTCCCTTTTCTTTCGGTGTGCAGATGGGAAAGCACAGGTGCTCATGGCAGGCTGCCAAAACTGGAAGGCAGAAGACCTAGTTGTACAATTGACAGGGAAGGCAACGGCCACTGTGGCGCACACCATGCTGCAACCGGTTCTAGATGAGGCACGGCTTGCAGCACGAACTTGCACTTGTGCCTCATTAAATAATGACAAGGCAAACAGCAAGGGGAAGGTGAGGATGGAGTGTGCTGCAGCCATCCATTTCATGCGAAACGGGGGTTTGGAGAGGATAATAGATGCTTGCCTACAGCAGCCCAGTGTGAGGCAGCCTCAAGTACGAGGAAAAAGTTGGCAGCTGGTGTGCAAAACGTGGTGGGAGAATTTTGCAAGCATGTGTGTATACGCTTGGCGTTCCGCATGGTTCTCCGGGGCCGACTTGGGGCGGCTCCGGAACCATAGCATAGCCATGGGCACCGCCCACAATGAGCTCCAGTGGGGCAAACTTGTGTGGACGCATCTTTGGATCGACCACGTGTATTATTTTGCAAAGAAGTGGAGAATCTTGTCAAAGTTCTGCTGCTTTGCCATGGAAGGAAGCCACCGGAGGCTGAAGCGCATGTTGCGCAACAACGGGGGCCTAAGCCTCCTCCGGGGGAGACGAGGGGTGCAAGTGGTTGTGGACAACCACACCATTGATGGTAGCCTTTGGTCGCATGGGGGGGATGCGACCAAAAGGGCACAACATGGGCAAGGGCCCATAAGTGTACAAGCGTATGCAGGGCGTACAAGACGACGGCTTCTAACCGACATGCAGCACCTTCAGACTCAACAGCGGCGGTTCCGGTGTTGCAAGTAGCGGACATGAGATCACCACACAAACCCAGACCATTGTTGCCTATGACCGGGGTGCATGCTGGGGTGCAATGGAGAGCCTACTAGGAGTAGTAGGACAAATCAGGGGGTGCACACCGGTAACATAAGTGTAAAATCGCGTGAACTCACGTGAAATTCGTACGAAATTCGTGTGAATTTCGTACGAATTCATGTGAATTCACGCCTATGAATTGGCTACAGGCTTGCCGGGTTTTGGCACCTCCCGTTTCGGGCGCGGTTTGGGCACGGTGGATCCTTTTGGGGCGGGACCTTCATTGGATGATGCGTAATGATGCCGGGGGAAGAATTTTACCCCCTCAAATCCCTCAGAAGGAACCAAAAATATGGCGTTTCCCCCCGAAAACCTCAAAATTGGGGTCGTTTCACGTGAAATTCTCGCATTTATTCAAACGGCCACTTATCCCCCGTTCGCGAAGGGTACAAGCAAATAGAACAACAATAGTAGCAGCACGCGGGCCGAGAAGCGGATGTAGAAGAAGATAAGAGGCCAATGGGGATAACCGGCAACAAGGTGCGTTGGCCGGCAATGGGATGGCTGTATAATGTCAGCTCAAACGCGAAACGACTTTCAACCGGCCTTACGGCACTAGGCACCCTGTTTGGCGGGCGAATAATTGGCAAGCCAATGACGGTTTGTAGGACATGGGGCTAGGGTTGGGGGTGTCAGGAAGACGGATGTGTGTGGGGTGCAGCAATAAACACGGGTTTAACAATGCGTTTTTATAGTCAAATAAAACCACGGGAGGAAATTTTTTTGTTGATGTGCGCGCAAGAACGGCTGGGTGCAACAATGTGCACCATACACACACATTCACAGACATACCAACCCACCAACACACAAGCCATGGCCTTAGTCAGAACCAATCTTTGTTGGCAAGCCATTCAGGCGTAGCGGTCATCAGCCGGCATGCAACAAGACAACGGGGACATGAAATTATGGGGTCCACTGTAGGCTTCGGTAACCTGCAGAGCGGCCAGACTGGACATCAATCAGCCTTGTCCTTCAATGCTGCTATTTCAGTTTCTCACTGCAAATAGGGTGTATTGCCTTATGTGGTGACTCTTTCATGCCGATAAGAGGCGAGGGTGGGGCGCTGCACTGCACCTGGAACCGACCGGGGGTCTTTGTGCCCTTAAGCACATATACCGCGCATCTCGGCTGAAACATCCATGGTTACCTTGAAAAATACCCTCCTTGCACCTTCCAAACCCAAACACGTGGGGTACAGTTAAGGAAATTTCAGGTTTTGGGGACCGGGAAAATTTTTGCGCGAATTTTTTTCCGTACCCTCCCCCCTTCTATCACCCTAGCTTGTTCTCCCCGTTCTTCTTGCAGTGGACATCGGGGTGCATGGAGGAAAGGTGTGGTGCGGGGAGCAGTGCTCACTTGCCCTCGCCAGTGCTGCCCTGTGGGTGTGCACCCCCACTTGGCTGATCCCAACCAGGCTACCATCAACACCCCTCGTCCTACAGCCGCCCCTGCATCCCCACCATCACCACTACACCCCGCATCGCCACCACCAACCCCCACTGCCCCCCTACGGCAAGGTGGATGAAAAATGGGAAGAGTGGAAGTCGCAGCCCATCAAAATCGAGTAGCAAGGCTGCGAGGAACCTCAGGCCGCCGAGTGGTAGGAGTAGTATGAACGTCTGTATGACGTGTCTCTGCCTTAGCCACATGTACTTAATATTCGCGTTCTTCGCGTCCATGCGTTCCATGTCCCTACTTTCGCATCCGATTTCGGAGGCGTCCTCCACGTTCCCGGCGTTCTGCACGATCTGTTTTAACTGCTGCATACATGTTTCTTGGAGCGCTTTGCATGTTCGCCTCGTTCTTTGTGTCGTTCTTGTAGAGCTTCGGGCGGACTACGACCGCAACATCACCCCTATTGCAGCAACGCTGCTCCCCGGTGGAGGCGGTGGGTTAAGCCCTAGAGGAGGCGGCGCCGCAAGTAAAGGAGGAGGAAGTTGAAGAAACTGTCATGATCCACGTAGGTGTGTAACCTTTTTTTCGATTCCGCACATGCTTTTGGAGATGCGTTGCCCGTTTGTCACGTTCTCCGTGTCTTGCCTTTGTTGCCTCCGCCATGCTTGTGAAGTGTGACCAACCGTTACTCCTGTTCTTCACGTTTTGCAGTGACACCAAAAAAGATGCAGCTCGAGACAAACTTCGAGTCTCCGCTTACGTGGCCCACTCCAACGTCAGCGCAATCATTGTGGCCCGATGCCGATGAGTGTGTCTGCCGTAAGTCCTCGCAGCCTCGCATCCCTGCCGGCTCTTGCGCTGCACCCAAGCTCCCACCCCTATTGTAAGAAGCACCGAACCGGCGGGTACGGACCGGTCGTGGTTTTTGACCTGCCCTTTGGACGGGACACAAGCGACCCCTGAGTACCTTGCAATGACTAATACACAGTGGAAGGAGGGGCAACAGTTGCAAGGCCAACCTGCTTGGTGGGAAGCTTAAAGCAGGGTTGGACAATGTTGAAGGACATTCCTAACAAAGCAGCATCCAAGGGTGTTGTGCATGTTTTGTGCATTGCCGGTGTTCTCCTCGTTGAGGATTTCTTGCCTCCACACATGCTTCTAGAAGATGTCGTGCGGGTTTTTTTCGTGTTTTCCTCGTTCCGGACGTTTCGAATTCCGTGCCTCCGGACATGGTTCTAGAGGTTGTCAAGAGTGTGTACCGTGTTTGCTCTCTTTACGTTGTGGCAACGATTCGTGTTACATGCTTTTTAGCACACTCCAAAATGCCTACCAACAATTCTGCGTAAGGGATCATCACAATGTGTCACTCGATTTTCGCCACAAGCTCTTAGCAATGATATGCACTAGAAACGGTTTCCACTTGACTGTGATGTCCCTCTCTTACTTGCCCACGTGTGCCCTTGTGTGTACGGGTGTGGCACTGTGTGTAAAGGTACAAAGTTCAAAAGGCCTCGTGCTTTCGACCGGTTGTGGTTGGGCTGCCACCACCATCGCCACTGGTAGTGTTTGTACCCACACCCCTTCATGAATGTCTTGATATTCCTTTGTCTACAAAAGCGCCATTTTTGGACTTCTGCCCCCCATACGCCGTGGTATGCTATCCCCATAAGCTACGCGAACACGCAGAATGCGGATAACCCTCCGGAATGCAGATAAAGTGAAGAACGAGGAGAACACTTCCACAAGCACGGGTGGAAGCATAAACCGGAACGCGCAGAACGCGCTCAACAAACCGCACCTATGTGGTGGGGGGCCGTGTCCTCACACTTGGGTATCTAGCCTACGCAGTTGGTCCCCCAAGGGTTCGCACTATTCCCCATGGGTGGCGATGGCACAGGCTTGGCGGCCATGACATTTTTGATCCCACCACGGCCGCCTCGGCCACCCCGTCTATTGCACGTTGAAGGAGGAGTTCTGCAACGTGTCCTCCTCTACGCTCCGCGCATCCTCCGCATCCTCTCGTTCTTCGTGCTCCTCGCTAACTGTGTCCTCTTCTGGGATGCGCTGTTCTAGGGCGCGGTGCGGAACCCCCCCAATTTTGGGGGTTGTTAATATGGCTGGCACCTGGACTTTCACATGTTACATGGGTGCACTATGATGCAACAATGTGCCTTGCATGTCTCGTTTGCTCGATGTTGCTCATTTTACACTTTTTGCGATTTGGTCTTTTTGTGCTCTAACTAGTTACAACGGGGTTAGAGCACTAGTTATCGAGGGGGGTATCGTGCGATAACCTAGTTATCGCGCTAGCTATCGTGCGTAATTAGTTATCGCGCTGGTTATCGCGCGATAACTCGTTATCGTGCGAGTTATCGCGGAGGTTATCGCGCTTCATTTTCTCTTGTTCCATGTTGCCCCTCTTCGCTTTAGCTCTGCAATACTCTACAATGGCCCTTGCTGCTGCCCACGCTTGGTGCGAGCACTATCAAAAGCTCCTTGGGATCCGTCGCCTTGGCAGACCCGAGGGGTTTACGATGGGTGACACCATTGTGAGGCGCCCTGTGGCGAGTCATTTTGAGATGGGCGTGGACTTTGGACTCATCATTCATAAGTCCCTCTTCATGGCCGCCGAGAAAGGCCGGGTTCTCAGCAACTACATCTTTGAGTTGCTAGAGGTAAATCCAAGGGTTGCTGGTTTTTTGATCCGGCTTCATTCGGAGGATGTGGACGCCGTGGTGGAGTCCGTCACCGCCCATGGTGAGAAGGGTGCGGGGACGAAGACGACCCTCTATGTGGGTCGGGAGGAAGAGGAGGAAGTGGAGGAGGAAGTGGAGGAGGTGGAGGAAGTGGGGGTTGGGAGGGGGAAGGACAAGCCCCACCACCCCCTCAGGATTAGTGTCCAAAAGGTACGGATGCGACCTGGTAAGGGGAAGGGGAAGTCGGATGGTTGGTTCCCCCAACCCCTCACCCACAACACCCGGCGGGTCTGCACAGACGACCTCGAAACCAAGCTCCCCATGCACTCCCTTTGCCCCACAAGGGAGTGGGAGCGTGAGTGGTATGGGGTCACCACCCCCAACATTGTTTCGGGGGAGGGGGTGATTCTTTTTCCCTTTGGGGCAACACCCCCCCTTATTGGGGAGGCCGAGGAAGTGGTTGCGGCAGAGCCCATGGGGGCCTTTAACAGGGATCCAAATGATCTTGTGCTCACTGCTGGGGACAGGTTGGTGGTGAACCACTTGCTCGAGCACTATTTTTTCAGTGAGGCACAGCTCGAGAGTTTTTTGGATGATCTTGAGAGGGTGCCTCTCTCAGAGAAGGCAGCCATTTTCAATGAGAACCCCCCCATTGTGGGCAGGCCCCAAGATTCAGGGACCCGCCGCACAGTCTACGGCAACTATGGGGGCCGCAACCACCATAAGCACAACCCCCACAAGCTCCACGATCTGCGGGTCCTCAAAAGGGTCGCACAGCGTGTGCTTGAGACTGCGAAGAAGAGTGTGGTGCGGCAGGTTGGTTGGAGTTGCACCATTCTTGACATGGCAGAAATTTCGTGCTATGACCACACCCAACAGTGCCTCCATCGCGATGCCCCCCCGTACATTGTGCCTGAAGGCACATGGATTGT
This sequence comes from Eutreptiella sp. 'Long Island Sound 2002', assembly GCA_964036045.1. Taxonomy (NCBI): domain Eukaryota; phylum Euglenozoa; class Euglenophyceae; order Eutreptiales; family Eutreptiaceae; genus Eutreptiella; species Eutreptiella sp. 'Long Island Sound 2002'. The sequence goes on from OZ038382.1 coordinate 137,382,313, forward strand.
GAATTGCCTCATTATGAGGCAGAGGATGGGTCGCATTTTCTTTTCGTGCCCTCCAATAGTTCGGGGTTCTCTGACCCTTGGGTGGAGAGGGCTGTGCCATTCAAGAGGGGCACTGCCTTTTTTTTTAATGCCCTTGATGTTCACCGGGGGTTGGGCATTCCAAAGGCCTCGCCCGCTTTTGTGTCCCATCCTCGCCTCATGGCATTTTTTGCGATTGAGCTAACCCAAGGGCCTAACCTACGATTCCCAAACATGCATGTCACCCAGTCCATTAAGCGGCTCGAGCTGGGGGCACCTGGTGGCCGGCTGGCCAAGACCCTCCCCTGTGCGGGGGCGGTTAAGTGTAGGGGGCAGGTCGTGGCCAAGTGCTACGGCTGCAAGCGGGCGGCTTTGTACATCGCACACAAATATGGTCTTTGTGTGCCATGCTAGGAGGGGGAGGAGCAAGAGGGGGGGGGGGGGGTTGTGGGAGGACCCCAATAGGGTTAGCATTGAGCAATGTGCTCAGTGCTTGCTCCCGGTGGGAACAACCAACGGGCATTTTTTGTTGTCGGGGTTGGGGGGTGGGAGGGAGGTGGTTGCCCCCCTCACTACTTAGGAGGTGGGGGGGATCGCAGGCCACCCCGATGAGTGCCCCTTGGCCAAGGTGTGCTGCGGGCAGGGATTGCCGTTGCCCACCTTGCAAGGGCATGTTGGGATTAAGGTGCCGGCGGGCACCATTTTGGTGTTGAGGAAGGGAATGTATGGAGGAGTGGCAAGGGTCCCCCCTGAGCTGGAGGGGGTGGCCAAGGTGGTGGAGTGGAGGCAAGTTCAGGAGTATGCGGCCGTCACCGACTTCGTCTGGCTGCGGAGGTTGAACCTGGGGCTAGACGACCCCAAGAAGGAGGCGGGCAAAGGCATGTGCCCATGTCACTGTGTGTGTAAAGTGCGATAACCTCTGCTCTAACTAGTCATTGCGGCAGTTATCACGCTCACTGGGTGCTCTAGCTAGTTATCCCGCTTGGTTATCGCGCTCTCTCTAGTTATCGCGGGGTTTATCGCAGGGGTCATCGCGGGGGTTATCGCGCTCTAACTAGGTTGTCGCGCGAGTTGTCGCGGTAGTTATCTGTACCTGCGGCTCACTTGGAAATGTGAAGTTGGGGCTCAGTTGGGGCTAAAACGGCTCATTTGGGGCTAAGTGGTGTTTTTCAAGGGGTTCAATGTGAAAACTTGTGGCTTTCGGAGGTGGGTTGGGGTTTTGGAATGTCCCCAAAGGGATACCAATCCCTAGGCCAAGAGGATTTCACCGGGGGGGGTTTCTTTTTTTCGACGGCTAAGTTGACTGAGCACCCTCACTGAGCCGTCACTGAGCCGGCTCACTGAGCGCTCAGTGAGCGCTCAGTGAGCGCGCCAAATGGCTAAGTGTGCGCTTAGTGAGCGCTCAAAGAGAGCTAATTGGGGGCTCACTCAGGGCTCACTTAACATGCACGGGCACAAATCATCCATCATAAGCACTTACTAGGTCCTTTGTCGCAATGCACGTTCCACAATCCTCCTCACCATGTTCTCTCTCCCCTTCCTCTCCCGCCGGGCACGTGACCAAGTCATGCACCGTCGTTGGAACCCCCTTCGCCTGGTCACAGCCCTACTCTCCACCTCCCAACCTTCCTTGCGGAGGTTATCATCTAGTGTGTGGTTATCCACCACACACTGCAAGCCCGACCTATCGTTCAGCAAGCTGACCCCCCCACTATTCCTAAGCAGCCATTTCAGTCGCACATGGCTGCCCTCCAATGCAAAGCAACTAAACCTTGCAATGGTCCCCCACCGTGCAACATACGCATACATGTGGTCAACCCACATGTGCGTCCACAAGGTCTTCCCCCATCCTAGGTCAAGGTGCCTTGCCCCCATGGTCAGTTGGCATTGCAGCAAGGCACGTTGCTCTGCACCACTCAGAAAGTCGTCCTTCCAGGCCACCTCGGCCATGGCCGCAAATGCCTCCCACCACTCCGTGCACACATCAACCCATGGCCTGCCCCCCACTTGATGGTTCCCAATTACCGGTGCAACCAGCTGCAACAGTGGGCTCCACAGCCGGGCCTTGAGTCAGTGCGCAGCAGCCCCCAACTCCATGCGCACTTGTCCTTTGGCATTTGCCTTGTCCGCCCCCCACTTTCTAGGCCGCACCGTGCGGGCCACTTTCCGTGCCCCGTTTACAACCCCCTGCACTATATATATATGGTGGCCGCACTCTTCCTCGATACTCCTCCATGGGTCATCAGCCCCCGCACAATTCCATTGACCCCCGCAATGGCAACACGCATGACTCCATGCGCACCGAAATCAAGAACGCGGCGCTGGGCCGGGGTGTCACGAAACACCCCGGTCAGCCGTACATGGCCCTTGATTCCTTCCAGGGCAACCTCTTGTCCCCCGAACTTGCGCAACACTGTTTCTTGGTTTGCGCCGCAACATTGGCACAGCATGGCCCCGGAGCTCTTCTTGGTGAAGCCGTCCCCGCCGGCCAGCATGATGTGGGCCTTGCCATCGGCCCGGACGAAGAATAGGGGGCTGCGCGCCACCCCATCCGCATGCGGCAGTTGCAGGGCCGTAGCAGCGCGGAGCTGCGTATCGAAGTCACACTCCGATTGCATGCTGTACACCGTGGCCCACATCTCGCTACCCTCGAACAGCCACCAGCTAGCAAGCTGTGTGGGCCCACAACCCGTTGTTGCCACTGCACAGTGCACGTAGGCCCGATTCCACCGGTTGGTGCCGTCAACGCCGATGGTCACCCAGGTGTTGCGCTGTGCGCCCGGTTGCAAGGCTTCCGGTGTGCGTACGGCACGCGCTTCATAGAGCAGGGCTAGCCGCTCAGCAATATTGCAGTACACCCCTTGCATCTCATACTCCCCCTCAAGGATACAGACCCGCCGGCTAGCAGGTTGGCTGAGGTGCTTCTGCCACGGGGCCACGTCGGCCCAGCTAACGGTGCTGTCCAGGTCGGGCAGCAGGTAGGCCATGTCGCGGCTCGACATCTGTGAACTACGCATCCGCCACAGCACGCGCAAGGCCTCCGACTTGATGTCGGTATTGGTGTCCGTGGGTCGGCTATAGTCCTCAGGGACTAGCAGTATGCTACCATCGGGTTGGAGCTCGGCCTGATATTCCTCACATAGGGAGGCCGCCACCGCGGCCTCCAATTGCTCAATCCGGGTTGCGCGCTGGCGCTGGTTTCCCAACAAGGAAAAGGGACATTTAGGTGGCATTTTGTGTAGCACCTGTGGTATAGGTGTAGTGCCACATGCAGTCCCCGTGCTTGCGGCACACTTATCTCTGTTCACATCTCTTTGCTATCCCCCCCACCTGTTTCCCCTTGATTGTGGTCCCTAGCCTTCCCCCCCCTTTCCCCTGCAGGATTCACACTCTTCGTCGGGGTGGGGTAGTGGGGTTGCACCAAGGTGTTTGTCCCATCCCCCCCCCTCCCCGCAAGCCCACACCCCCATAGGTTCAGACTCCAAGAGCGACACAAACCCCAAACAGGGCAAGAGACCGGCACGGCCCAGTAGTGAGAGCGGTAGTCTTCAGTCGTCCAGTGCGGGGGTTCGAACCCGGGAGCTGGTGCTCTTGGGTTCCCTGCACGTACAGCTCTCTAGTCGGCGTCATGGGAACCACCCCCCCCTACAGCAACCCGCGCCACCACCGGTACCGGTGGATCGGGTGGAGGTCTCGTCCGTTTTGCCCCAACCCCCAAAAAGTGACACGCGGGAACCACACACACCCGCAGCAGTGCGCGCCGCCACCTGTACTCGAACAGGTCGACAGGAGGTCCCGTCCGGTATTCGAAGGGATCGGTGGGAGACCACCGAACCCGGGACTCGAACCACCTCCCTCACGGCAAACGCCGGGTGCGCTGCCACTTGAGCGGCCGCCTTCTGAGAAGTGCTGGAACTTGGCACAGGGAACAACCGCACACGCAAACACACACACCACACATGCAGGCGCCTCGGCGCCGCCCAGCCTTCCCACCCTCTGTATGGCTGTATGTCGACCTCCAAAAAGCCAGTACCCACTGGGGTTTTTAAAGCCTAAGGACCTAAATAGCCCAGGGCCGGTGGCAGTGGCCCACAAGGGTGACCTCTGACCGCCCCACCCCCCACGACCAGGTGACCCGGAAACACAGGTGTGTGGCCGAGAGGGGCCAGCGCAAGCTAGCATGCCAGTGCGACGGTGGGAGCCAAAGTGGGACACAACAAACGCTACGCCCCAAACTCAGTACGAAGGCGACAATGCCCCGAACCCTGTAGAGGCAGCCCGACTCTTACCCCATCCACGGACGAGGGACGGGACGAACTGCAAAGCACTGTCTGCGTGACACGGACAATCATGGAACTGAGATGGCGATGAAGGTCGTGAGGCAGGCGCGGCTGGAGCTAAGTGGCGGGTCCACACCTGACCAATTGAGGCGCCCCGGGGGATGCCGCCAGGGTGTTTGTCCCGTCGTACCCCCCCCCCCCGGGTTTGCCGCCAGGGTGGTTGTCCCATCATGCCCCCCCTCCCCCGCAGCGTCTCCCATTGCCCCCTTTGATGCCCCCCTCCCCCGGTTGATGCCGTAATATGCGCTGCAGCCCCCCCCCCCCCCCCCACAGCCCTGGCATACACCCTGTTTTCAGTCCCTGGTGGTATGTGGCACATCCCCCTCGCACCCCCTGCCCACAACCACCACTTTGTGGCGGCAACAATTGGAGGGCCCAGCCATCCACCCGACTGAGAGCTCATTGAGCCGTTTGGCGCGCTCACTGAGCGCTCACTGCGCCGTTTCGCGCGCTCAGTGAGCGCTCACTGAGCGCGCCAAATGGCGCAGTGAGCGCTTAGTGAGCTCAGTGAGCTCTTAGTGAGCTCTGAGCTACCTCTCGGTCACTGCACACCTAAAGACAGGCACTACACAGGCACCACACAAGAGGCCAATACGTTTTTCCAAAAGACCGTTTGCAGTCTGAACATACCGCAGGGGCCAGATCTGGCCCTGCTCCTGGACGTGTTGTTGACACAGGCCCATAACAGGGCTGAAAGAGGTGGCCTCTGGCGTGCTTGAAAAAAAAAGGGCGCAACATACCACAGGGGCCAGAGTTGGCCCTGGTCTTGAACACAGGCCCACAACAGGGCTGCAAGCGGTGGCCCCTGGCCTGTGTGAAAAAAAGCCGCACATCAGAGCTGAAAGTGGTGGCCCCTGGCCGCTTTAAAAAATTTTCAGCTCCGTGAATGTTTTCAAAGTAACATACAAATGCAATCGGTACACGGTCAGAATCACGGCAGGTTTACCTGTGAAAAAAAGGCACACAGCAGGGCAGAAAGTGGTGGCCCAGGAAGTGCACAGCACGCTGCAATCTGTGGCCCCAGCCCCCCCAGAAGAAATTTCAGCACCATGAAGTGCTCAACAACAATATATACCATACATATATACGAACCACGTAGTGGGGGTTCAGCGGCTACCACAGAGCCGCATCTCCACGGAGAGAACCCGGACTGCCAACCACGGGTTCTAGCTCCCAGCCAAGCTGCTGAGCAGCCGCCACCACATCCGACCGATACTGGTGGTCGGCGTTCTGCAGGCGGGTTGACACTTCCGCCTCAACCTTCGGCAGGGTGTCCACGCTCAGGTCCGGCATCGTGGTTGTTTGAGCCAGCCCCGCAATGGGATGCAGCTGCCGGCACGACGACTTGGCGTCGGCCATCAGCCGCGTGGCCCAGTGGGCGTACTCCAACAGTCCCGATGCCAGGAATTGCATGGACTGCGCGCTGTAGGTGGCGGGGGGTGCAGCCGGAACCCCTGACCGGGAGCGGGATGCAGCCCCCGGCCCAGATTCAATGTGCCTCAAGCCCTTGGACCGCTGCAGCACCTCCAGGCGTGCCTCACTGCGAGCCCGTTGGCGCTCAGAGTCCACGAGCTGGGCCTGCAGGTTGTCCCGCTGCCGTTTGACCGTGTCCAGCTCCTCCTTGAGACAAGAGGCTGCTTCCGCTGCCAGACGGGCAGCATCCCGCTCCTGGCGGAACTGGTCACGGTCACGGCATGCCTCCCGGTACACGGTCATGGGCACGGTGTCCGGTGACCCAGGCTCACGAAGGGGGCTCCCCAAAGCCGCCTTTTGTGGTGCGGCTGCATTTCCCTTGCCCGCCAGCTTTTTTTGGGGGGCGGGGGGGTTGCTGTCCTTGGTTGCCCGTTTTTTTCCTTTCCCGGTCCCACGGCGGGTACTCCGATTATTGCGGGCACCATCACTCTTCCCGCCATCCGTCGCCTCCCCATCACTGACCACCTCTTGGTCCATGACGTCCTCCCCCAGAGCGCTGGCACGGAACGTGGCGACGTGGCCACGCATGGCCTGCCAAGCCTCCGAGAAAAACCCCTTCCCCTGCACTTCCCATGACGCCGACTGCTTAAAAGCAATTGAGCAAGCGCGGGCCAGCAACCCCCCCTCCTCCGACCCCACAGCTAGGTCCAAGCACCAGTGTTTGGACCCCAACTGGTAGGCAAAGCGGGCTACAAAAAATCACCCCTCCCGTGCCACAAGCCCACAATCCTCGGAGACGGTCAGCCAGCACGGCAGGTGCATCTGGGTGGGCGTCGTTGTCTGCGCGGTGGTGACCGCGTTGAGGGTGACGCTCCAATACACCTCTCGGTGGAGTGCCACGGTACCCCCTTCACGTTAACCGTCCTGTTGAGGAGGTACGCCGGTGCGGGCTGCTTGTTAACCGGGGCAATGTAGAGCCGCAAGTAGCCCGCGCGTACATCACTGGCCCGGGGTGCCTGAACCGGGGGGAAAGGGACCGGGGACCCGATGGCCAGGTCGGCGAGTGATGGGCCCACTGCCCCCCGACCCTTGTCAACCGCTGCTGCCCTCTCGCCCGCGGCTGTCACCATCGCGGGCCCCGCTTCCGATGCCCCCGGCACCGGATCCTTCGTCACTAACGCCGGTTGCAGTTGCCCTCGAAGCGGTGGTCGTGAGGAACTGCTGGCACCTTCGGTGGGCGGCGCAAATGTTACCGGGCGCGAACGTTGACTCTGTGTTTTGCTGCCGTTTGCATCAACCAAAGGCTCGTGCAGGCGGAATTGAGCCTGCAAATGTAGGGGGGGGGGGACTCCAAAAGTAACAGTTTCCATAAAGATGCAAACGGCAGCAAAGCGCTGCAACGGCCTGGTCCCGGGTTCCACCTCACTGAGAGCGTACTGAGCCGTCAGTGAGAGCTAATTGGGCTCACTGAGCGCTCACTGAGCGCGCCAAATGGCGCAGTGAGCGCTCAGTGATCGTGCCAAATGGCTCAGTGAGCGCTCACTGAGCGCGCCAGACGGCTCAGTCAGCTCTTAGTTTCACCTCCAAACTGGCAACTGCAACTGGCGGCAGGATGGTGGAGCCGCCTCAGCACAGCCCCATGCAGGCCACACACAGGGCCTTTACAGGCCCCCATACAGGCCCCGTAAAGGCCACCAGCAGACTGGCACGGCCTGTGCAGGAGGCCCATGCGCTGGCCACCTTGTGTACATGTTAAGCCCACTCGTGGGGCACCCTGTGCACATGTTAAGCCCGCTCGTGGGGCATTACACGCATAACACACAGAGAACCCCTTGCCAGCCCACACCCCCACAGGCCCACAGCCCCGAACCCACCTTTCCAAACACACTGGTGCACCCCACCACCACCCAGTCGCGCCCCCTACCAATATTCCCCCCAACACCCCGGTGTGAATCCTGTAGGGCAGGGGGAGAAGGGAGTAACACCTTGCCGCTGCAGATGCAGCGCATCAAAAGTAGGACCTCGGCGCCCGCATCGCTCCTTGTACACCGTTCCTCCGGCCCGCGATGCCACGAGAAGCCGAGCAGCAAAGCCTGCTGTGCGGAGATGGTGCGGGAGGAGGGGGCCCAATACTGCTGCAGCATGGCGGCCTCCCCGGGTCCACTGCTACCCAGGTCGAGCCATGATGGCCCGCTTGTCCACAGCACGTCGCCTTCGTCCACGTACACGTGGCACATGGGGTCGGCGACGTCCAGGGCAGGCCTGGCCAGCAGCAGCGGGTGGTATGGGCAGCCGGAGCTTGACGGGCCTACGGGGGCCAGCCAATTGTCCAGCTTCTCAAACCCCGGCAGACCGACCGCGCCCAGCAGTCCCTCGCCGAAGGCGAAGTACTGCCCCCAGTTGCTGAGAGCCCTGGGGTTGGGCAGCGGCCCGTCTCCCCATGGCCGTGAAGCCAGCTCATCCTTGGCCCGTGGCAGAGGGTCAAGGATGAACCGTTCCACGTCCACCCACTTGTGACGCTCGTCGGGGGTGAGGAAGCGGAAGAGAACAACTTCCCCACCCCCGGCAGCGCGGCGAGACCCTGATGTCTCAGCCTGGAGGCAAAGAGAACCATGCCCCCACGCTGAAACTCGAAGGTCTCGACCCGCAGAGGGTCATGGTCACCCAGGTGGCTGCCCAAGTGCACCTCCAAATGATACTTGTCCGAGAGGACAAGCTTCATTTAGAGATGCCCGGGCAGCTCACCCATGCTAGGGAGCGTACCTGGCAACTTATCAGCGTCAGTATGCCAGGTCTGCTCCCTAGCATCTTCCCCGACGGCAATTGCCGACCACTGCGTTGGGAAGAGATCCCTCATCTCGGGCCAGCGAGCACTGCACTGCTCACTAGCCCGTTGCAAGGGGTCCCTTCCCAACACAGAGATAAGCTTGCCGGGCCGAGTACCCCAGCGCCGTGGCAGTTTGGGATCAGCCAAGCAGTCCTCGCGAGAGTGTGCATTGGACAGCAGATCCCAAATTGCATCCGGTCGGGTGCCGCAGGAGTCGACGAGAATGCGGTACCAGTTCTCGCACTCCTTGGCCTCTACCGCCCCCCTAACCAGCCGGAGCCCCAAGTCGCACAAGGACTCATCCGACTCAAGGTCATGAGCCGGGAGTTCATGTGAGAACACCGGGGCAACCAGGGAGATGTAGGGGGGAGGGGAGGCGGCACCGCGGAGGAACACGGACTCCTTGGTCTTGTACAGGGCTGGGGTGGTGTAGTCGGGCACGGCATGGCACCTCTCACGAATGATGGGACAAGCGGAAAGGCTTTCCCACCATTCCCCTGACACCACCCCGACCCCGAAAGGCAGGGCCTCAAGGAGTCCCTTCTTGGGTGCAACGAGGCTGACACCAAGATCTGCAGTCCAACCGTGTTGGAGATCTTTGGTGTCATGAACCCGTGTCCCGAACTCGTGGGGGGTACCGATCAGCTTTCCTGCGGACTGCTGCACCAAATCTTAGACAGCAGCCACAGGAAAGCGGTAGCGTACAGCACGAAGAGCTGGATGCACCTGGCACAACATTTGGTTGCACCGGTGTATCCAGCTCTTTCCAAGAAGGGTCACATCGGACACGGTGATGTGGACCACTTCTGGGGAAGGGGCAGGGAGCTGCTGGGCCCTCAGCTTCAAGGGCTCTAGGTCCGTCGAAGGCACCCCCGGGTACGCTGCCTCTGTGAAAGCGGTAGGTACCCGGGGGCGACTAAGGAAAGACGCGAGAGCCTTTGGAGCCGCTGGTTCCAGGCCTCGGACAACATTAGACATGGTGTGAAAGAGAGGACCCATGGGAGCGAGAAGGAATGGATGGGTAGGCGGATAGGGGGGCGGAGGAGAGGCGGAAAGGGGGGGGGGACCCTCTAAGTGAGCCCCCAATTAGCTCTCACTGAGCGCTCACTGAGCGCTCACTGAGCCATTTGGCGCGCTCACCGAGCGCTCACTGAGCGCTCAGTGAGCCGGCTTAGTGACGGCTCAGTGACGGCTCAGTCGGGCGCTCAGTCAACTGAGCCGTCGCCAAAAAAAAGTACCCCCTCCTTGAACCTTGACCAAGTGAGTATCTAAAACTTCTAAAAACATTAAATGCACATTACCTAGCATGCAAAACACACAACAAACAAGCACAAAGACATCGCAATGCACAGCTGGGCCCCAAATGAGCCCCAACTTCACATTTCCACTTAGCCACCAGTGAGCCGCAGGTACATCGCGTTTTTTTTAATATTTCTTTTGTCCTTCTCAGGCCACAATCCTCCAGTTGCCGCGCCTGTTCGTCAAGGAGTCGGCCGAGGCAGCAGCAGTGGGAGCAGCAGAAACTGCAGAAGCACGGGCCGCGAAGCCAGTGGCTGCCCGTGGGGCGCTGGAGGGGGAGGAGATCAAGAGGCTGGGGCAGGGGGCGGCCCGGCGGTGGGGGGAGCCGGCGGACAAGGCCTGCCGGCAATGGGGGACCGGATGGTACGCAGGTCACCATCACGGAGAAAGAGGGGTGGCTGGAGAGAAAGACAAACCTCACCCTCCCCTCCTATGTGTGCGTTGGGGGGGGGACAGCCAAATGGCCGAATGCCGCTGAGGGGGAAACGGTGCCCCCCCCCCCCCTTGTGCAGTTGCTGCCACACTTCCCTCCCAGTGAACTCCCCCGATGCTTCATCAGTGAAGCACACCCTCAGCAAAAAATGGTTTTTCCTTTGGGGGGGGTTCACTCATCCCAAACAAACATAAAAAAGCCGCAACATCCACCAGGTTGGGGGGTATGACGCCCCCTAATCTGTGCGGGATGCAGCCGCTTCGTGGGCCCAATCGTATGCGCCCACGGGGGGGAAGGCCCACGAAGCGGGCATGAGATGGTGGTGGTGGAGTCGGAGGAGGCCCCCCCCCCCCACCCACAGGTGTAAAGCCCCCACCCCCTCCCCCAAGCCATCGAAGGTGGCAAAGTGGCGGCCCAGCCCCCCCCCCTCCCCAAGGCCCTTGATGTGGGGGCCTTGGCGGCCAGTGTGGCCAGCCACGTGACGGACGCTTGCCAGACTTTGGTCGAGCAAGCGGCCGCCACGGGGGTGGAGGCCGCACTGGCCAAGGGTCGGTCGGCCAACCACACGTCAGCCTTGACGAGGGCCGAGAAGGTCCAGGGCAACACTCAGCATGCCCTGGACCGGGCCCTCGACCTGGCCAACAAGAGGGGGGAGGCGCGGGAGGCGGTGAGGGGGGACCTCAAGGAGGCCCACGAGGGGAGGCCGAAGGCTGAGGTGCAGGTGGCCCAGCTGGGGGTGGAGGTTGCCCAGCTAGGGGCGGAGGTGGAGGCTCTGTGGAAGTAGGGGGCGGACCTCCAGCAGCCCTTGGGGGTGGCTGAGGCGCAAGTGCGCAGCCTCACATCCACCCTCAGTGCCACCTACTCTGCCCACCAGGGGCTGGGTCCACCAGGGGGGCAGAGGCAGGGTAGGTGGAGCAGGACTGGGAGTCAATGACTATTGGATTTGCTCAAGGGGCCGCCTAAGTGCATTTTTCGTGGGGAGGAGCGATATGGGGCCCAAGTGGACATGTGGCACTTCGGCCTACTGGGAAGCGGAAACCCCAACTCCTCTAATTTTAGATCGACCCACATGGCTGCTGCTTCCCTCAGGCCCCCCCTCAGCCCCTTGGTTGTGGGGCTCAATGAGTCTTGCACTCGGAATGCACCACCATGGTTCACATGGTGTAGCATCCAAGTTGTTCGCCCCCAAGGGACGGACACCATGGGCCTTCACACCCATTTGCGTGGTGGGGCACCCATGGCGCTGATTGTGTGTGTGTGGTCTTTCAGGGGGGGAGATTTTTGGGTGGAGACTATGGCCTTCCGAATCCCTCCCTGAGGGACAAAAAGCGGCACACCCGTGTGTGCAAGGGTAGTGAGGTGGGGGGTTGGGCATGCAAGGCCACACCCGAAGCCCCGGTGTTGTTCAACAACCGGGCACTACAGGCTCCGTTGCCATGGGAGGGTGAGCGATGGGGCATGATTTTTTACAGTGCAGGGGGGTTGCTGCATTGCATGCCTACGTGGCGGCAGCAGCTTGTGGACCTAGGTTTTAGGCTGCCCAATGTGCTCTAACCCCTCCAATTAGTGCGCACTAACCACTGCTTGAACTAGTTATCGCGCTGGGTTATCGCGCGATAACCTAGTTATCGTGGGGGTTATCGCGTGGGTTATCGCGTGTGTTTTTTGGGCCCTTGCTTCAAAACCCTCCCTCATTTCCTGACCAGGACCTCTTATTGTTCATGGATGCTGCTGTGAATGAGGCCCTGAGGGCTCTAAATTCAGCTAACGTGCGGCGGTACACCAATTTGCAATGTCCCAAGGGCCGGCGGCGGCGGTTCGAGTTCTCTTGGTGGATCCCGACATTGTGTGTGGCACCAACACCAAGGGAGAAGTTTGTTTAAGTGGTGGGTCGTGCACAGCCCTCTCTGCCCCACTTGGTGGCCATCTTGCGTTCTCAGCTCACGAGCATGAGGCCCTGAGCATGCTACGCATGGCATGCAGCATGCATCTTTCCCATCGGGCCCTTTTGCGAACGCCCCGCCGTTGTACCCAACGGGACCTAAGGACCGTTCGGCAACAGATCATGCCCTACTTTCCCCAAGCAACTATTGTAAGGTCCACCACAGGCCCCAATAGGGCGGCTGCCCATGTGCCTTTGCAGTCAATTGTGCATAATGCGATATCTATGCCTTGAGTTATTGGCAACCCCCCTCCCCTAGTGGCGTTGCCATTGTTGTCATTTCAGTTGATGCGACTTCCTTGTGGAAGGCATCCTCTACCCGCGGAGATGTATGGGTCAATGTATGGGGGGGGTGGGGGCAAAGTATGCTTCGAAGGCGAAGCTTTGGGCCTCATGGTTTTGCATGGATGGCGGGGATGAACAGGCTTTTTTGAGAAGCGTGGTCATCTCCGCCAACCTCAATCAAGAGGTGAGGGACGTGGAGGAGGAAATTGTCCTCTTTCAAAACCAATTTTTGACTTGCATTGGTATTTTGACGGGGGATGGGAAAGGGATGCATTCAATGGGGTGGGCTCGGTCTAAGTGTTGGTTGTGCAAAGACCCCAATGGTATTGTTGAGCAAATTGGGGGGGGGCATTTTTGAGATGTGTGACCCCTGATAGACGGCCGGGGGTCTACCAACATGCAGCATGCCGCATTCTAAATGGCATTGCAAAGCGCACTGAGACCACCCTTCAGGCCCTCCCCCCTAGTACCCCTAGTAAGGCCCAAGCTCTTGCAGCTTTGCAGGCCTTCAAACAAGCCCTGAAGGATGAGACCTCAGGCATTCCCCTGAGGGAACGTTGCGATATCTCCCCTCGGCCTCAAGGGGCAAGGAAAAAGATTTTCATCTTACAAGCACCAAAGTTTTCCTCACCTCCCCCCCCCCTTCCAAAGGCAATTTGTGGATTGCCTCAAAGATCATGTCCCCACGGTGAGGAGCCCTGGTGGACCTCCATTATGGGTTGTTGTGCATGTCATGGTAAAATGCATTGAGGGTATGTATGAGCTTTGGAGGGTGAGGGAGATGTACACTCTAATCCAAGTGAAACACCACAGTGCATTGACCACAACGTTTTCAAAAGCTTGGGGAGACTCGGGTTGGTCCCCCACCAGGTGGATCCATTGGTGCTTGGCACATTCCACTTTTTTTTTTGCCGAGAAGTGGAGGAACATTTTTCAGCTTTCCTCCATCCCAACGCAGTATCGGCATGGGCCTTACAGGAGGAGGCTCAAAAATTGTTTCAAGGGTTGGTCCTTGGTGAGGCCAAGTATGTCCCTCCACCACATGCACCATTGCATGTCCATGAACGCCCTGGAGCAAGGGCTTTGGGACTGGAGGCAGCCAAGGCCTCCCCATTCAGGTTTTTGTGTGAAGAAAGACCAAAAATGCTTTGTGCCAAGTGTTTTGTGTTGTTTGTCCTAGTGAGGGATGGAGGAGGGGTGCGCGATAACTACCCGCGATAGCTGCGCGATGGCTGACTTATCGCGCGATAACTAGTGCTCTAACTAGTTGGAGCAAGGTGCTCTAGCTCTGCTCTAACCCTGTTCTAATTCTGCTCCAACTCTTTGCCCCCCCCCCCCCCCGCCTAAAAACCACCCCTACAATGAGGGTTGTGTGGGGAAAGAAAGGGGATGGGGGGTTTTTGAGGGTGCTGAATCCTTTTTTTTTTAGGTGGTTTGTTCCAAAATTGAGGCTAGGTGGGTGTTCCGGAAATTGTGCTCTAACTAGGGATTCTGCACCACGCCCTAGAATGTTGCATCCCATCGTGTTCCTCGCCCGCCTCCCGGTTGTCCTCCCCGCCGTCCTCCTTGTGTGTCTCCTGACTAAGGGGCGGCTCGCTCTCCTCAACGTCACCGGTGCCTGCCAGGGTGAGGCTGTGCGCAAGTGCGAAGCATTGCACATGCAGCAGGGTGTCGAGGCACCCGCTACACACGTATTGTGTGCAGCCTTTGCTGCAGTGCGCACACGGGCGCCGCTAAGCGCCGCCTACGGGAACGTGCGCTTTGCGGGGATGCACATCGCTCATGTAGCGGTGGCGCAAGAGCGACCACTGCCACTCCCACATGCTGTCTGTGCCACAACATCGCCCTAGGGCGCGGCAAGTGGCGAACGTGTTGGCCGCGGCGTACTTCGACAGAAACCCTCGCAACACAGCTCCCATCCCGTACCGTACTCGTTGGAGACACATTCTTTGGGTCCCACGCCACCGCTCAACGGCTCGCGCGCGAAGGCCGCTCCTTCACAACCATGGTACGCAAAGACATAGCCGGTGTGCTACAGGGCGGGGGGGGGGGGGGGCAGGAGACGTCCGACGGCAGACAGGCTGCCCTACGAACCGCAGAAATGGGAGAAATGCCGAGAAGAAAAAAGGGTCCGACCCGCTCACGGCTGTGCGCCGCCATGGCCCCGGTGATGGGTAGGTCCGGGGGAAGATACCAGCATAGCGACAGAGTCGCAGGGGTGAGGGGGCAGTCAGTTCAACTATATAGGGTCACCGAGTAGCCACGCAGACGACCACAGCGGCGACAAGCTGGGCCGTAGGCCCACACAGATGGCAAAGACAGGGTGGGGGGTTGCAGCTCCCAACCCGAGCCGGCTGGCAAGTAGATCGCCGCCGGCCGGGGCGGGATCGTTGAAAGCGGACCCTGGGGCTTCGGTGCCCAAAGAACCAGCACCTCACCCCCAACAACAATGGGCACCGGGGACTCTGTGCGCAAACGGCAGCTCCCCCCATTCACTTGGGACAGCCAGCGTCAGACAACGGCAATGCAGTGCGTGAGGATAGTCCATGGCACTGACCGATACTAAACCAGCTCACTGAAGCGACTGAGAAGCATGGCTCTGGCCCTGCTCTTGCATGCCTTGTCGCCCCCTCCTACCAGCGGGAGCCATGGGCTCCCCGACCCACAGACACATTGAGGTCCGGGCTGGGGGCTCTATCTGCTCTTCGGGGCCCTGCTCCGATTCTACACGGACCCAACCGTACCGGTTCTGCAACCTTGAGTGCAGTGTCCGGTAGACGCGCTGGACATCGGGCCCCGTAGACAGCAAACTGTGGAAGACATGGAGCGGAATTGAGGGGGAGCAGGAGGAGTGGGGGAGCACCTATGGGCTTCACACGGACGCCCTGCCTAAACGGGGGTAGACGGGAGGGGCGCACTAAAGCCAGGTCCTCCAGAGGTCAGAACAGTGAAATCTTCACTAATCGATGCAGCGGGGCGCTGCTCAAGCGCTAGAGCCACCCCCAGAGGGGGTAGTAGCGGCTGGACGGGGGGGGGGGGGCAGGGGCGGCGCGGTCCCCGCCGTAGAAGGGGGGGTAAGGGTATGAATTTCACGGAGACGCAGTCCAAGGCCCTGGGCAGGGCTTCTTTTGAGCGGGGGGGGGGGAGGGGGTTTTGAGGGGGGAGGGAGGGGGGGGGGTTTGGCTAGTGCACCCCCCGCCCTTGTCTTTGCACACCAAAATGTATCACAGCAGGTTTTTTTCCTTTTGGTGCTAGGGTTTTGTTGTAAAAATAGATCATTCATTCCTACAGGGTTGCTGTTAATTCATGGACATTTTCTGAACTTCCTGGAGCAATGCACAACCCTTGCTCTAGCCCTGCGTATGCAATAGTCGCCCAGTAGAGACCGAAACAATCTTGTTCAAATGTACTGCATGCTGGTCAACGTGAAACTGATGTTGTTGATCATTCTCATTTACTCACTCTCCGAACCAGAGCTGGAGTCAGAGCTAGAGCTACTGCTAGAAGCGGAGCTCGAGCTGGAGCTCGAGGAGTAGGTCATTGCAGGATCCTCATCTCCCTTGTCACAGGAGGTCATAGGAGCCAGCTCTTCTTCACTATCATCAGAACTACTACCTTGTGCCTCCAGGTCCATGCAAATCTTGCGTCGCTTCCCTTTGTCTTTGCGTGACTGCCGAACTACATGCACACTCCATTTCTGTCTTTACCGCTGTACCACTTGACTCAAATCATACTCCGACCAAGAAATGGCATCTCTGGCAACCACTAGCAACTTTTCAATTTGAACCATACGGCGGTCATGGGAATTGCTGCGGTTCAGGAGTGAAAACAACTGCTCCACGTCACAGCTAGTGGGTGACGGGGCAAGGGCACATAGCAAAATTACATGCAAGTGGGGGAAAAGAATGGGCTGTTGAATAATGGGCCTCCAAAACTCAAAAATAGATACCCCTTTTTTTCAAGAGGCCCTTCTCAATGATAAAAGCTTTGACTTCTTTCCATTCTGTCTCGACCCCCCGAGGAAGGTCAACCCACCGATGCTCTTGTGTCAAGAAATCTGCCCACTCTGTGCACAAGTCATCCAAAGAGGTGTGCCCGAAACTGCCGCACTCTTTGCTATCGGGGGGGGGGGGGCAAGAGGAAGGGTTCAAGAACTTCAGGTGGGTGTAAAGACTATAGTTCACGAACCTTTTAGCAGCGGATTTCACAATGGCATCAATGCCCGGGGAGCATGTGGAGTAAAAAAGCGTTTTGCCATGAATGAGTGTCTAATTGAAGCAGATGCATGTGCAGACAGCGTCGTTTAACTGACAGGAAAGAAAAGATAAAAAAAAATGAATCACGCCCCCAATGCTCTCTTTAACGGAGGGTGGGAAGAGTCGAGAGCAAGGAGAGGGGGGTAGACAGCAGATTTGGTCCCCCACGATGAAGGGGGGGTAGCCACCGTAGCCGGCCAAACGGCAGTGGCCACCGTTGATCGGTCCAAGTACGCCCTTTAGGTGTATAAGCGACCCAGAACGGGAGGGAAGCCCTCCAGATCGGTGCCCATCTTGTCAAATGTGTGGTATGCTACGCGGGAACCAGTCCAATACACAGGCCGGCAGATCCGCTCCCTCTTTGCCGTGTACCGGCACGTGGCGCGCGGGCTGAATTGTGCCAACCACATGGTGTTGTGCATGCGCCTCCTAGGAAGGCAGATGACCTGGTCCCAAGCCGTACGATACTGTCACACAAATTTTGATGTTGTTTCTACACCGTTGAGCCCCTGCTTGTTTTGATATGCATTGTGTACATGCACACGAGACAATGGCAAGGACCAAGAAAACAACCAAGCCCAAAGAGAAGCCCAAAGACGCCCTCGTCCCCGAATGACATGCCGCAATTAAGTGATGCAGATGAGGACCAAGACGAAGAACCCAATTCCCCAGCCCCCGGTGTGGAGTGGTCCTGGCGCAAGGTGAAGAATACGGTTTTTCGCGTGTATTGGAGCAGGAAAAAGGATTAGGAGGTTGTGGCGCTCCTCAAGAAACCAACAAAAGGAAGGGGCCATTTGTGGGGCACAGTGGCTGCCGCCAGCAGTGCCAATTTTTCCTTACCCGAGTACATAGCTACAGGGCGGAGAGCCGTAAAAGCACAATCAGTGGGAGCGACGTGACACTACAATGGAGGAAGTGCGCTTGGGTGGGTGGGACGACAGTGACGAAGGCATCGGTCTCCCACACGAGGGCAAAAATACGTCCTCAAAGGTCCGCGAAAAAACACAAAAGGTTCGGAAGTGCACATGCTTCGTGGAGGAGAGCAAAAAAGGTATGGTTGAGAAGAAACCTACTGGTGCCACAACCGCCCACAAACAACGGGTTGCAGCGGTGGAGGATTGCCTAGAGGAGTATGGCCTGACATTTGGCTGTTGCATGAGATAACAAACGGAATGCCTCAGGAGCATTGACCATGGCATTCAGGGGCAAGTGCGGGCACTGCTCTCAGACGCCATTGTGGTCGTGAAGTGTGCCAACTGCGACGTCATGGAGGTGGCCATGGGATCGCCGGGGAGGCTATTTTTCAGCCCAAAGGCAACACAGAAGCAACTGGCCCTAGACCGCGGTGCGTTTCGGACCCGAAGACCGAGTTTTTGTGTGCCTTGCTGGATGAGGGTGCTAAATGTCCGTAGTCCCCCCCCCCCTTGTAACACCCACAACCATGACAGCCATGACAAAAACCGTCACGTCAACAGTTTGAGCCCACCGCTAGTATACACAATGTGTGAATGCACGATCAACGCGGGTGCAACGAAGTTTGCAAAGAGCCCTAAGCGCTTTAAACAACGCCAAACTATTAATGCATCGTGTGTATGCTCGCTGTATTCTCTGTTGTGAACCTGCAAGAACAGGACAAAAGGTGAAAAAGTGAAAAGGCACAACTGGATGAACTACAAACACAAAAACCGAGGAGCATGATGTCGAAGGCGCATCATGTGGACAACACAAGAGGTAACGCGCTGCCCTCCTCGCGCTCATTGCAAATCGGCGGGCGAGTGAGGGCCCATTGCCCATACAATATGTCCATCATCCATGCTGGCGAGCACCTGCTGTACATCTAGCATTGTCACGCACAATTTTTCTCGCAAACTCTGCAGCCCTTGATGCATCACCAACGAGTTGCTTGCTTGTTGTGGTTTGACTCTTGCAGAACAGCAGGAAACCCGTGCGTATTCTTTTGGCTACAAATGTGGGTACGCGTGTGTTTTTTACCTGCGATGTTTTTTGTGGGTTTTCATGGTTTCAAAAGCAAAATGGGGGTTTCTAATGGTGGCCAATATGATGGTGGCATTTTTTTCTTCATTTTGTCATTTTTTTAAGTTTTCTAGACTTTGGGTTTTTTTTGTATCATTTTACTGGCAAAGGTGCCCACACAGGTACATTTGCGGGTAAAATGGCACATGGTTTTACCCACATGGTACGGTACTCACATGGTATTGAGACATGTGCCCACATGTACCCACATGTTTTACCCACATATTCCCACATGTTTTGCGTAGTAGCAAAATTTTCTCCTTCGTCCAAGGTGAGTGTATGCTTGTAGGGTGCCGTGTCCCATGCAAAGGGTGCAAGGTCCGGCAACACTGAGGGGAGTGGGCCTCCCTGAGACCTGCGGATTATTTGTAGGCCCTGCAGGGACTAGTAGCCTCCAACTCGTATGTCTTTCTATTCTTGTCTCTCATTGTGCAAGCTCCCCACTTTCTGGTGTTGTGTAGTCTTTTTCAGCACACATTGGCTACAAGGCTGTGTGCTGCGTGGACCTCTTGTCCGTGTGCACAATAGAGCCGAGAAAGGCCGGCACCAAGCAGGGTATGTATTTGTGCACTACATTTATGCATGCACATTTGTCACTTTTTCTTTCCCATCGCCATTTACTACACATGATGCTTGTGCTGTCACATGTCCGTGCACCATTCCTTTTTTGGGGGGGGGTCACTTTTCACTTTTCTTGCCCGTTTGCAGGCCAAATTGAGAAGTTTAGTCAGCGAATATGGAGAGACTCCTAATAGCCCATGTGTTCGCACATGTCCCCTACCATGGACACATGCAACCAATTGGCGTTGCAATTGAGTTAACCAAACAGGTTTCCACGTTGGCCGAGTGCGGTGCGTGCAATGTTGCTGTGGTATGCCGTTGGGAATGTGTTTGCTATCTACAAACAAGCGGGCCTTGTGTCGCCGTGTGAAACATTTGCGTGATTTTCAACGGCGTATCATCAAAGCCATTATGCCAGATGCGCCAGAGTTGCAGCAGTTTGCTCCCGTACACTGCATTGTGGCGGGTAATGGTGCTCCGGGGTAGTGCAAACATTGTGGCAACAGGGGTGCAACATGGAAGTGTGCAACTTGCGGGCACTCCTTGCGTGTGAACTCCTTTGCGGCGTATCACGGTCTATTAGTCCGTGCATTGGTGGCCATAGGCTTTGGGCTTGGGCAACCCACTGTGAAGCTCCCACCTTAATCTGAGCTAACCCTCTGCCATCCCTACCCATGGAACCGGTGCAAACCTTGAGGGAACAGCCCCGTAGGCCGGATACCCAACTGTGTGGACAGGTCCCTCAATCCCCCCATGGGTACTCTCAAAATCCCAATAATTTTGTGGGTAAAATTGCTCTTTTGCGCTGGGTACATGTGTGGGTAAGAGTGGGTACATGGCAAAAGTGGTGGGTAACACCTCATGTCAAATGTACCCACGTGTGTACATTTGATGTACCCACGCGGGTACGCGTGTAATCGCGGGTAAAATCACGTGTTGAGATGTACCCGCGTGTACTTGCCGCGGGTAAATTTGCTGGTAAAGTGGGTACACGTACTTGTGTAGGCAATTTGCCTCAGTCAGTGCACCGCGGGTACAAGTGGGTACACCACCGTGGGTACACGTGGGTGATTATGTGGGTAAATCTCGCGGGTTGTCAAAATATGTACCGTTCGTAGCCAAATGAATATGTGTGATACATCCCCATGGGAATGAGCACCAGCATAGAGTGTAGAGCGAAAACCAAAAACTATGGACAAGTGTATTGCGCTGTTCCACAAGTTTTTGTGAGGTATTTCTTTGTCAGGGCTTTCCCCTAAGCCTGCCCGGGATAGCCTGTGTGCTTTGAAGTATTTGTGTCAGCACTTGGGATCTTGTTTGGCTGTTGGATTCAAACTTGTGATTCCTCCCATACTGCAAATGTTGGGTTTGCCAACAATAGGAACTGACTAAATTGGTTCACCACTCCGGCCGTGGTCACTACCGTGACATAGTGTGAAGCAGCACAACCGTTGCTTGTTGAGCAAAATTTGTGGGTGGGTATAAGGTTGAAAATGATACTCCCTCTTTGCCTTTTCTGGAATGTTCGCTCATGTTGATTTCCACAGGATCTCCATGGCTGGAGCTACAGTGCCCTGTGCTCACAGCATAACCGGGGGCAGGAAATCCCTGAGGTGTGCATGTTTAGTCATTTGGATTAAGTCAAATTGGCAGTGTGGTCCTTTGTGCCCAATATGATGAGCTAGGCGGCGTGGTAGGCAATCCCATCTGGTCAGTATCAAGGGAACATCATGAAAGGAGTGGCATCACTGCAGCTCAAGGGATAGCCGTTTGGAACCAGTGTGGGGCAGGGGTGCTGTGCCGTGCCGTGGGGTGTGGGGGGGCGGGGGGGCACAGGCACTCGCGCAAAAGCCCGCAGCAGTGTTGGGGGTGGTTCCCGCCCGGGGCCAGGCACCGCTGTGATCAATTGAGTGGACCTGTGGGGGTCCTCCTGATAGGGCTTAGCAGACCTTGGTGGTGAGTGCCAGACTTCGCTTGAGCGATCCGCCGGGGGTGATCGCCGCGACCGCGACTGGGGGCCTGCAGCACGGGTGCCACACCACAGTGTGGGGGGCTGAGGGAAGGTTAATGCCGTATGGTTCCTTAATGTCTTGACAACCACAACACGCCGCCATGGAGAAACAGAAACGGTGGGGTCAAGACAGCAGCTTGGCGGACCTTCAGGAGAAGATCGACACTGCATCATGCGGTGAAGAGTAAACAGGTGACTGTCCAGGGCCCCACAAAGGAACCACAGATGGACTATATGTCACACAGGGGGCCTTGTGCTACAGAATGCGCTGTGCACCATATTCCATAGGTGCAACACCATTCGCCACGGTGACACCAGCCTTTACAAGCTTGTTGCCACTATGCCATCAACTAGGGGCTTTGCCGCCGCCTCATAAAGTCCCAAATGCTTTCCAATGTGCAAAGTATTCATATCCTTTGTACCCACTGCAAAAGTTGGACCGCATGGGGTTCATATTGTGACGAGATCAGATCAGATCAGATCAGAGATCAGATCAGCTGCAACACCAAAGAAGACACCCAAAATGAGACATAGTTTGATGTTTCTTAGGATATTTTGTTTACCAACACACACCTCACAACAATGCCACAAGCAGGCAGTGATACTTCGACACAATTGGGACTTTTACACCAATCCACAGGGACATCACACGGCACACTAGTCAGTGGTATTTGCACATATTTACAGATTCGGGTTTTGGTATGATGGTTGCTCATTGAGGCAACCTCAGATGCAAGATACTGTACTGTTTGGGCCACAGCAACAAAATGGGACCATCAACCAGGAGTATGGGAGCTCTGCTGCAAGGAGGCAACATCCCCGTAGCTTGGGACATTGATGGCACCAAACTGTGCCTCCCTTTACACAACCTAACTAGACGTGCAGCCCCGATTTCAGGCTACGATATGCCTGTACACAACCATGACAAAGACACATAACAACTGACACATGTAAAACTTGCAACTAGTGGACAAAATGGAATGTGTGGTGTTCACTTGTGCGTACCCCTACAGACTGGGACGCGATGGTTGCACCACTTTGCAGATTGAATTTCCTGGGGTGTGGGGTGTGCAGATTGCACGATGAGAGCGCATGTTCACAGATGCAGGGCGAGAGGCACAGGTTTGAGGACAGAACATGTTGTACATGTAGATTGTCACCAATTTGGGGTGATGGGTGGTCAAACCAGTGCACATGGAGGAAGTACTCCACCCAG
This sequence comes from Eutreptiella sp. 'Long Island Sound 2002', assembly GCA_964036045.1. NCBI lineage: Eukaryota > Euglenozoa > Euglenophyceae > Eutreptiales > Eutreptiaceae > Eutreptiella > Eutreptiella sp. 'Long Island Sound 2002'. The sequence goes on from OZ038382.1 coordinate 137,404,948, forward strand.
TGCACACACAGTGCATGTCTTGGGGTGATATCGTAGACCTACTCACCTGTTCCACAGTCAAATGCATGTGTTTCCAAGCTGTAAAAAGTGTTGCAGTATCATGTGCTGCACTGTGTCCCCTTACCAAGCCGGGGAATAATGGGTGCGGTGCCGGGTGCCAAATCCAATTTGCGCTGTAAATTACGTAAATTTTTGTAAATTTCTCAAAAAGTGGCGTAAATTTGTGTAAATTTCTGTAAAGTCGGTGTAAATTGAGTAACCCAAGTACTTTGCATGTTTTTACGTCGATATTTAGATATGTAGGAGGTCTACAATTGTGAGTATTGAACATGAAAATTTGTAAATTCTTCTTTGGTGTGTCAGCTTTTTCAGGGATTTAGCTACCTTCATCAAACCGTCCATGCTTTGAGCGCCAGATTTCGCAAGACGAGGCGCTATACAAATGTCGTTTGTTGCGTGCTGGAGATCCCACTCTCGAGAGCTAGCCCGGCTCGAGTGTGGTGCGTGAAAGGGCGGACGGCGATGGTTACATAGTGCGTCTTACCCCCATTGAATTGGAGTACTTTGCATGTTATAACATTTACATATTTAGCAATTGCCTTGGTTGCAGTGAAGGTTGTACATTGCTGTTTGTTTTGGTGCTCTTTGTCATGTGGCGTGGGTGCGCAAGCAGTGGGGTCGCAAGAATTTCCATGTTAATGACCAAGTCCGAGTACGTTGCATGTTATAAGATTTCCACTCTTAGCAATTGGCTTGCTGGTAGGGTTGCTTCCACATTGCTGTTTGTTGTGGCAGTTTTTGTCATGTGATGTGGGTTCGCAAGCAAGAAGCGGACGCCCAGTGGCAACAATTCTCTACACCCGCCGCCGCCCTCCGCCACATCAAGGCCGAAGGTGCACCCTCGACGTTGCAGCAAGTGCAGATCGAGCGCGCCGCCAAGAACTCCAAGCCCCGCAATGGCTTTGAGTTCTCATACAACCCCCCCGCCGCCCTTACAATTTCACCCTTGTCTCTTTCATGGCTTCCTGCGGGCATCACTGTCACCTGCATCCGATCAAATGGTGATAGGGTGCCCGCCTCCTGTCTCCGCCTCCGATGTTGGGCAGTGTGTGAGCATCAAGGAACCAAGGAACCGAGGATCCAAGGAATGACCTTTTCCCCATAGTTTGTTTCAACATGTTACGTGGTGCACGCGCAGTGCAAGTAATCCCCCATGGTGGAGGTGCCGGTGAGCACATGATTGCAGTGTTGTCCCATATGCTATGACACTTTGTTCTGCACATTCTGCAGCCTATGACTGAAGATTTGTTTGCTTGTTGTGGTTTTAATCTTACATTGCTCCTCTCCATGTGGCAGGAAAATGCATCATGCGGTCTGCTTCTTGACACTGGGGCTACATGCAAGTCTGTCTACACCCGGCAAAGGGACATATGCAATGCTTATTCCGTCGTTTCCCCACATTGGCCACAGCCAAGGCCACCCCTTTCCCATCTGTGTTGTCACTATAGTAGAGGCAAACACATTCATGCCACATTTCAAGTGCCGCTGCGTAGAAGCAAAGTTACACACTGGCAGCGCACCCCCAGCCTGCACAAACTTCTGAGCATTCATGGACCAGGACACGTCGCAATGGTGTTTGCAAAAGTGTTGGGGGATAGTGAAGGCTCGGCACTGTGGAAAGGTTCTGTTTTGTCGGCTAGGTACATTGTTGAAAAGCATTGACACACAATTCAGTAGGTGGATTTGGGAGGTCAATTTGACATACCACGAATCGGGGCTTCCGCATGCCTTGGAGCTACATGTTCAAAAACGCTCCCGCAAGGTGGAGGAAGGACTCGGATATAATTCCACCCAGTGAGGAGCGGTGTAGGAGACTACGAGTTGTATGAAAAATCCAGCAGAGTGTCACAAAGGGGCAGGGGAATTGACTGCCAAAATTCCAAGGAAGGATCCCAAGTGAGTATTGTGCATGGAATGTGGCGACTACAAAGTTGCACTGCCGGTAAACCCTATCAGGGAGATATAGGTGGCGTCCTGTGTGTTGCAGTGACCCCTGTGGAAAGGAGAGGATAATGCGCTGTATCTTACAGGACTTCCAAGGTTATCTTGTACTGTTGCTGATGGCGAATTCGGCCAAAAAAAGGGGCTAGTCGGTCTCTGCAAAAGCGGTCCTGGTGACTAAGGCCAAACACACAAATGTTGAACATTCAATGACCATCCAGGAGGACCTTTGATCTTAACACTTTGAAGATGGTGTCGTGATTCAAATTTTGTTGAATTACGTTGTTGACTGGCTGATGCCCCATGTATCTTAGTGATTGCAGAGATGTGTCATTGCTCTCTTGCTTGTTGATGGATGAATGGTCCACTGCGTTTCAAAATGTATTGGATGTCTTTATCAAAGCGGATCGGGAGGCCATCTTCCACTACCCAGTGGATGTAGGGAACGTTGATGACTACTTGCAAGTAGTCGAACAGCCAATGGACTTTTCCACCATCCAAAAGAATTTGCAGTCATCATACTACAGTATGGATGACTTGCATGAGTTTCAACGGCACCTCGAGTTAACTTTCAACAATGCCATACTGTTCAACCGCCCCCGCTCTGTGTATGCCATGGAAGCAAGGCGCATGCGCAGTATGTTGCTGATGGTGTTCCGCAAATTTTTGACGACTGGGCAGCGCATTAAACTTGCGAGGCAGGCATGTCAGCAGTTGCAGCGCACCAAACCTCGGGTGCCGCCTGACTCAGGTGGTCTCCGGACTGCGGCCGGGCGTGCAGCATGGCACAAAGCAGAATGTGCTACCACTCTGATACAGAACGGTGCTGCAGCCAAGCCGTGGAGTCGCCATGGAAGCAAGACTGAGCTGAACACAACATCGGCCCATCTGGATAAGGAGGTCGCCTTCGCCTTGAACCATTACACTACGCAGGTGCACCCGTTCCCCTCAGACCTGCAAGCTACCAGCGACCCAGACGGTGACTCTGTCGAAGATGGGGAACCCCATCCCCAACATAGCCGCAAGTCCTCACTGGAGAGCCTCGATGAGGGTTGCAGCAAGGAAAGCACAGGGGCCCTGAGCACTTTCTCTGCGGCTGGTTCCAGTTCCGCAACAGCCGAACCCGCCGGATGCTGCTATACAGACGAACAGATGAAGGATTTCCAGTCGCACCTGCACCTGTTGGTGGATTGGGTGTTGCTGACTCACGAGCGGCAGCGCCGCGAGTGCTCGCCCATTGCTTTGCCACTGCCCATCGAGAGTGCGCGCCTCAAGTCGTTCTACGACGTCCGCCAGCGACTGTCGGAAGGGTGGTATCTGCCGAAAGAACGCGCCCCTCCCGGGCTGCTGGGCAGTTTGCAGCGGCTCAAGAAAGACACGCTGGCTGCGCTCGGAGCACTGGGGTCCACGAAGGGGATGAAGACAGACGAGAGACGAGAGCATGCGGCGTTAGTGCGGATGTGCTCGAAGCTGGTGGAGCAAGTGGAGTGGCTGATCGTCGAACATTGGGAGCTCCCTGTGGACGTTGCACATGGGCATAAAGTGTCAGATTCCTGTCCGGAGGACGGCATTGATAGCGATGCTGAGCACCTCTTGCACCCGAGTGCCTCTGCTGCATCTGGTATGCAAGTGAACAGCCCCGCCTCAGGAGTCGATGATTTGATGCCCGCCGAGGCGCCTGAGCAAAAGAAGCCCAAGGAGTGGGCTCATGAGAGCGGGAGCTCATTGGGCCATGCTCGGCGGCGGCCAGCGAAGCCATTGGTTTGTCCCCAGCCGGCCATGTTCACTTTTGCCGAGCGGGTGGAGCACATCTTAGAAAAGCAGCCGTTGCTGGACAAAACGAGCCACATCCTCGGAGAAGTGTACATTGGGAAGAACATCAAGCGTGACTCCGCACTGTACGACGAATTGCTGAGGGACCAGCAGTGCCAGAGGCGCCGGGCGCAATTGGTGCTGCTGGAGGAACAAATCCACAAACTGGAGGGCAAGTACCTGTCAGATTTGGCTGGGGATCCCAGGTATGTGTCTCTGCAGCACGATGAAACGACCAGGGTGGGGGTGGAAGACAGGAAGGGGCCTTTTGTCTGTAGCAGAAAGTCCTGCAGTGAAGCCCAAACGAAGCCCAAACAAAACGAATGAGAGACAAACGAGACGGCAGGCCCCAAACAACGCAGATAACTTTTTTCTCGCCCCCTTTCTTTTGCATACGCAGCTCCTTTCCCGTCTGCTTGGAGCCGATCCCGGCTCAGTTATCTTGTTTTTGGACATTGCATCCAGGGAACCCATGCAGTTTTGGTCCGTCGCGTGGGGCTGATCGCTGACGACCCAGCCCCTTCCAATGACCCTAGGGAAAATGAAGGCATGTCCACAACCTGAGCCATTGCACCAGTTGGACCAACTGGCAAGTGGTGTGGAAGAGACATGCGTTCAGTGTGACGCAGAGGGCAGGGAATTTTGTGTGGTGAGGTCTTTAGGGAGAACAATTGCGGCAAATCGCGGTCCTCTGGAAAAGTGCAGTGTAAATGTCCAGCGGGAGGAATGTGGAAACGGAAATCTGCAGTTTCAAATTTCACAGCAAACCCCTTCGGCATCGATTGGCATTACCGAGGGGGGGGAGAATTTGGCATAGGCGAAATTTGGTGCGGCGAAATGTGGCACAACCAAATTGTACCACATTTTGCATGGTATTTACAGACCGACTCTGTGCTGTCCAATTTCATGTTTGTTTCATTGCTGAAGAGCGCAAAAAAGCTGCACAAGGTGTGCCCATATAGAAGCGGGCTGCCAGTGGCTCGCACGAGTCTTGTCCCGTTCCCAAGCGGCAATGTGTGCAGCCAAAATTGACTGGTGGGATTACAACGTCCATGTCTGGGACCTGTGGCAAGCATCAGCCTAGAAATAAATACTTCCTGATGCGACAGCAGGGGATGCAGGGTGCAGAATTTGGGTCCAAATTTAGGTCCTTGGGACCTGTGGCAAGCATCAGACTAGAAATAAAAATTTCCTATTGCAACAGGACGGGATGCAGGGTGCAGAATGTAGGTCCCTGGGACCTGCAGCAAGCATTAGAATAGAAGAAAATAATTCTTGAAGACATCATGTTCCAAAATTGAGCCCTGTTTCAGAGGTGAACAGCAGAGAAAGCAGGTAGCTGAGTTGTACAAGTGCTATACTTCAACACTGCAAGTCCCTTCAATTCCTGGTTCATTTCCTGGGGTGTGCACAATCTGCAAACTTTGTACCATTTTTCCATGGTATTTCGTGCCAAATTTTCACCACACCAAATTTTGCCATACCAAATTTTGCACATGCCAAATCCTCCTACCCCCTGGAAGTTTTTCAGGTACAGTGACGTGTCCTATGCGAGTTCCTATTTTGGGTGTTGTTGTTCCTCGGAAGATTTGGTCGTCTCCATGCGATACCCCCACCAGGATTCCCTTGCATTTGCCCCCAAGCTGATGTGATAGGCACTCAGACATGCTTAAGGCTAGCAATTTCTAGTGTGTGTGGTGTGTGTAACAAACAGGGACCCGGGCAACCGGAATTACTTCACCCCACACGTGGTTGCGTGAGGTGGTGGTTGGAAGCTTTAGGTCGTTTGCCATTTTTTGAATTTTACATTGTAAACGGTCTAAGGTCATGAAGCAACATGAGGAGATGGAGAAGCACGTTGTACCGTTTGGCACTGGCTCCCAACATTACATCGTGCCTAAGGAAATTGCAAACACCAATGGATTGTGTGAAACACCAATGGATTGTGTGAATGCTGGACATGCAAATTGGGCAAACCTCCTTTGAAAAATGGGCATGATCCCATTTTCCAAATCATAGTGGACCATCAAGGCATGGAAACCAACAGAAATTCACGAAAATCACAGATTCAGTTCCGTCGCACTGTCATGCCGATTTACAATCGCTAGTGTCAATAATCCTCCGGTTTCCTGTTCCGTAAAACGGGCCATGGCTGGCTTTTGGTAGAGCTAAGAGCTGCAAAACACGACATGTATTTTTGCTGACTGTGAGTGGTCATAATATCAAAAAATCAGGTTCCACTGCAACACATTCCAATGCCAGCCTTGCACATGTTGGTGCTCATTTCCCCTCCGATTGTTCACATCAATTAGACCAGCCTGTGTGTCAAATCAGACACAGGACATCAATGAAGTTTACATGCATGTTTTTCACTCTATTTGACCATTGGGTGCTGTGGGAAGAAGAGGGGATCAGCGGTTTGTGGACAAGATGCTTAAGAAGTTTTCAACCTCAACAGGTCAAAATCGAAAATTGCCATGATGCTGGGTGTTGCTTTGCTGATCAAATGTGTTTGTGGTATCAAGTTCTCACAATAGTCTTCTGTTGCATGTGCCCTATTTACCGCGTTTGGTTCCAATCTGCTGGAAAGAAAAAAGGGAAGTTGTGGAAAATCACAGGTGTTTGAGCCGCACCTCATTTGGCTGAGAGTCCTTGACTAGGGAAGGACCAGTGACAGCACCACATGTTGGAGGATTTGTGGGACGATACAAGGGGGGGGGGAGTAAGTTTCGGGTGGGTGTAAAAAAATCACCTCGATTTTCATTTCTTCTTTAAGGAAGGTGCTAAAATGTTCCCCTGGCGAACTTTAGGGGAGTCGCAGGGCAGTGAAGATGCCAATGAGACTGCATGCTGTGGGTCCATATTTTTTGGGCAAGTGTTTGGAACAGTAGATTCTTTCAGATTTTGCGAAGTAATGCTGCTTTCAGTGGCAATTTGATTTGCAAATCTTTCTAAATGGAGCATGGGTGTGTAAGTTAGGGTGTGTGTGAGGCAACTGGAGCAAGGGGGGGGGGGGTTATACGATTTGCATCCCGCATAATTTCTGCATATTTTCCCGCATATTTTGGCCTTGTGACTCTTTGTTAATTGCACTGTGTATGCTACTTCATATCTTGGGGGCTGAAGTCCAATTGAGTGAGCCATGCACCAAGTGAGTTTGAGCACCCCAATTCTGATGCCTCGTCTGATGAGTGTACAAGAAGTGGAAGCCGGGGTTGGGCAAAGGCGGTGCTGCACCACATTATTGTACCATGTTAGTTGCCTCCCGCATGGCACAATTTCTGGAGGAGCCTTTTGAGGAACACTTGGTTTCACTCAATCAATCCATCATGTGGTGTTTGGCCTGTGGCAAACCCATATCCCACCAGACCAAGTCCTAAGCAAAGCAGCATGTTGATTCTCACACCCATAGCAAGGAGAAAGAGGCCCGGAAAAAGCAAAAAAGCGAAGAGGGAGGCTGCTGCTATAAAGGAAAAGGAGGTCCCTCAACTGCGAGCGCGGTGTGTCTAGGAAAGTGAAGTTCTGCATTGATGTCCAGTGGTGGAGTGATTTTCTTTCGATGGCAGGGACGGTCACAAATGCACTGCATGCATTGAGTGACAATCCGCGCCATATGCGGTTCAATAGTGATATTGAAGGGTCTGTAGTGAAACCTAGTAAAAAAAAGTTTTTTTAAAAAAAAAATTTTTTTATTAGGTAACAGTTTACTAGGTTCACTAGTTTTTTACTAGGTATCGGGAACCTAGTAAAAAAAAAAGTTTTTTTTTACTAGGTTTCAGAACCTAGTAAAAAAAAAGTTTTTTTTTTTACTAGGTTTCCCAACCGAGTAAAAAAAAAGTTTTTTTTCTTACTAGGTCCCAAAACCGCCAAAAACAAAAGAACTAGGCTGTAGAACTTTCGGGCCACTTGTTGGCCACTTCTGATCTTGTCCCCCGCTCTGAGGGGCTTTTCATTTTCGGAGGGCGGTGGATTTATTGTTTTTGGCTACTTTGGCCACTTACGGAGGGCGGTAGATTTGTTATTTTCGGCCGTTTTCGCCGTTTTCGGAGGGTGGTAGATTTATTATCTTCAATACATCCACACGCTCCATGGAAATCGAAGAATGGAAATGGAATTTCAAGGTTCGAAACGGGAGCATGGAGACAAGGCTACTTGGGGGGGGGGGGGTTGTCCCACATCGGTGCTGGTGAGCAACTTCCAAGCTTCACGGTCTTGGGAAAGGTTTCCTGTGAATGCAGAGGGCAGAAGGAGTACTCCTGGGCAGAGGTACAACTGTTCCACTCTCACCCACTTCCCACTGTCTGTGGAAACGCAATGTGGACAAGATCTTCGTGGAAACTCAAACCGGTGTGTACACCTGGAAGTACCACCCGGCACACGTACACAGCCTTTATGGCATCCCCGCCCTTCATCCCCCCCCCCCATATACCAAACACCGCACTGCTGGGAATCCACATCCTGGAGGCACGCCTCCACAACACAAAGCACCCATTCTACTGTGAGGTAGGAGAGGGGTAAGGCGTGGGACTTGTTCCCCTGCCACCGCGCTGTACCCGGACAGCGAAGAGGATAGGGCAACCTGGCCTTAAACCCAAACCCGGGCCTGTCACTTACCCTTGACCTACTTTGTGAGCGCTCAGCGGACATTTGGGGGGAATTTGGAGTAAGGAAAATTAAAAAAAAACACAAAGCCATGTGCGTTAGACTGGACGTACCAAGCGGGGGTCAAGGGACCAAGGGGTGGCCGAGCCCCCAAGTATTACACATCAGATGGGGGGGAGCCCTCGGGGGATGGTTTGGCCTTTTTCACAGGAGAGTAGGCAGCGACTGGGGCCAAAAGATTTTGGGCAGCTCCACTGGCTTGGTGAGGCAGGGTGGTCCTTTAGGACCAATTTTTTTTTGTTAAGGACCCCCACCATGGGATTTTTTCCAGGAGCCCGGCGCGGGCCACTTTTGTTTCCCTCCCCTTCTGTAGTGCACCCCGAGAACGCGGGGGTGACATAGCACTTCCGCCCTCTTTTGGGCCCCCGAGAAGGTAGGGGTGAGGCAGCCACTTCTGATTTTGTTCCCCTTTGTTGGGGAACACTTCTGCTTTTGCTCCCCTTCCCACCTTCTTTCCTTTTTCTTTTGATCCCCACGCTTTGTTGCGTGGCCCCTCGAGTTGGGGTTAGGGACTCACAATCCACAGCTGGGAATTTTGCTTGAACTGGTAGACGGCGAAAAAATGGGTTTTCACCCATGTGTCTATACTCAAAATACTCAGTTTTTTCAGGAGAACCAAATAATGGATGAAAACCAAATTGGCCCAAATATCAATACCACCCCTGTGCATAGAAACAACAGAAATGACTCATACCCTAGGAGGCAAAGCAGTGCCTTTGTAAGTGGAAGGTCCTGGGTTCAAATCCCATTGGGGGTAACTTGTTGACCTTGTGGCTGAGTCATAGACATCATGGGGGAATCTTTGTTTTTGGTTTTTTGTGTTTTGATTTTGTCCCCTTTGTTGGGGATCATCGAGAATGCAGGGGTGACGTAGCATTTCCGCCCACTTGTGGGCCCTCCAGAAGGCAGAGGTTAGGCAGCCAATTCTGATTTTGTCCCCCTTTGCAATCCCCCCCCCCCCCCCGGGAATTGACCTAGTAAGGAAAAACTTTTTTCAAAATTTTGCTTTTTTTACCTAGTAAAAAAAAACTTTTTCAAAAAAAATTTTTAAAAAAATTTTTTTTACTAGGTCTCACTACATTTTACTAGGTTTTGCTACATGTTACTAGGTTTTGCTACGTGCATACTAGGTTTCACCAAATGCCCGATATTGAAGAGCGTTTGGTTTAGGGATTTTGGTGCCAGCCATTGGCTGTTTGATGACTGCACATGGGACCACTTCCAAAACCCTTGGTATACCATGATTAAAGCTGCGGTCTTTTTGCCTTTACAGATTTTTGAAAAAGGCTTGGATTTCCCATGATGTTGCTTCGTTCAGCTTTTGGCAAGAAAAAATGATCGCATATTTTGTCGCACGTTTTTATCATATTTTTCGCATTTTTTTCTCACATTTTGATTTTCTGTTTCATCGCATAATCCCCCCCCCTTGGTTGGAGCTTTTGGGTTTCAAAATTTCTAAAATTTCCCCCCATGAAATTTGCCCCGGCAAAATACTCCCAATACAACCCCCCCCCCCCCGCGCCTCCCGGACAGACTGAGTTGCCAACTTAGAAGGCCTCAAAAAACTATGGAGTTGCAGGTGAGAAAAACAAAACCAAGTTGATGACAGCAATGCGCACTGAATGGCAGCAAGCATGGTGGTGCATATGTTGCGTGGATGATTCTTGCACTGAAGGTGGTGATTGCAGGAGGGACTTGAGTTTTGGTGTAGTGGCATGTGGCCGCCTCTTCCCATTGTCCTGCGTATGCCTCAATGGCCACCGTCGCATCTGTGTTTCTTAGTCTGCTCAACGGGTGGAAGGGGTATGTTGACCTGGCCCGTGAACAAGAGCCAGAAGCTGAGTCCAGGCCCAGGCAGCCCCGCGATGAAGACGAGGAGCGGCAGTTTTCACACTCTTCGATTTTCTCTGCCGCAGCGATAGAAACCATCCAGTCCACAAACCTCTTTGCACCGCAGCAGTGGATGCCCCCCGCAATGTACAGGGAGTACCTGAACAGTGAAAAGGTACGCTGGCTGCCTGCTATGTATCGCAATCGCTGGTGGCCGCCCATCCGTTCCGTTGCCCACCCCTTTCTAGCTCCTTTGCACCTTCTCTGGCCGCGAGGCATTGAGAAATGCTTTGCACACCTTAGGCTGAAGCACCAACGCTTCTAAAAAGCGGGCAAGCCGGAAGCAGAAACCAGAATCTCCAACCACTGCTGATCCTATCCCCTTTCAACCACGCACTGCCCTTGTAAACATGCGGAAGTGAGACGCTATGCAGTGCGGCGGTGCAATGCATAGCAGTGCAATGCAGCAAAGAGCACTCTGAAACCCTGCAGCGCAACACACCGCACCACAATTCGACACAGGACAGTGCCGTGCAAAGCGGTTGCTGAAAACAGTGGGATCGCTGATGTGCCCAAGGGGGACTCGCCGGGCCCGGGTCCTTGACACCCCCCCCCCCCCCCTGGAAATTGGTAGGAAAGTGCCGGACCATCGGTGTAAGCAAAATTTGCTTGATGTGGCAACGGGTGAAAAAACTGTTTTTTCACCCCATGTGTCTATCCTCAATATATTCGGAATTGTAGGAGAATTCAAAAAGGGACAAAACTTGGCAGTTTTCAGTTAGCCCAAAATCAGTATCCCATCTGTGAGCACTAGTTTCTACGGATGGTCACTACCCTAGTTGGTGGAGCACTGCACCTGTAGTTGGAAAGTCCTGGGTTCAATCTCCGGGGCGGACAAAAGTGATCCACCAAGGGATAGGGGTAGTATGGGGCTGGACAGGTTTTCTCTCTTTTTTTGCCATGCCTCATCATCAGTCTCCTTTTCCAAGGCAGGGGTTATGACTTTTGATTTTGTCCGCTTTTCTTGGGACCCGCAAGAACGCAGGGGTTGCGCAGCAATTCCGCCCACTTGTGGGCCCCCAAGAAGGCAGGGGTGATGTTGCCACTTCTGATTTTGTCCCCTTTGCTTGGAACCCCTGAGAACGCAGGGGCTATGTAGCCACGAAGAAAGGAACCCGTCCAACAAGCGATGTGTCCAGCGACAAGGAGGACCACTTTGATCGCCCCTTGAATGAGCGCTATTACGCCTCCCCCCTCAGCTCCACCACTTCCATCACCCCTATTTTGAGACCCCAAGGAGAAGCACCCCACAAAGGGTGTGCGACGCGTTGGTGCACACGATGTGCTACCAGTGTGCGTGCATAGTACATGCTCGTGTGGGCACATAGGGCACGGAGAGAACTTTTTTTTTTAGAAAGACATAGTGCACGCGTTGTGCAGAACCCCCCCCCCCCCGCTCCTCCAAGGGGTTTGGAAACATACATCATCTCCTTCCTAAAAACAAGCATGGTTCGGCCTTGTTGGGGTGTCACTTGCAACAGTGGCCGGGAACAGAATCCGGAGTGCCATGTCCTTAAAGAAAGTACCACCTACCATCCCCTGCCCCCTGCTTCAAATTTTTTTCACCTCAGCATCTATACCCCAAAGTAATCACTGTGACGAGGCGGTCATTTTGAGCCATATATGTTGGGGTCTGGGACCCCCCCCTCCCTTCCGGTCGGGCCTCCTACCCCCCGTTTCTAGTGTTCTCCATCTGCAGCATCAACGCAGAAATATATGGAGCATGTTGCACGGCATTTCAACTTCCATGAGAAAAACTATTCTCGCATGACTTTTCAGTGTCAATCAAAATGCGGCGCACCACACAGCATTTTTCAGGTTCAGGACAAAATTTATATCGACAAAATCACCTTGAAGAGAGGTTGTTCGATCAAGCACTGGCGCGGGCGTCGTATACCCCCAGTTTTTTTTTGGTTTTTTGCGTAGCATACTCCAAGGTATGGTTTCTAATGTCTGACCCCTTGTAAAATCATCATTTTAGGATCAAAAATGATACCCCACTGAATTTTTGGATTTTGACTCCCGTACCCCCCCCACACCTGGGTACCCCCTTTGTTGGGGGGGGGGGGGACTTCTTTGCGTATTGTCACCGCTGTGTGTGCATTTGGACCTAGGATTTTTTATACAAGGACCCATAACCCATGGTGGGGGTCCCAGATCCCAAGTCCACTTACCCCAGTCCCCCCCCCCCCCCGCGCCCCGTTTTACGATATATATGGGCCCGCCTGGCTTTGATCTCACAATCTGTGCAGGGTGATTTGAAAATTTTCCATTTTTGACCTGTGCAGGGTGGAAAATTGCCTAAGCAGTTTGTGCGCACACCAAATGCCACTGCATCATGGACAAGCGGCAGAGTTGAAGCTTCTAGGAGCCCATGGCTAAGGCTAGGCGGGCCCAAGGGCCACTATGCGGGTCCCCATGTACCCGTATTGCCACCAAATGATCACCCAAACCTATCCAGAGCGCACCGGAAGGGTTGAATTTTGAAGATTTTTCAAGTGTCACGAAACAACCTACACAAAAACAAATTCAGGACCTATTTGTGTACCCTACCCCAAGCGGTTCAACTGTTAGTTTAGCCCCTTGTAAAATCAGTATTTTGTTAAGAAAACACAGCCCCTAATCAGTTTTTTGTCCAAACTCCACCCCCCGTAGACCACCCCCGCTTGAAACCTAGTTTTTTGAGGGGGGTGGGGGGGGATAGGCCTTGGGAGTGGGGTGTCAAAAGCGCCGAAAGAATGACTCTTCCCTCTTTTTTGTGTCTGAAATCATGAATCTTTGGATCGTTTTTTCATTTTGAGCCAAAAAAGTGTTTCCGGGTCCCGATTGCATGGCGCTTGTATGGGGCGCTGTAGGGCGGGCACTCATGCAATTTATGCACTTTTTAGACATTTTTGCTATGTTGGTGGTTTTTGCGACCTTGGAGACCCCGTGCTACCCACTCTAAGGGGTACAAGTGGGGATGTTGTGACAGTGTATGTGTACTACGATACGAAAGCACGTTTTTTGCAGTCTCTAGCCTTACCAAGCGAACGCAGTGCCAAAGACGCGAAATGCTTGTTTCCACCAACAATGGCTCACATGAGTGAATGGGCCGGGACACAGCCTGCTGCTCCTGCTTTGCACCTTGGGCAGCTCAAAAATGGAAATTTGGGAAAGTCATTTTTTTGATATTGTGACCACACAAAATGACCATCCAAGGTATGTAAAGCATGTTTTAGGCAGCATCTATGTATTTTTGGCCTCATTTGGGTTTTCGGTTCGCGGGGGGGGGGGGGGGGGGGCTCCAAGGCATATATACACAATGTGCTAATGCAAATTTCCACTCTATAAAGCTCGGAAGTTTTTGAATCCTATTTTTTTTGTATGATGACCATACAAAACGACCATCCAAGGTATGAAAGCATGCTTTTGGGCATTACTTATGTGATTTTTACCCTAATTTGGGCGTGCATGTTGCTCGGGGTAGGTCCTCCTACCGAAAGCAATAGATTTTAAGTTTTTCAAACTTGTTATGTTGTTATCGTTGCCACATAAAATAACAGCCAAGGTGTGTAAAGCATGTTTTAGGTAGTATTTGTGCGTTTCCGCTTTATTTTGCTAACGGGTTGTGGGTGTTGGGGGTTCTACCAAGATTGTTACACAACCAGCGTACGCAGCTTTTCACCATGTGGAGCTCAAACTTGGAAGTTTCGAATTTTTTTTTGACATGATAACCTCTCACAATGACTATCCATAGTATGCAAAGCGTGTTTTAGACCGTATGTGTGTGTTTTTCACGTTATTTGGGTATTGCGTTCGGGGACAGGGGGAGGGGGTTCCCCAGGGGATTGGTACACAACGTGCTAATGCGGTTTTTCACCCTGGGAAGTTCAAAAATCGCAGTGTCCGAAAATTATTTTTTTTGACATGATGTCCACTCACAACGACCATTCAAGGTATGTAAAGCATTTTCTAGGCAATGTTTATGTGTTTTTCACCCTTTTGGCTGGTTTCGTGCTCGAGATAGATCCCTTGCGAGGTTGTTTTTGCCGAAGGCAATAAAATTTTACATCCTTTTTTGTGTGTTTTTTAACCCATTTGGGTGTCTTTGGGGGGGGGGGGGGGGCTCTCAAGTGGGCTGGGGCACAACCCGCTTATGCAAGCTTTTTCAAGCCTTGGCGACTCAAAAATGTAAATCACCTCGCCTAGGTTGTTGGATGAAATCCAAGCGGGGCCGTATATATGGGAGCACGCCACATACCCCCCCGTTTGGCGCCTTTTAGGCCTATTCGCGTACCCTACCCCAAGGGGTGCAATTTTTGGTATGACCCTTTGCAAAATCATCATTTTGTCCAATAAACGAACCCCCCCAAATGACTATTCGGTCTGGCTCCCCCCATACCCTCCCACCCCCATTTTTTGGAGTGGGGGTGGGGTGCGAGTCAAAAATGTCAAGAGAATGACCCTCCCCCGCCCTTGTTTTGGTGCGAAATCATGAATCTTATGGTTTTTTTATTTTGAGCCGAAACACTCTTTCCAGGTCCCGATTGCATGGGGTTTGTATGGAGCGAGTTGGATGGGCGCTCATGCGGTATATGCAGCTTGTAGTCATTTTTACCATGTTGGTGGTTTTTGCTACCTCCTAGTACTCGCCCGTTTTTTGTGTCCCAAATCATGAATCCTTTGGTGTTTTTTATTTTGAGCCGAAAAAGTGTCTGCAGGTCCCAATTGCATGGGGTTTGTATGGGGCGGACTGAGACTCATGCAGTTTATGCTCTTTCTAGCCATGTTTGCCATGTCCGTAGTTTTTGCGAATTTGGGGACGCCGTGCTACCCATTCGAATCGGGGCAAGTGGGGACGTTGTGACAATATATGCGAATTAGGGTAAAAAACACATAAATATTGCCCAAAAGCAGGCTTTATATACCTTGCATGTTCGTTTTGTGTGGTCATCATATCAAAAAAAAAAGGGATTCAAAAACCTCGTTTCCTGAGCCGTATAAGGTGAAAAACTGCTTTGGCACCATGTGTACATATGCCTTGGCACCATGTGTACATATGCCTTGGCACCCCCCCCCCCCCCCCCGGCGCGAGCCCAAAACCCAAATGAGTTGAACAATACATAAATACCGCCTAAAACATGCTTTACATACCTTGGATGGTCATTTTGTGTGGTCACAATATCAAAAAAATAAGTTTCCCAAACTTCTGAGCTGCCCAAGGTGCAAAGCTGTAGCAGCAGGCTGTGTCCCAGCCTATTCACTCATGTGAGCCATTGATGGTGGAAACAGTCATTTCGCGTCCTTGGCACTGGTTTCAACTGGCACTTGGCAAGGCTAGAGACCGCAAAAAGATGTGCTTTCCTATCCTAGTACGCATACACTGTCAGAACATCCCCACTTGCACCCCTTAGAGTGGGTAGCACGGGGTCCCCAAACTCGCAAAAACCACCATCATGGCACAATTGGCTAAAAACTGCATATACTGCATGAGCACCCGTCCCACTTGCTCCATACAAGCCCCATGCAATCAAGACCCTGAAACATTTTTTAGGCTCGAAACAAAAAAACCATAAGATTCATGAGTTGGGACAAAAAAAGGAGGAAGGGACATTCGTCCGATATTTTTGACCCCCCGCCCCCCCTCAAAAAAAGTCAGTTTCAAGTGGGGGGGGGGGGGCTATGGTTGCATCCAAAACAAACAACCATCGGGGGATTCGTTTATTTGACAAAATAATGATTTTGCAAGGGGTTAAACCAACAATTCCACCCCTTGGGGTAGGGTACGCAAATAGGCGCAAAAAGGCCCAAAACGGGGGGGGGGGGGATGTGGTGTACTCCCATGTATACGGCCCCGCTTGGATTTCATCCAACAACCTAGGCGAGGTAGTTTGCATTTTTGAGTTGCCAAGGCTTGAAAACTGCATAAGCAGGTTGTGCCCTAGCCCACTTGGGAACACCCCCCCCGCCCCCCAAAGACACCCGAAGGCGGTCAAAAAACACACAAAAAAGGGTGTGAAATTTTATTGCCCTCGGCAAGTCCACTTCGCAAGGGATCTATCTCGAGCACCAAACCCGCCACAAGGGTGAAAAGCACATAAATATTGCCTGGAAAATGCTTTACAGACCTTGAATGGTCATTGCCAGCGTTCATCACATCAAAAAAAAATTTTCAGACACTTCAATTTTCGAACTTACGAGGGTGAAAAACTACATAAGCACGTTGTGCACCAATCCCTTGGGGGACCCCCCCCCCGTCCCCGCACCCAGTACCAAAATTAGGTGAAAAACACACAAGTACGGTGTAAAACATGCTTTGCATATCATGGATAGGCATTGCGAGACGTCATCGGGATAAAAAAACGAGATCTAGAAACTTCAAGTTTGAGCTACATATGGTGAAAAGCCGTAGAAGCAGGTTGTGCAACAACTTTGGTAGACACCCCCCCCCCACACACACACACAACCCGTTATCAAAATAAATGGGAAAACACATAAATACTGCCTAAAACATGGTTTACATACGTTGGATGGTTATTTTATGTGGCTCAGATATAAAAAATAAGTTTGAAAACTTCAATTCTATTTCCTTCGGTAGGTCCATCTCGCAGAGGACCTATCCCGAGCAACATACAGCCACCAAGTAGGGTAAAAATCACATACATATTGCCCAAAAGCAGGCTTTACATACCTTGGATGGTTGTTTTGTGTGGTCATCATACCACCAAAAATAGGGTTCAAAAACCCCAATTTCTGAGTTGTATAGGGTGAAAAACTGCATTCGCACGTTGTGCACATATGCCTTGGAAGCGCCCCCCCCCCCCCCCCGCGAACCCAAAACCCGAATGAGGTGAAAATATATAAATAGCGCCTAAAACATGCTTTCCATACCTTGGACTGTCATTTTGTGTGGTCACAATATCAAAAAAATAAGTTTCCCAAAGTTCCATTTTTGAGCAGCCCGGGGTGCAAAGCCTCACCAGCAGGCTGTGTTCCGGCCCATTCACTCATGCGAGCCATTGTTGGTGGAAACAATCATTTCGCGTCTTTGGCACTGGTTTCAACTGGCACTTGGCAAGGCTAGAGACTGCAAAAAAAAAAGTGCTTTCCTATCCTAGTACGCATACATTGTCACAACATCCCCACTTGCACCCCTTAGAGTCGGTAGCACAGGGTCCCTAAGGTCGCAAAAACCACCAACATGGCGAAAATTGGCTAAAAACCGCATGTGCTGCATGAGCACCCGTCCCAGTTGCTCCATATAAGCCGCATGCAATCGAAACCCTAAAACACTTTTTCGGCTCAAAACAAAAAAACCATTAGATTCATGACTTGGGAAACAGAAAAGGAGGGATGGTTATGTCATTTTTGCCCTAATTTGGGGGTGCATGTTGCTTGGGGTAGGAGGTTTGCGAGATGGACCTACCAAAGGCAATATAATTAAAGTTTTTCAAACTCATTGTTTTTGATATCTTAACCACATAAAATAACCATCCAAGGTCGGTAAAGCATTTTTTATGCGGTGCTTTTTATGTGCTTTCCCTTTTATTTTGATAACAGGTTGTGTGTGGCGGGGGTGTCTACCAAGATTGTTGCATAACGTGCGTGTGTAGCTTGTCACCATGTGTAGCTCAAACTTGAAGTTTCCAAATCTTCTTTTGTTTATCTTGAATCACCTCGCCTAGGTAAAACGGTTAACATGATGACCTCCCACAATGACTATCCATGATATGCAAAGCATGTTTTAGACCGTATTTGTGTGTTGTTCACGTTATTTGGGTATTGGGTGCGGGGACGGGGGGGGGGGGGGTTCCCCAGGGGATTGGTACACAACGTGCTAATGCGGTTTTTCACCCTTGGACGTTCAAAAATTGAATTGTCCGGAATTTTTCTTTTTTGACATGGTGACCACTGACAATGACCATTCAAGGTCTGTACAGCATTTTGCAGGCAATATCTATTTGCTTCTCACCCTTTTGGCGGGTTTGGTACTGGAGATAGATCCCTTGCGAGGTGCACTTGCCGAGGGCAATTAAATTTTACACCCTTTTTTGTGTGTTTTTTACCCCATTTAGTTGTCTTTGGGGCGGCAGGGGGGCTCCCAAGTGGGCTGGGGCACAACCTGCTCGGAAACGTAAATCGCCTCGCCTAGGTTGTTGGATGAAATCGAGCGGGGCTGTATATATGGGAGAACGCCACATACCCACCCCCTCGTTTTGGGCCTTTTTGGGCCTATTCGCGTACCATACCAGGGGTGGAATTGTTGCTTTAACCCCTTGGAAAATCATTATTTTGTCAAATAAACGAACCCCTCGATGGGTTTTCGGTTTGGATGCAACCATAGCCCCCCCCGCCCCCCACACACGCACTTGAAACCAACTTTTTTGAGGGGTACGGGGGGGGGGGGGGTGAAAAACGTCGAAAGAATGAAATCTTGCCCAAAAGTATGCTTTACATACCTTGGATGCTCGTCTTGTGTGTTCATCATATCAAAAAAAAATGGGATTCAAAAACTTCACTTTTGGAGCTGTATAGGGTGAAAAACTGCATTAGCACGTTGTGTACATATGCCTTGGAAGCCTTCCCCCCCCCCTCCCCGCACGAACCCAAAACCCAGATGAAGTGAAAACTACATAAATACCGCCTAAAACATGCTTTACATACCATGGATGGTCACAATATGAAAAAAAATATGTTTCCCAAACTTCCATTTTTGAGCTGCCCAGGGTGCAAAGCTGCGGCAGCAGGTTGTGGCCTATTCACTCCCGTGAGCCATTGTTGGTGGAAACAATCATTTCGCGTCCTTGGCACTAGTTTCAACTGGCACTTGGCAAGGCTAGAGACTGCAAAAAAAATGCTTCCCACCCCTTGCACCCCTTGGAGTGGGTAGTACGGGGCCCTCAAGCTCGCAAAAAACACCAACATGGCAAAAATGCCCCAAAGCTGCATATACTGCAACAACGCTTGTCCCACGCTCTCCATATAAACCCCATGCAATCCGGACTTGGAAACACTTTTTCGGCTCAAAACAAAAAAACCATAGGATTCATGACTCGGGACACAAAAAAAGGGGGAGGGTCATTCTTTCGACATTTTTGACCCCAGCCCCCCTCAAACAAGTGTGTTTCAAGTGGTGAGGGGGGGGGGTATGGGGGGATCCAAACCGAAAACTCATTGAGGTGTTCATTTATGTGACAAAATAATGATTTTACAAAGGGGTTAGACCAACAATTTCACCTGTTTCTGTGGCACGCACTTGAACGCAAAGGTTGTTCCGGCCAAATGGCTCCAATTTTCCAACAAAAATGGCCGGAACAAAAAAAGTTCGACACCCGTTCATTGTATGAAAATAAATTGTTTGCTAGCCTAGGGGCACCCCGTTGGTACTTTCAGATTTGTCGTTTTCCGCGTTGTGGTGCGAAAATCATTTGCATTCAAAAACAGTTTTTGCCCGAACACCACTAGAACACCGCCATAACAAGTTATCGGAACACTACCGGAACACGCAAGGGACACAAAGATGAAAGGGCAGATAAAGGGTAAGTGGAACATACATTTTAGGTCAAGGTGCCGGCGAGGGCGCATGGGGTTGGTCTCTTTGCGGGTCCTTCGCCCAGTAGTATTTGGTCCACATGGGGCCAAAGAGCACCATGGAACAATTTCCACCGTCCCCACTACTCCCCCCTTCTCAATCTGTTACCACCACACCGTCACCCTGCACCCCTACCCCCAGAATTTTGTCCTTCCCCTCACATATGCACACACAAAGACGATGATGAATCTGCACACACCCATCCCCTCCCACAGACATCCCTCCTTCCTCCTTCCTCTATCCTCCCCTTCCCCTAGCGGTTAAGGTTAGGGAGGGTATGCCCTTTTCTTTTTGCAGGTTCGTTATATGTGTTATGTGTGTTTCCTTCGTTGCATACAACAAGTATGAAGAATACTTAAACTGTCTGCACGTATCTTGACCTTCACCTCCCTGTTGTGTGCTGGTGTGTGTGGTAGGTGTGTACGTGGATCAGTGGATTGCTTGGTTGGTGTATTGTGATGCTTTTTGGGTGTGAGCTATGTGTTTATGTGTGTATGTGTGTGTGCGTGTCCTTTTTCTTGCCCAAATCAATCTGCCCCAGCACCCCCCCCCCCCTGCGCGCATGCCGTGCTTCCTCACGGTGTTCGCAAGGGCTAGGGTGGCTATGTTGTGCTCTATTGTACAGTGATGTGTTGCTTGTATTTTGTTGTGTTGTGGTGTGTGGCAGTGTTTTGTGTTACTAGTGCCACCCAGTGTTGTGTGATGTGGGCGCTGGGCGGTGGGCCTTGGGCCTTGGGCTGTGCGCTGTGGGCTGTGGGCTGTGATCTGTGGTTGGTGGTGTGTGGTCTATGGTCTGTGGCCTGTGGTCTTTGGTCTCTGGTTGGTCGTTTGTGGTCTGTGGTCCTCGGTTTGTGGTTTTTGGTCAATGGTTGGTGGTCTGTGGTCAGTGGTCAATGGTCTGTGGTTCGTGGTTGGTGGTCTATGGTTGGTGGTACACAGGTTTTTTGGTTGTTCAGGCGACGTTCAGATAACTTGTTCCGGCGACATTTTGGCAACGTTCTCGCGTTTTTTTGTGTTTCAGACTGGAATGTCGCCAGAACGACTCATGAGAGCGCCGCCGGAACAAGTTCTCGCGGAGGATGCCAAAAAGCTTTTCTCGCCCCGGTGGCCCTTATTGTTAGCGGGAAAGTGGTCTACCTTCGATTGTTGGTGGTCCGTGGCTGGTGGTCTTTGGTCTGTGGTCTATGGTCCGTAGTCTGTGGTCGGTGGTCTGTGGTTGGGGGTTTGTTGTCAGTGGTGAGTGGTCAGTGGTCAGTGGTCAGTGGTCAGTGGTCAGTGGTCTATGGTTGGTGGTCTATAGTGTGTGGCCGGTGGTCTGTGGTCAGGAAAGGTTGTGCAAGAAAGGCAAGGGCACATCACACAAACCTTTGCTTTTTGACCACTCTCCGGCACAACTAGGTACAAGTGAATAGCTCGGGAGCGGTACCGGTTTGTCTCCTATGCTGTGTTGTACGACATCATGTTATACAAAGCTCAATCAGTATAGGGGGGTATTGCGGTTCGCCACGGTGCAGGAAGATGAAGTCCAACATAGTGCGGTCCCCCGCGGCGATGTGCGCGTCCTTTTTCAGCATCCACCTAATGGTGTCTGCCATGGCTACTTGATCATTGTTTGTCAGCCGGCTGACCCATGGATCCACCTCCCGGGCGGCAGTTTGCTTTGCCCCCGTGATGGCTGTGGCCATGGGGTTGCGGTCTGTGGTTGGTGGTCTGTGGCTTGTGGTTTGTGGTCTCTGGTTTGTGGCATGTGGAGTGTTGCTCTGTGGCTGGTGGTCTGTGGTTGGTGGTCTGAGGTACGAAGGACGTTTTTTGTAGTCTCTAGCCTTGCCGAGGGCCAACCGACACCCGTGTCAAAGATGCGAAGTGATTGTTTCTAACAACACTAGCTTACGTGAATGTATGCGAAGGAACACAAGCCCTTGTAAGCTCATTACAATGTCCAACGAACACATTCCGGATAAATTTTTGGTTTGGAACCGCCAAGACCACCCCCACTTCAAACCCAGTTTTTGAGCGGGGGAGGGGGGGGGGTAAAAAATGTTGAAAAAAATGCGCCAGCCCCCCTTTTTTGTCCAAAATCATGAATCTTTTGGTTTTTTTATTTAAGCCTGAAAACGTGTTTCCGGGTACCTCCTGCATGGCAATTGTATGGGGCACAACCCGTGCTACACGCAAGAAGACCCAATTTCGTTGTACCCTAGGACTTCTAGTCTAGATGCTCAAGCCTAGACTAGAACAATACTAGAACGATACAATGTCCACCAAGAAGTGCCATTTCCTTCATTGTTCCGCCGTGCATGCTTGCTGTTGCTCCTAGTGCATCGTGCCTGTGTCCCTTCTCTCACGCTTAGATATTTCCCATTTCTTTGCAATGCAACGCCCCTCCACTTCCCCCCTTACTCCCTCCTCAACCGGGGAGGATACTTCTCGCTCCGTAAGTTGGAGTACCACCGCACCGTCCCCACTGGGGGTTGCCATGGAGGTGACGAGGGACCAGGGTCACATGCAGGCTTCCCTTGGACAAACTCTTAAGCATCATGTCCGCCGATCCACAGGAGGAATTGTTCGAACAGATCGTGGAACACGTATTTTGCCGTGAGTTCTAGCGATGATCTAGGGAAGTTTTCTAGCGTTGATCTAGACATCGCGATCGGTCGCTATAACGTCGCTAGAAGGCCGCTAGAGCGCCGCTAGAACGCCGCTAGAGCAGTTGCCTAGAATGTGGCTAGAACGCTTTTGCGCGTTTTGCTCAGCGACTCCAAACCGCCAAATTGCTGGCCGACCTGGTCCCCAACGCCAACCCCAGCCCCAGCCCAAACCCAAACCCCAAGCGTGACTTCTTCCTCCTCCATTGCCACCCCCTCACCCCTGCGCCGCCAAGAAATCGCGCAAGGTGGTCAACCCGGAGGAGGTGGTCGAGGAGGTGGAAGAGGCCGATGACGCCGGACTGGAGAGGATGCAGGTAGACCTCCGAAGGCCTCCACGTCGCTTGGGGCACAGCGGGTAGCCGGGGCAAGGCCAGAGGCGAAGGTGGTGGCATGGGAGGCAGACGTGGAGGAGTTGCAGGCCGGGGGGAGGGGGGGGTTGGGCCGACGCCAACCTCGAGAAGGCGCGGCAATAGGTGCGGGACAAGGAGGACAACGTGTAGCAGTTGGAGAGGTCACTGCGGCGGTTGGAGGAGTGGGTGGCTCGAGATAGGAATGCAATGGAGGAGGTGGTGGACAGGTGGTGGAGGTGGAGTTGGACATGGTGCAGGAGAAGGTGAAGGAGGAGGTGGAGGAGAAGGTGGCGGAGGAGAAGGTAACCGGGGGGGGGGGGGGGGGGGGGTTGGCCGAGGACTTTCTTAGGCGGCCGGGCCGCGGGGGTCATCATGGACATGCCCCGGGACCCCGCCGTCCTAGCCAGCCCCCAGCCCCCAAACCTCGACCACCCCCTCCTGGTCCCCCCGGAGAGTCCGATTTGGACGCTCCGTTTTTTCATGCACCGCATGCATCACAATAGTTTCGGGGAGGGGAGGTGGGTGTGGGCGGATGAAGGGGGGATCTACTAGGACAAACATCTGCGGATGGGGGGGGGGGTTGCAGGGAACTGGTGGTGGCAACCGGAAATGCCTGGGAGGAAGAAGGGCCAAGCGCCCCCCCCTTCCGACAAGGGGGTCAAGATGTTTGAATTGCCCCAATTCAACGTCTTCACCCCCGACGTCCAACCATGGGGGTCAGGTCATTTTTGGTTCATTTGCATGTGTTGGCAGGCCATGGGTTTCGGGGGTATGGAGTGTGTCAGGAGGACGTGGCAGTGGTCCCCAACGTGGTCGGAGATCATGGGGATTGGGGGCTTCGACCCATCGCCTGCCCACCGGGCGGCGTATGCCGGATTGGTGCACGGCATCGCCTCCCGCCCCAAGTCCAAGCCCAAGACCCCCGCAGCCCCCGCAACCGGGGGACCCCCGCAGCCGCATCCCCCCAACCCCGGATGAGCATCGCCAAGCCCTTGGGGGCAATGTCCCCTACCCTCAACATGCAAGGCACGGTATGGTGAGTGTGTTCTAGCGTTGATCCAGGGAAGCGTTCTAGCGTTGATCTAGCCAAACCGCCGCCGCTCTCGCTAGAACGTCCCTAGAACGTCGCTAGAAAAGTTGCCTAGAACATCGCTACAACACACCTGCCTCTTGTTTCTCTTCTCACAGGTTGGCAGCCCGCAGTCGTGCGTGCCGACCTTCGCGGGGTGCAGGTGGAGTGGCACAATGGGGGGCTACGGATGCACCTTGTGGGGATCATCGAGTTGGGCCCGATGTGGGGGAATGACCGCAACTTGGCCCTCTCGCTGCTCTACAGGTTGGGTAGGTGGGAGGCGGAAAGGAGCGGTGGGGTCATGGACCCGGAGCGCAAGGGTTGGGTGAGGAAGGGGGAGAAAGGGGGGGAGAGCAGCAGCACCACCACCAGGACTAGCAGTAGGGCGGGGACACCCCCCACCCTAGGCCCCCTAGTCACCCTCCAAGGCCCCCAAGAAAACCAACAAGCCCCGCCACTTCGAGAGTAGCAACGAAGAAGCTGCCCCCCGCACCCCACCCAAAGCCCAAGGCCAAGGCCAAGCCCAAGACCAAGGCCAAGCCCCCCCCATACCCCCACCCCCCTTGGAGAATCGGGACCAGGACCCCTATGGGAATGTCGCACTTGCACCCCTTAGAGTGGGTAGCACGGTGTCCCCAAGGTCGCAAAAAAAAAAAACCTGCGACATGGTAAAAGTGGCCAAAAACTGCATTTGCTGCATGACCGCGCGTCCCACTTGCTCCATACAAGCCCCATGCAATCGGGACCCGAAAACACTTTTTCAGCTCAAAACAAAAAAACATAAGATTCATGACTTGGGACCTCGGGGGCCGATCCGGGGGCCGATCCTGGTCGGGACCCAATTCCAAAGGGGGGGGGGGGGGCAGGGGGGGCTCTACGGACCCCAAAGTTGTCGCACGGAACAATGTGCTTTGGCGGCGCTTGAGGCGCCGCATATTTTGTTTTAGGCATACGGCAGGGGAAATTTTTTTGTTCGACCCTATGTGTCTGTACTCGAAATACGCAGAATTTCGTGGAGAATTCAAAAATGGCTAGAAAAGCACAAAAAAGGTTATTAAGCCACCTTGTTCACTTCTGGGCCACTTGTGATTCTACCCCCCGCTCTGAAGCGGAGGGGATCCTTCAGGCGGCAGGGGTTATGTAGCCACCTTGCCCACAAGTGGGCCACTTCTGATTCATCCCCCCGCCCTGAAGCGGTGGGCACCCCCTAGACGGCAGGGGTTATGTATGTAGCCACCGTGTCCAGACTTGGGCCACTTGTGATTCAGCCCCCCGCTCTGAAGCGGTGGGGATCCCCCAGGCGGCAGGGGTTATGTAGCCACCTTGCCCACAAGTGGGCCACTTCTGATTTTGTCCCCCACTCTGAAGCAGAAGGGACCCCCTACGCGGCAGGGGTTATTGTAGCCATCTTGCCCACAAGTGGGCCACTTGTGATTCTGCCCCCCGCTCTGAAGCGGAGGGGATCCCCCAAGCGGCAGGGTTTATGTAGCCACCTTGCCCATGACTATGCCGGGTGTAGCGAATAGGAGAAGACAAAGGTGTTGCAAGCCTTTGACAATTTCCGGGCCCCATTGCCACCAAAGGCGAAGCCTGCTGTGCCGCCGGCCCTACCCACTGTTGTCCCTGCTCTTCTCTCTGGGCCAAACCAGGGTAGTAGTAGTAGTGGCAGTAGTAGTAGCAGCAGCTCCACCACCAAAGGCTCCTCTAGTACGAGTGCATCCTCCAGCAGTAGTGCCTCGTAAGGCACCATTGGAATCCATGTCTGATGGGCACGCAGCCTGTCGGGTCACAAGATCGCAAGCAACCCGGCCAAAGAAGCGTGCTCGCCCCAAGAGTACCGGCAAAAGGGCACACGACGAGTGGGAGGATGAATCCGATGCTTGAGACCCCTCCCCTCCCTTCGCTTCTCCATATATATGTCTGTGGTTTGTGACAAGGGGAAGGGAGGGCACGAGACGAGTGGGAGGATGATTCCGATGCTTGAGGCCCCTCCCCTCCCTTCGCTTCTCTATATATATGTCTGTGGTTTGCGACAAGGGGAAGGGAAGGCCTTTGGGCGAACTCAAGGCAACATTCAGTACTGCTCTCAAAGTGCTGTAGTGCAGCAAAATAATCATAAGCTATGACCAGTGACAATGCGTCTTGTTAGCTTTGTGTGTTTGCGCGCTTGGACGGGGCCTGACGAAAAAGGTGCTGGGTTTTGGTCAACGAAGGGGGGGGGGTTGGGGTCCCCCCCCCCTTTGGAGGGGGGTGGGGTTCCCCCCCCCCCTACAGCCCCCCAAACTGTCGAACACCCCTCGGGGTCACACATTGGCTGGCGGCGGCCCCCGTGCTTGGGACACAAAAAAGGGGGCAAGGTCATTCTTTCGACATTTTTCACCCCCACCCTTGCCCCAATTAAAAAAGTCGGTTTCAAGTTGGGGGCGTATAGGGGGATCCAAACCGAAAACTCATTCTTGGCAACTCAAAAATCTAAATCACCTCGCCTAGGTTGCTGGATGAAATCCAAGCGGGGCCGTATATATGGGAGAACGCCACATATCCCCTCACCCGTTTTGGGCCTATTTGGGCCTATTCGCGTACCCTTCCCCAAGGGGTGGACTTGTTGGTTTAACCCCTTGCAAAATCATTATTTTGTCAAATAAACGAAGGCTTGAAAACTGCATGAGCAAGTTGTGCCCCAACCCCCTTGGGAGCCCCCCCCCCCCCCCAAAGGCACCCAAATAGGGTAAAAAAACACACAAAAAAGGCGGTAAAATTTTATTGCCCTCGGCAAGTCCACCTCGCAAGGGATCTATCTAGAGCACCACACCCGCCAAAAGGGTGAAAAGGACAGAAATATTGCCAGGAAAATGCTTTAGGGATCTTGATTGGTCATTGTCAGTGGTCATCATGTCAAAAAAATAGTTTCGGACACTTCAATTTTTGAACTTCCCAGGATGAAAATTTGCATCAGCACATTGTGTACCAATTCCTTGGGGAACCCCCCCCCCCCCCACGGCCCCCGCAGCCAACCCCCAAATAACGTGAAAAACACACAAATACTATCTGAAACATGCTTTTCATACCAAGGATAGTCATTCTCAGAGGTCATCATGTTAAAAAAAATAAGATTCGGAAACTTCAAGTTTGGGCTACACATGGTTAAAAGCTGCATCCGCAGGTTGTGCAACAGTCTTGGTTTACCCCCCCTCCCCCACACACACACAACCCGTTATCAAAATAATGGGGGAAACACATAAATGCTGCCTAAAACATGCTTTACACACGTTGGATGGCTATTTTATGTGGTTAAGATATCAAAAAAAAAGTTTCAAAAACTTCAATTCTATTGCCTTCGGTAGGTCCATCTCGCAGAGGACCTACCCCAAGCAACATACAGGGTAAAGGGCACATAACTATTGCCCAAAAGCAGGCTTTACATACCTTGGATGGTCGTTTTGTGTGGTCATCATATCAAAAAATAGCATTCAAAAACCTCAATTTCTGAGTTGTATAGGGTGAAAAACTGCATTCGCACGTTGTGTACATATGCCTTGGAAGCGCCCCACCCCCCACGTGAACACAAAACCCAAGTGAGGTGAAAAATACAAAATATGCCTAAAACATGCTTTCCATACCTTGGATGGTCATTTTGTGTGGTCACAATATCAAAAAAATATGTTTCCCAAACTTCCATTTTTGAGCTGCCCAGCGTGCAAAGCAGCAGCAGCAGGCTGTGTCCCGGCCCATTCACTCATGCGAGCCATTGTTGGTGGAAACAGTCATTTACCGTCTTTGGCAATGGTTTCGACCGGCACTTGGCAAGGCTAGAGACGTGCTTTCATAGCCTAGTACGCATACACAGTCACAACATCCTCACTTGCACCTCTAAGAGTGGGTAGCATGGGGTCCCCAAGGTCGCAAAAACCAGCGACATGACAAAAGTGGTTAAAGACCGCACATACTGCATGAGCGCCCATCCCACTCGCTCTGCATGCCATGCAATCGGCACCCTAAAACACTTTTTCGGCTCAAACTAAAAAAACCAGAAGATTCATGATTTGCGACACAAAAAAGGGGGGAGGGTCATTCTTTCGACACTTTTGACCCCACCCCCGCCCCAACCAAAATAGTGGGTTTCAAGTGGAGGGCGTGTAGGGGGATCCAAACCGAAAACCCATTGAGGTTTTCGGTTATTTGTCAAAATAATGATTTTGCAAGGGGTTAAACCAACAAATGCACCCCTTGGGGTAGGGTACGCGAAAAGGTTCAAAAAGGCCCAAAACAGGGGGGGGGGGGGTATGTGGTGTTCTCCCACATACACGGCCCCGCTTGGATTTCATCCAACAACCTAGGCGAGGTGATCTACATTTTTGAGTTGCCAAGGCTTGAAAACTGCATGAGCAGGTTGTGCCCCAGCCCCCTTGGGAGCCCCCCCCCCCCCCCCCCAAAAGACACCCAAATGGGGTAAAAAACATACAAAAAAGGGTATGAAATTTCATTGCCCTTGGCAAGGTCACTTTGCAAGCGATCTATCTCGAGCACGAAGCCCGCCAAAAGGCTGAAAAGCACAGAAAAGAAAAATTGCCTAGAAAATGCTTTGTAGACCTTGAATGGTGATTGTCACTGGTCATCATGTCAAAAAAATAATTTGAGACACTTCAATTTTTGAACATCCTAGGCTGAAAAGCTGCATAAGCACATTGTGTACCACTCCCTTGGGGAAACCCCCCCGTCCCCGCGCCCAATACCCAAACGAGGTGAAAAATACATAAATACTGCCTAAATCATGCTTTACATAACTTGGATGGTCATTTTGTGTGGTCACAATATCAAAAAAATAAGTTTCCCAAACTTCCATTTTTGAGCTGCCTAGCGTGCAAAGTTGCAGCAGCAGGTTGTGTCCCGGCCCATTCACTCATGTGAGCCATTGATGGTGGAAACAGTCATTTACCGTCTTTGGCACTGGTTTCAACTGGCACTTGGCAAGGCTAGAGACTGCAAAAAAAAAGTGCTTTCCTATCCTAGTACGCATACATTGTCACAACATCCTCACTTGCACCTCTTAGAGTGGGTAGCACAGGGTTCCCAAAGTTGCAAAAACCAGCGACATGGCAAAAGTGGTGAAAGACCACATATCTAGCATGAGCGCCTGTCCCACTCGCTCCGTACAACCCCATGCAATCGGGACCCTGAAACACTTTTTCGGCTCAACACAAAAAAACCATGAAATTCATGATTTGGGACACAAAAAAGGGGGAGGGTCATTCTTTCAACATCTTTGACCCCCACCCCCGCCTCAATCAAAAAAACTGGGTTTCAAGTGGAGGGCGTATAGGGGGATCCAAACCGAAAACTCATTGAGGTTGCCGTTTATTTGACAAAATAATGATTTTGCAAGGGGTTAAACCAACAGTTCAAGCCCTTGGGGTAGGGTACGCGAATAGGCCCAAAAAGGCCCAAACGGGGGGGGGGGGTGTGGCGTTCTCCCATATATACGGCCCCGCCTGTCCTCAAGTCCACCTCGCAGAGAATCTACCCTAAGCAACACACACCCAAAATAGGGTAAAAACTCCATAAATACGGGCTAAAACATGCTTTACATATCTTGGATGGTCATTTTAGGGGATCACGATATCAAAAAAAAAACATTTAACAACTTCGATTTTCTGAGCTGCCCAGGGTGAAAAACTGCATAAAAGGGTTGTGTAGCCATCCTTTGGGAGACCCCCCCACCCCCGACCCAATACCCAAATAGGGTGAAAAACACATAAATACTGCCTAAAACATGCTTTATATATCTTGGATGGTCATTGTAGTTGCACAAGCAAAACAAAACTCATTCAAAGGCCATATGACTTCTTGGTGTGCAGCACCACATTGTCATGAGAGGCGACCCTCCGTAGCGACTCGTTCAGCAATTTTGTTTTGTTTTGTCATTGTGATGCCCTGTTATGCCTCTGAGAGTTTATTTAAATATAACAGGGCCTGCCCTCCCACCCGGGGGGGGGGGTGTTCCCGCCCACCCGCCCATGAACTGATGAACGAGTTGCTGTGGAGGGTCGCCTCTCATGACAATGTGGTGCTGCACACCAAGAAGTCACATGGCCTTTGAATGAGTTTTGTTTTGCTTGTGCAACTACAATGACGATCCAAGATATGTAAAGCATGTTTTAGGCAGTATTTATGTGTTTTTCACCCTATTTGGGTATTGGGTCGGGGGTGGGGGGGTCTCCCAAAGGATGGCTACACAACCCTTTTATGCAGTTTTTCACCCTGGGCAGCTCAGAAAATCGAAGTTGTTAAATGTTTTTTTTTTGATATCGTGATCCCCTAAAATGACCATCCAAGATATGTAAGCATGTTTTAGCCCGTATTTATGGAGTTTTTACCCTATTTTGGGTTTGTGTTGCTTAGGGTAGATTCTCTGCGAGGTGGACCTGCCGAAGGCAATAGAATTTTCAAAACCGATTTTTTTGATGTTCTGACCATTCATTATGATCAAATCACCTACATGAAGCATGTTTTAGACACTCTATATGTGTTTTCACCCCATTTGGGTGTTGGAGAGGGGATGGGGGGCTTATGAATGACTTCGGGACTAGCGAACTGATTGACTGACTGTGCTCCCTCCCTCTTCGAGGTGTCTTGCCGATAGGCAATAGAATTGGTGAAAAATATTTTTCTCCGGTCTTCGGACAGCCCGCGCCTCCCTTCCCGGAGTAGCAACAGCAAGTTTTTTTTCCTTTGGATTATTTGTACCTCCGCGTCTCAGGAGAGAGAGCAAGAGGACAATGGTATTGCCATGGAAACGCAATCAAAGAGTGCCAGCGAAGATCACCACAGTCTGCATGGGTCCGCAAGTGTGGAGTGTGGAGAGTTGGCACATTATGAGCGGGAGGATGCAGAGCTGGTGCACCAAGATGCGTTTCCAGAGGAATCATTTGGTGACGGTGATTTGTACGATCCTGAAATTGCAGAGCACTGTGAGGCAAAGAGCTCAGATTTTGGGCTAGGCCCACACAGGGTCAAAGAGGAGGGGAAGAAGCGCAAACGCACTGCATTCAAGGGCTGGTCGTCTAAAAAGAAGGTCAGCTTAAAGCGCGAGCGTTCGAGCGGAAGGGCCCGCTGTACGCTGAATAAATTTGAACAGCCGCATGGCAGTGACGATGACTTCATGCTCTGATCTGGGGGTAGATGCTGGAGGCGTTGCGGGAGCATGACAATACTTTTTGCATGCGGTTGCAGCGAGGCTCTGGCCGAATTCTGTTGCAGGGGCGCCAGAGACATGTAAGTCACCAACTCTGTGGAGCTCATCGGGGCATCTACGGAGACTCTCTGGGGGAGGCGCGGGGAGCTCTTTGAAAGCTCCAGAAGAGCTCTACAGGAACATGCTGTGGAAGCTCTGCCAGAGCTCTACAGGGGCTCTATGGAAGCTGTAAGGTCGCTCCGAGCTGCAGGTGCCAAAGGGTGACACATGCAGAAGGCAGGCCAGATATGGAATGCAAGCGCTAACGCTGTACCGGCGACAGTAATTCAGAGATACTATACCAGGCACACAACACCTTGTATCATAGATCCATATCTCCAATCATGCTGCAGCCTTTCTGCTTTCATTTTCATTCCGCAAATGTGAAACAGGTGATGCCAACAATGATCGCAAAGGCACTGGTTTCATCCCATAGCTCCTGTGGATGGCGTTGGAACCAGACGGTACTGGGGGAAATTGGAATTCCATCTTCAGCGTCCATTGCGTCTGATGCAGTGACCTACGTCTGTGTGTGCATGTGTTTTGAAGTATATTTCTTTGGCTCCCAGCATTATGGCATGACTCCATAATGTTCCTCTGACTGGCACTGTGGCAGCAACCTGACGAGATTCACTCAGCGGCGAGTGCTTGTCTTTGCTGTGACTTTGCTTGTCGCTGATCGTTCTGCATCAATCGTTTGTGTGTCTGCGTGCGGGGAGGGGGGCGTGTGTTCTTGCACGGTACAGAGGTTGTGCATTGTCATAATGTCTGAAGGTAGAATCAGAAGGGGATACCAAAAAAAGGAGTGTTCTCTGGACAAGGAAGGTTGCAAAGGTTTCCTTCTCTCCTCCTTCTCTCCTCTGCTCCTCTGAAGCATCTGCACCCCACATATTTTTAGGTCCGACACAGTACGGCCCATTTAAAGATCGGATGGTTTGTTTCAGAACGGTTGAACACTCAGAAACAGAAACAAGATTCTATGCGTCTTTGCACAAAGCACCCTGAGTCGATGCGAGTTCTTTGTGTCCTCCTTTGGG
Organism: Eutreptiella sp. 'Long Island Sound 2002'; assembly: GCA_964036045.1. Taxonomy (NCBI): domain Eukaryota; phylum Euglenozoa; class Euglenophyceae; order Eutreptiales; family Eutreptiaceae; genus Eutreptiella; species Eutreptiella sp. 'Long Island Sound 2002'. Next base: position 137,437,225 of record OZ038382.1, read on the forward strand.
CAATGACCACCAAAGTGATGAGGCCGAAATTTTGGGCAAAGTACTTTCCAATGAGAGTTCATGACCGTGGAGAACAATCAGAAACCGCCCCGCTTCAGGTGTGAAGAAGGTGCACCCAACCAAACCACTTTTTGCACATATGAGTGTGTTTTGTGCCGCGTTCAGGATTCACACAAGCATGTGTCTGTGTGTATGTGTACTCGAACTCAGTGCTGCCAGTGCTGCAGGACATGCCAGGCCTCATCTGATTTCCCTCCTGCTTACTGCACTGAATAGCTGCAGTTCTGTTCCACCACCGCACGGGTTTTGCCTCCTAATGCATTACTGCCAGGCATCACGGTAGATGAAGGGTGGGGGTCAGGGAGGCGAAAAAAGTGCTTTGGCTGAGCAGCGCCCTCTGTTTTATGGAGGGGTTCTCACCAGGATTCTTGAGTAGCTGCCTTGCTACATCCTGCCTCTGCTTCAAGGTCTGGGGACATATGCACGGGTCAAAACAGTTTCGAACCAATTTTTGTGACTATTTCTGCAGAGGTCGAGTTTGCGCCCCAAATGTTGATACATTTCCGGCCGGAATCCTACCGTTGGTTCCTCGCATGAGACCAACCAAATTTGGGAAGATCGCCACAAATCCAGTGCCCTTCTGTGCACTGCTCGCAGTGCAGGTCGTCGGTATGACACACCCTGTTCGGGATCAATTTGTCTTCACAATTTCTCTGTATCTGTCTCCGTAAGGGAAGGTGCGGTTGCAATGTGCCATGTCCGAGGCAGCCACATGCCTATGTGACAAACTGCCCCCAACGGTTTCTGTCTTGTCTTATATCTCCAAGTTTCTGCGTCAGACTTGCCTTGAGTTGCTGTTGCAGTCCAATGGCAGCTGATGGTCCTTTCACACTCCTCATCCCATTTCACACAAATTTTTCTGGGAGTTTCCTGGATCCGCTTTCGCATGGATGCCTCTCACGCATATCAGAATGCGGCTTTCGGGCTTTGAGATGGATTAAACTTGGGTAAATACAGACCAAAAGACATGGTGCCCACTCCCGGAGGAGCAGGATCCAAGTGGTAGCTTTGCAGGCACAGTTGTTGCGCAAACGTTCCTTTGTAGAGTCGCAGTGCTACTGTGTGCCTCACGTAAAGTGACTGATCCGGTATTGTATGAGTATTGTATGTGAGAGCACTCTTCATGAAGGTTGGAGAACACATGCCCCGCAGGTGAGCGGAATCGCTGGGCAAGGGAGCTTTGCGCAGTGTGCATTGGAGTCCCGCGTATGTGTAGGATCACCAGAATTCAATTTGCCCCTCAAGTTGGTCTCAATACTACGTACTGTCGTGTAAAACGCCATCTCAAAGTGCCAGAGACTCATGTGCCCAAGCTGGAAAGACCTTCCAACTGCAAGCCCCTTACCCGACTCCTGATTTAACCATAGACCCTGTTGTAGGTCCAGGAGCCAGGGAATCATTAACACGGTGACAACCAGAGGATGATCCTCCCAGACCAGATTGCGTTTCAGCATTGCTTGAACCCCCAGGACCCCCAGGACCACCAGGGTGGTGAATCCCTGAAACAACTGGCAAAATGCCTGAACATCCTGCGCACCACTGATGGGTAGCGCTTGGTGATCCGGAACCCCCTGGCCCTCTGTTACATTTCCTACATCAGTGGTGAGCACTCTCCATACTTCACTGTCTTGGGAAAGTCTCCGTATGGGGCATGCCAGCACCGGCATGCGAGGGGCGCCAAGGGGCAGAAGCAGCACTTGTGAATAGCGGGACAACTGTCCCACTCTCATGCAGCAAAAATAATTTAGGTTAGGTTAGGTAGCCCAAAAGGCTGCCCACCTCTCGCACTTTTTTGCACCTGCTTTTTCACCCCCAACCCAATGGGTGGACAACCAACTCACCTATCATGGGTGGAGGATTTCCTCCTCAAAAGGCAACCGCGTACGTACACCCAGAAGTACCAACCGGCACACAGCCATTATGGCACACACCCCTGTACCACGAGACAGGAAGTTGCAGTGGCAAGCTCACAGGCCCTCGTCAGGAGTCACCGCCATATCATACCAAGCAGCTGACAACAGTAGCGAACCAGGGTGTCTGCCCACAAGCCCTGCCAGTACATGAGGCACACGGCAGAACCCATGCCCAATGCAAACTCAGCCGCCCACATGCTGCATCAGTAAATATCAGCCTTAACAATACGGAGGGTTATGCAAGTGTTAACTGGGCCACTTTTCCTGCTTTTTACAGCCCCCTTTCCCTCCCTGTGATATCCCTGCCCTAGACTCTGACGAGACAAAGTTCGGATACGACCACAAGCCCCAGCCATGAAAAACGGTGCACTCCAGAGGGCCAGTCTGGATGTGTGTGAATATGCAGTGGGCATGGGCTACAAATGCACCGTTTGGTCAAGGATCACATTGTGAATGGATTTTGGTATGCAGGGAGAATTGTCCGGATTTACCGCAGGCGAATTGCCTGGAAGATTTGTGTGTCGCAGAAGGTGGACGTTATAGGACCTTTAGGCAGTGACACAGGAAAAACAGGGGTGAAGCTAACAGGGGTGACATGCCTCAGTCCTCTGACAGCAAGCAGTGGATTCCTCTTGCGGGCCTGCTGCGGGTGTCAACAGCGTTATTTTGCAGCTTCCAAATTAGCCGTAGCAGTTAGAAATACCCTTCTTTTTGGATGGAGAAGCCTCGTCGTTTCATGTTTAACAACACTCCGACCCGAAATCAATGCTTGTGGAGCAGTACACTGATGGCATGACCCCACAATGGCCTTGCGCAAATCCCATATCTGTCCTTCCATCAATCCTTATGGAGCAGTAAACTTGTTCCGATCCCGCAAATGCCTTCCAACAGTTCTTACATCTGTCTTTACATACAACCCCTTTCATCTGGAGAGGCAATCATTTGGACCCAGTAGATGAGGTTGAAGTTTGTCTATTTTCCCATGTGGTTTTAGAGTGTTTATGGGGGGTGCACCGTGCACTGTGTGCGCGCTGTGCGAAAAGTCGGCTGTTTTTCACCACCGGTAGCCAGGGGTCCCAGGGTCCTGAATTCTGCACCCTACAGCCCCTGCTGGTACACCAGGGATTTTTTGTTTTAGTCTGATGCTTGCCACGGGTCCCAGGGCCCTGAATTCTGCACCCCTGATGCTGTTTTTAATGGATCATGCACGCTTCTGTAGGTGGGTGGCTTTCAGGGGTGTTTCCGGGATAATCAACTTAATAATTGGCGCTGTGCCCGCGTTGTGCGCACGCTGTGCGAAAACGCCCCCTATGGGTTGCCACATGCATCTACGGATATTCCTCATAGGGTCAAAGGGTGTGCTTCTCCGAACAGTCTCCAAAAGATGCATATGGTACTCCGCAGGAAGAGATTTTACAAGTGGTCATACATGCTGTGGTCATGGGCAGCACAGTGTGTGGTGCTCATCTTCTGTGTCTTCATGTGGCTTTGGTGCTTTGTTGTGAACATGGTTTCGGCTTAGGGTGCTGTTTTGTATGTGCCATTCAGTGACCCGTTGCCATCATCCTTGTGCAATCTAGCATGACCCCCTTGTGTACATAAAAGCCGCAAAGGGTCGACATGCTTGTAGCTGAATGATGGAAAGCTGAGGGAGCATGTATTTTGGGGCTATGCTTCTTCGGAGTGGAGAGTTACATATGCCAAACAGAGCCATCAAGGATGGAGAACAGACTTGCCACTGGGCTCTAAGTGGGAATCACTGGTCTGCAAACGAATTGTATCATTTTTCATCTGTGTTTTTTCTGCTTGCCACTGTCATGGTTTTTTTCTTTGCCTTATTCTTTTTGGGCGTAGCCCCATCTGGTCCATTACAGCGGACAGCTCAGTCAGCTCTGCCTTTTTTTCCCTTCTAAAAACCTTCATGTGGGTGCAGATATACACGTCCGGTGAGCATACAGAACGCCAGCGCAATCCTGGGGGGAGGGGAGTTAGCTGGTCCATGTGTAATCTACAAAGTGCGTGCTGCTTTGTGTCTGTTTTTGTGCGCATCTGTATGAGCATCCTTTGAAGGTTCTTCATTATCATTGATGTATTTGGTCCAGTTTCATTGTCAGCATCTTGCGGTGATGATATCATCCATTCCGCACTGCAGGTATGAAAAGCGTTACAAAATTTTTTCATCATTCTTCACATTCATTAGCATCTCCATTTTACTGGGTTCCCATGTGACTCCAATCTGGCCCCCTTATAACACAACAACACAGCGGCATTCAGCACCATGATGTCGATTTTCGTGCAATGTGTGGTCGGACACCAAAATTGGGGATCAACAGGTGCTGCTGGGGCACACATTGCCTGCCCATCCCTGGGGAACCTGTATCTGCTTGCACCTCTTGGGGGCGCGTTAAGCGCAGTGCGCGCGCAGTGCAACTATTTGGGCGTGTGGCCGTAGTAGAAACCCATACTTTGTGGTACTTTGGTCATCATTGTTCTTTGATAGTAGGTTTTGATGCATTGGGGATGTGGCATTTTTGGATGTTCACCCTATTTCACCCATTTCTACTTTTTTGCAGGAGGTTGCAGGCCATGGTGGTTGGGACGGCTGAAGACGGACTCCTCCACTTGGAATACTACCAAGATGGGTTGAGAGTGGTGAATTGGCAATGCAAGATGGAGTCCATCTCCTTTGCCATCCCAACTTCAGACTTGCCACTAGACTGCCTTCGATCTCCGCCGCCCAACACACAGTCAAGTTCTCCCCCAAAGGCCCTTGGTCCTTCACCACTGCCACAAGAACCGGGAAGGTCCCCCTCAAGGTCCCCTCTACTCCAGTTTGAGTCGCCTAATTGTAAGGGTGTTTCCAAGGGGCGTGCCTAGTGGCTCTTCGGGGGGAACATAGTCTAAAAGTAGCGCGCAGTGCAAGGATTCCCCCCTTGCACTGCTCACTCTCAGTGCAAAACGGGAATAGCTGTGTAATATTTGCCCTTGGATGGAAGCCTGTCACCTACGCCCGCAGTGCAACAGTAGATAAGGAACAAAGAATACTGCAAGTGTAGTGCACTTGTTGTACGCGGTGCAGAACGTGGCCTATGCACACAACGCCTACCCACCAGCACTGCACGGCACTACACTGCAGTGCGCTGTATAGTACTGCACTGGTGGGTTGGGAGGGATTCCCTTTCCCTTTTGGGGGGGGGGGGGTTCAGTGATTTGGCAGCTCCCTTTCTTGAGGGCCTGCGTAGCGGATGTGGGTGCATGATGGGCACAACCAAACTGGAGGGTCAAACACCCTTTGTGCACCTAAGAAAGAGAAAAAAAGGGATGAACAATGCATACGTGTAACAAAGTGGGACACCGCCATATGAAACCCGATGACCAATTTGCATGTGAGGCCCTCATGCCCCTATGTGTCCCGATGCAAGGTTGCATGGTGAAATGAACAAAATTTTTGCTGCTGAAAGCCGGACCAAAAGTTCACCGTAAAGGGGGTTACCAACCTAGGTTTCAAACCTGAAAATCAAACTGAAAATCAAACCGGTAAGTGGCTTCTGGTCTGGGTTTAAGCCCTGAAAGTGGGTACTTACTGGGGCCATATAGGGGGTTACTGAATTGACTTTCTGACTTGAAAGTGACTTTACTGATGGGGGTTGCAGGTCCTCAAGGGCATGGTACCCCTTGTGGGCTGCCCCTTGGGGGGCGCCTTAAGCGCAGTGCTCGCGCAGTGCAACTATTTGGGCGTTTGGCCATAGTAGAAACCCACACTTTGTGGTACTTTGGTCATCATTGTTCTTTGATAGTAGGTTTCGATGCATTGGGGATGTGGCATTTTTGGATGTTCACCCTATTTCACCCATTCCTACTTTTTTGCACACATTTTTTCCCCATTTCTACCACATCTACTCTATTTCTCGGTTGATTGATATGGTGATGCACTTTGAGGGTGCCTGCTATAGGACATCATACTTCCCTCCTCATTTCTCAGGCCCACTTTCTCCATGGATCTCAGTATTGGGGATAGGGTGTTCTACACCCGCTGCAATGGCCTACAAGCTCCTGCCACGGTGGTTGCGACGGCTGAAGACGGACTCCTCCACTTGGAATACTACCAAGATGGGTTGAGAGTGGTGAATTGGCAATGCAAGATGGAGTCCATCTCCTTTGCCATCCCAACTTCAGACTTGCCACTAGACTGCCTTCGATCTCCGCCGCCCAACACACAGTCAAGTTCTCCCCCAAAGGCCCTTGGTCCTTCACCACTGCCACAAGAACCGGGAAGGTCCCCCTCAAGGTCCCCTCCACTCCAGTTTGAGTCGCCTAATTCTAAGGGTGTTTCCAAGGGGCGTGCCTGGGGGCCCTTTGGGGGGAACATAAACCCCCCCCCCAAATAACGTACCCCGGGGTACGGTATTTGCCTGACGCTCAATAGGGCCAGGGGGGTACACTTTTTGGGGGGGTACGCTATTTGGGTGTTTCGCTGTCACCCTCACCCTCACCCCCCTTTGCCTTCTCTTTCGTCATAGGTATGCAGCCCTGTCCACATCAATGGCATCCGGCTCCGATGCTGATGCGGCTGTAGATATGCTTTGTGTGCATGCTTGCTATAGACAAACCTGCAAACCACAATCACCACTTTCTTCAAGTGAGCTACTGTGTTGTGGTGTTGAGACCGTATCCTGAATTTGTTTGTGTTTCGTTTGCTTGTATGTGATGAAAAGGGGGTACAGTATTTGGCAAAACGCTTATTAAGCCAAGGGGGGTACACTATTTGGGGGGGTACACTATTTGGGGGGGTACCTTATTTTGGGGGGGGGGTTTAGTGCAAGGATTCCCCCTTGCTTGGTTGGTTTCATTGACCGGCACAGCTGAGCTCTTGCTTCAATGACTGGAGGTCTAATTTAACACCCTGCGTGTGCTTGTACAACACTGGTTTTTTGGGCATTTTGATCTAGCTCGAGTTTTTGGGCTCAAATGGAAGTCCATGGAGTGCGCTCAATTACTATTCAACTACAGTTGTGGAACACCTTGTACAAGTCACATGCATTCTGGGCAACATTCCATGGTAGCACCATTCTACGCTAAGGCTACCTCAGTCACACCGCTCCCCGACACCGCGCACGAGGCTTCCTCATGGTGGTGCTGTCGCAAAGTGCAGAACCCGCCAAGAAATTGTCCCAATACTGCATTGTGGATCTACCGAAGCAGCACTTTGGATTGTGGTAGACTTTTGTGGAGTCTAGCCCCCGCAACCCCCTTCAATAACATGACTCTTGCGGTGGCTCTAGAGCGCCTTGTGTGTGCATCTTGGGTATGCACCATCTTGTATGTGCACCGCTAACCCTTTCCAAGCTGCGGCTCGCTACGCTCAATGCAAGGGCCGGCTAGTGCACCCCCCTTTACTAACATGACTCTTGTGCTGTCTACAAAGTGCCCTCTTTGTGCACAACCCTGTGTACGCACCACCTTGTGTATGCACCATGTTATGTGTGCACCACCAACCCTCGCGCTATCCCACGTGCAGCTGCCAACGCTTCCCACGGTACGGATCCCTGCGGCCGAAGCGGCGGCCAGACACCCCACCCCCCGTCACTAGCATGACTCCTATGGTGGCTATCCGCCCGGTGCGTGCACCGCCTTCTGTCTACACTGGTTTGTGTCTGCACCATTTTATGTGTGCGCTGCCAACCTTGGTGTTGTCCCACGTGCATTTGCCAGCCCTTCCAACGCAACAGCTGGCTACGCTCAATGCGGAGGCCAGCCCCCACACCCCCCCTTTACTAACATGACTCTTGCGGTGGCTACAAAGTGCCTTGTTTGTGCACTGCCTTGTGTACACGGCACCTTGTGTTTGCACCATGTTATGTGTGCACCGCCAACCCTGGCGCTCTCCCAAGTGCAATTGCCAGCCTTTTCAACGCCACAACTCGCTACCCTCAATGCGGAGGTCAGCCGCCACACCCCCTTTTAGTAACATGAGTCCTGCGGTGGCTACAAACTGCCTTGTGTGTGCAGTGCCTTGTGTTTGCACCACCTTGTGTATGCACCATGTGATGTGTGCACCGCCAACCCTGGCGCGGTCCCACATGCAACTGCCAGCCCTTGCCACGCACCAGCTCGCTACGCTCGATACGGAGGCTAGCCCCCGCACCTCCGTTTCAATAACTTGACTCTTGCGGTGGTTATAGTGTGCTTTGTTTGTGCACCGCCATGGGTATGCACCATCTTGTGTGTGCACTACTAATCCTTTCCAAGCTACGGCTTGCTGCGCTCAATGCGGACCCGAGCACCCACACCCCCCTGTACTACCATGACTCTTGCGGTGGCTACAAACTGCTTTGTGTCTGCACTGCCTTGTGCATGGCCCACCTTGTGTATGCACCATGTTACGTGTGCCCCGCCAACCCTAGCGTTTCCCACGTGCAACTACCATTCCTTCACACACAACGGCTGGTTGCGCTCAATGCGAGGGCCACCCCCCGCACCCCCCTTTCAATAACCTGACTCTCGCGGTGGCTATAAAGCGCTTTGTGTGTGCAACGCCTTGGGTATGCACCATCTTGGGTGTGCACCACTCACCCTTTCCAAACTACGGCTCACTACACTCATTACATTCGCCTCCGCTACCCTCTTCAATCACATGACTCCTACTGTGGCTACAAAGCGCCTTGTGTGTGCACCGCCTTGTCTACGTACCACCTGTATGCACCATGTTATGTGTGCACCGCCAACCCTGGCGCTCTCCCATGTGCGACTGCTAACCCTTCCCACGCACCAGCTTGCTACGCTCAATGTGGAGGCCAGCCCTTGCACCTCCCCCTTCATTAACATGCCTCTTGTGGTGGCTATGCAGCGCTTTGTGTGTGCACCGCCTTGGGTCTGCACCATCTTGTGAGTGCACCACTAACCCTTTCTAAGCTACGGCTCACTACAGTCAATGCGGAGGCGACCCTCCGCCCCCCCCTTTACTAACATGACGCCTGCGTGGGCTACAAACCGCCTTGTGTCTGCATGGCGTTGTGTACACAGCACCTTGTGCATGCACCATGTTATGTGTGCACCACCAATCCTAGCGCTGTGCCACGTGCAACTGCCAGCCCTTCCCACGCAACAGCTCGCGACGCTCAATGCGGGGGACAACTCCTACACCCCGTGTTCAATAATGTGACTCTTGCGGTGGCTAGAATATGCGTTGTGCATGCGCGGCTTTGTGTACGCACCACCTTGTGTATGCACCATGTTATGTGTGCACCGCCTACCCTAGCTTTGTCCCACGTGCAACTGCCAACCCTTCACACGCTACGGCTCGCTGCGCTCGATGCGGGGGCGAACCGCGGCACCCCCCCCCTTCATAACATGACTCTTGCGATGGCTATAGAGTTCCTTGTGTGTCCACCGCCTTGGGTATGCATGACGTTGTGTGCGCACCGCTAACCCTTTCCAAATTACGGCTCACTACGTTCCATGCGGTGGGGATCCCCCAGACCGCCTGTTACTAACATCACTCATGTGGTGGCTACAAACCGCCTTGTATGTGCACTGCCTTGTGTACGCACTACCTTGTGCATGCACCATGTTATGTTTGCACCGCCAACCATGGCGTCGTCCCACGTGCAACTGCCAGCCCCTCCCACGCAACAACTCGCTACGCTCGATGATGGGGCCAGCCACCGCACCACCCTGCAATAACATGACTCTTGCAGTGGCTAGAGAGCTCCTTGTGTATGCACCGCCTTGGGTATGCACCATCTTGTGTGTGCACCGCTAACCCTTTCGAAACTACGGCTCATACACTCATTGCGGAGTGCACCCCCAACACCCCCGTATCCTAACATGACACTTGCGGTGGCTACAAACTGCCTTGCGTGTGCACGGCGTTGTGTACGCAGCACCTTGTGTATGCACCATTATATGTGTGCGCTGCCAACCCTAGTGCTGTCCCACGTGCAACTGCCAACCCTTCCCACGCTACGGCACGCTACGCTCAATGTGGGGGCCACCAGCCGCACCCCCCCCCCCCCCTCAATTACATGAGTCGTGCGGTGGCTATATGCCGACTTGTGTGTGCTCCCCCTTGTGTTTGCACCGGCTTGTGTATGCACCATGTTATGTGTGCACCGCCAACCCTAGCGCAGTGCCACATGCAGCTGCCAGCCCTCCCCACGCACTAGCTCGATACGCTCGATGCGGGGTGAGCCGCCGCACCCCCCGTCAATAACATGACTCGTGCAGCGGCCGTAGAGCGCCTTGTTTGTGCACCGCCTTGGGTACGCACCATCTTGTGTATGCACCATATTATGTGTGCGCCGCGAACCGTGGAGTTGTCCCACGTACAACTGCCAGCCCTTCCCACGCACAAGCTCCCTACGCTCGATGCGGCGGCCAGCCCCTTCGATAACCTGTCTCTTGCGGTGGCTATAGAACGCCTTTTGTGTGCACCGCCTCGGGTATGCACCATCTTGTGTGTGCCCCGCTAACCCTTTCCAAACTACGGCTCACTACACTCAATTCGGAAGCAAGCCCCCACACCCATCTAGAATAACAGTACTCCCAGTGGGGCTGCAAACCGCCTTGTGTGTGCACAGTGTTGTGTACGCACCACTTTGTGTATTCAACATGTTATGTGTGCTTGGCCAGCTGTGGCCATGTTGCACATGCAACTGCCAGCCCTTCACCTGCAACAGCTTGCTACGCTCGATGCGGGGGCTAGTTGCATCCCCCCTTCAATAACATGACTCTTGCGGTGGCTATGAACTGCATTGTGCGTGCACGGCCTTGTGTACCTACCACGTTGTGTATGCACAATGTTATGTATGCATCGCCAACCGTGGCGGTGTCCCTCATGCACTTGCCAACCCTTCCCACGCAATAGCTTGCTACGCTCCATGCGGGGCCGGTCGCCGCACCCCCCGTCAATAACGTGACTCTTGCAGTGGCTAGAGAGCGCCTTGTGTGTGCACCGCCTTGGGTATGCACCAACTTGTTTGTGCACGCTAACCCTTTCCAAGCTACGGCTCGGTACACTCAACGCGGAGGCGAAACCCCCACACCCCTCTTCAATAAACACGACTCGTGCGGTGGCGACAAACGTCTTTTTGTATGCACGGTGTTGTGTACGCACCACCTTGTGTATGCACCATGTTGTGTGTCCTCTGCTAGCCGCCGTATTGTTCCACGTGCAACTGCCAACCCTCATAGGCAACACCTCGCTACGCGGGATGCGGGGGCTAGCCACCGCACCCTTGCTTCAATAACATGACTCCTACGGTGGCTATACATCGCCTTGTGCAGGATTGTGTATAGCGACCAAGGTGCTCATCGGACACCAGACGTCGGACTTTTATGGAGCGCCATTATGCAACCATAAACCAACCACCCCCCCCCCCCCAGCCCCCCCATGATGCAAGACACCCCCCCCCCTACATCCCACATTGGACACCCACAATGTAAGACGTCCCCCACTGGACCTTCCTTAGTCCGTCCTCACCCCCACTCATGAGTGCTTTTCTACCCCCCCCCCCCGCGCGGAAAGAATGTTGTGTGTTTATTTGTATGAAGCTTGGAAAATGATTTGGAAAAGACCCCCCTCTCTCTGTGGTGTGTTTATTTGCAGGACTTGAATGTACCATTTGATTATAGTCTTTCCTTTGTTTAATGGTGCCTGTTGTGCTTTGCGTGCTTCGCTTTCCTTTGCAGTTCATGTTTGTCTTCGTGTAGAACGGGAAAAGAATTGGAACACCCCCCCCTCCCCCCCCGCTCTTGTATGAGCATCAAGAAAAACTTGTCCCCCCTCATGGGATGTAATATGTTTTGTGGCCTGTCCGGGAAAACACAGCAAACCACGAATGGAAAATATGTGTGTGAACGTATGTCTCATTTGTTTGATGTTCGTGTGGTTACCATGACCTTTTTATTTGTGAATCCGAATTGCATCGATAAAATTTGCGCTCTTCGTGATGTAAACCCCTGTGGCAGCATAGCCAGACTCCAGTCTGAGTTGTGACGTTGTGGCTGTATGTGAATTGGTTCATGTTCCCCACCCGCGTTGCCTGTGGAGTCAAGACTTCTTGCATGCCCTTCAATGATTCCTATTCGATGTGTGCAGGCACCGTGTGGGGATGGGTTGTTGTTGTTGGGTTTGTGCGCAGGCACGTACCCCTGCGGGGACATTTTTCTTAATGCCTGCTTTGTACCAACAGCCCCTTTAAAAGACACATTCTCGTGGTGGGAATCAATCATCACATCCGTGTCCAACACAACATGTGCCTGTGTATATGTTAGTCGGCATCGAGGATGACCTCTTGATGCCGGGCACTAGGCACTAGAGTCCACACAAATGTACTTGCATAAGCGTCACAGGGTCCTGCGTTTTTGAGCCACAACATGATATATGAGAAGGAGCTCTGCATTGGTTGATGTGTTGTGTGAATGTATGTTGCAACTCTGACTATGATGCTGACCCTTGAGGCAGAAAACCTTGCTTGTAGGCTCACCCTTGGCGCCGTGCCTCCTCTACTTTGCATTCTTCGCTTTTCTTTGCTCTCCATGTTTGTCTTCAAGTGGAATTCAATTGGAAACCACAACCCCCCCCCCTCCCCCTTGTATGAGCATTTGAAAAAGACCCCCCCCCCCTCAGGATGCAATATGTCTTGTGGCCTGTCCGCAAAACATGCCAAGTGCGAGGAAGATGTGGTAAAACACTCCATGCACAGGTGTGTTTCTCCAAGGGCTAAGAATGGTCCAAGGGCACATGCGAGTGGTGGACCATGTAGTGATGTGTGCTGTCAACTGCCATTCCATGTGTCCATGCCCTTCCTCTACGTTGTTGTGTACACCACAGTTGTTTTTGCCTACTACACCCTTCGAGGTGCAGACATTTGTTCCGCGGCCTCAACCCTAGCGTTGCAGGCCACAAAACTCCACTTCTCCCCTTGCTGCTACCGTCCCCCCCCCTTTGCAAAATCCCACCCCTTGCCATCCCCCCCCCCCCCCGGGAGACCGTCACTTCCATGTTTTCCTAGTTAACATGTATTGTGCTGGTTCGTGTTGCCTATGTGCTTTACGCATGGCCTTGCATGGCTTTCCCATTACCTCAAATCAAGCACCTGTGTGTGTTCTGTGATATTCTCTCTCTAAAGGCGTTGTATGGGTGTGTTGTGTTGCTACTTCAGACACAAGATGTTTTCTCCCAGTGACCATGTACGGTACCACTCATACACGCTTGGTGCACATGTGTTTGCCCTTGTCTTGGGCCCTTCACCATATGAGCCACAGTTTTGCCAGATTCGGTACATACGCCCTGGTGGGGACACTCCGTTGGATCATGAGAGTGCCCCACTCTCAAGGCTACATGTTGTGGCGGTTGAATCACCCAAGTCTCCACAGTCGCCGGACATTACCCCCATGGCTCCGCAATCCCAAGCACCGGGGCAGCCCACACAACACACTATGGCCGCCACTGTGCCCCGGAAGCGCAGCTTGCAGCCCACATTGGATGCCTTCTTGAAGCCGAATTTAATTTTGTTGGACGATGGTAGTGATGCCATTGTGTAATTCACGGGCAATCCCGACCAACCGAAACGTCCTCGGTCTCCCACCGTAGCCGAGGATGAATTTTTTGTGCCGGCCGTGAAAAGCCCCGCAAAATGCCGTTCTAAGGCACTGTGCCTTTTGCAGCCACTCCGAAAATACAGAGAGCCGAAGGAGAACTTGGCTGCATTGGATTATGCGGAGCGGACTTCAGAGTACCAAGCGGCCGAGGATTTAGGTACCACCCTTCCTTCTGCATTGCACATTGTCGTTTGTACCGTCCGTGGCAATTTTCAGTTTCTCGGTCGTTACAATTTGGGCATGTGTTAATATTGGGGCATGATTTTCTGGGCTGTCAACACCAAAGCTTTTGAGAGAATCACAAGCCATTAGCGCGAAATTTGAAAAGGCGCCGTGTGAAGGTGACCGACACAAGACTTTACATCCAGGAAAGCGGTCACAATACCATGAGACGGAGGGGCACTTGCAACGTTGGATCATCCGCAAGCGTAACAAGCGGATTCCATTGACAAAAAGCATGGTTATCCGCAAGTCACAAGAGTGGAACGCCAAGTGTACTGATTAGGAGCCTCCCCGTTTGGAGAAATGGTGGACGGTTTTTCGGGTGTGAAAGGGGCCTTGAAACACCCTTGCAACCCCCCCCCCCCGGGAGACCGTCATTTGGCGACCGTGTCCCCCCACCCCACCCGGCACATCGTCGCGTGCCAACCTGAGAGTTTGCAAGGGGGGGGGGGGTACTTTCATTCCTACGTGCCTTTGAGCCACAGCAATTGTTTCTGGTCCAAGCCCTAGCGCTCACCGACCAAACCCAGTCTCGGCCACTACGTGCCCCTGAGCCGCAGCACTCCGTCCTAGTCCCGGCTCTCCTGTGGACCAAACCTCGTCACAGCCACTCTTGAGCCGTAGCACTCAGTTATGGTCCCGGCACTTGCGCCCGTCGATGGAACCTCGTGTGAGCCACTGTGTGCCATTGAGCAGCAGCACTCAGTCCCCATCAAGGCCATGGATTCACGAATCGCTACGTGCACCAGATGGGCGAGAAAGCCAAAGGCAGTTGCACCACCACCCGGGAAGGTGTATTTTGTTTTGGTCACGGCGCCTATAGGCTCATTCGCGCCACGGGGTGGTCAACCTTCATCCTCATCATCCTCATCACAACCACTGCCTGCTCCCGCGTCGCAGCCGTCTGTCCCTGTACCGCCTTTGGCGCCGGTTGACTCGGCGGCACCACAAGATTGTCAACCCTCATCACAACCAGTGCCTGCCCCTGAGTCGCAACCGTCTTTCCCTATCCCGGCCCTAACGCTGGTTGACTGGGCCGCACCACCCATTGATCAACCCTCATCAAAACCATTGTGTGCCCCTGAACCGCAACCGTCCCTTTGTGTCCCAGCCTTGGCGCCGGTTGACTCCGCCTCACCATAGGGTCGGCAACCTTCATCACAACCACTACGTGCCGCTGATTTGCAGCCATCCGTCCCCGTGGTGGCCCTGTCGCCCGTTGACTCGGCGGCACCACAAGGTGGTCAACCCTCATCACAACCACTGTTGTGCCTGAGCTGCAGCCATCTTTCCTAGTACCGGCCCTTGGCGCTGGTTGACTCGGCCGCACAGCCCCAAAGAGCGTTGCCCAGCAGCTGCACATTGAATGCCCTTGACTATGGGCTTGATGATAACCTTGTGTCACAGATTACTGAACGTTGGCTTGACCGTGACACGTTCGTGGACAAGGCATCTGGGGTCTACATCGTCCATGAGATGGCTGCTGCCACCCGATGGGCACGGGAGAATGGCACGGAAAGGAGCCTAGTATTTGAGGAACGGTTCGTTGATGGTGTTGGTGATGGAAGCGCGCCCAACCATTTGTAGTGGGCCTCACAATTGCAGGTGCGGGGCAAGTATGAGCCCAGTGATGGTGACGGGGTGCCCGGGTGGATCACTAGGAGGCCCTGGGACCCCTCGAAAATCAGGCTTTGAGGCAATGGTGCATGGTGATGGCATCTTTTGGGACAATGTGTGGATCAATGCCGCATATAAGCCATGAGGCCCTTTGAAGGGCCTGTACTGGTGCATGGTTTTCCCTGACTCCAAAGCCCATCGCAACTTGCACAGTGAAATCTAGATGCAGCATGGTGGAAATCGCTTGCAAACATCGGGGCTTAACCAAAGAAGCTTTGTCGTTAGTCGGACCGCGACCAGCGGATCTTACACCAATTGGTCTAACGCCACTGCCCGAACCCTTCCCATGCTTTACCCGTACGCCACGTACTTGACGACTCACGCACCACAGCGTTGACCGGCGGTGCTGGGACAGGGAAGTCAGAGACTTTGGTGGCATATATCAAAGCCGTGCTATGGCAGCAAGGCTACATTGTTGCCTAGACCCCAGATTGTGCTAGTCCTCGCACCATCAATCCAGGCAAAAAGGTGGGTGGTCGGGAGGGTGACAAACCCCCACGTTCATGCCTCTTGGTGTTTGCACCCACCAATGCACAAGTGGACACATTGCTACAGAGTGTGCACAAGGCGAGTTACTCTGACGACGTGTTCCCTGACGAGTTGCTCATAGACCATTCGGCACCTTGATTGCGCCTATGTGCCCAGTGGGCAGCTGCACCATCTCGGCTGAGCTCATTTCACTAAGATCAGGTGTAGGAGACACTGGGGCGCACACCCGGTTGTAAGTGTAGCATAGGGTGTGCTCTTAGCAGCTGCCGTGTGGTGTTCGCCACGATTGGGATGGTGGCTGACCGGCATATGCCCCTTGGGGCTGCTCCAGGTAGGCCACAAACTCGGTTCGCCTTTACCTTTGTGGATGAAGTGTCTAGGCACAACATCCTTGCGGGATCCGACTTGGCTACCACGGGCAGCCAATACCTGTTGTGTGGTGACCCTGGGCAGTTGTGGCCATACGGCAACATCCAGCTATCGGCTGCTAGATGATCCAATGTAGATGTGAAGCCCAAGGATTTTGCATGGCCAACACCGGACTTCTTCAAATATCGCGGTGTGGATATGCCACAAGGCCATGCAGTGCATTTCCATGACACCCTCTGCGTGTGCACAACTAGCACATTACAGCTTTTCCTTTACCGCACGCGGTGCTGTGCTACTGTCATGGCGCAACAGTACCGCATGAACATGCCACTAGCTATAGTTATGCGTGCCTTGTTCACGAGGGGGGGGGGGGGTTGGTTATTGCCACTCACCCATCCACCCCCTTCTTGCCCTGGTCCTTCATAACCCCATCCGCATCGTGGACCACGATATGTCCTGCTGGAGGGAACAGCTGCAGGACAGTTTGGGGAAAGAACCCCTGGACGAACTTTGGCAATTGGTATTAAACACATGGGATAGCCTACGCGTTGATGTTGCGTTGGCCTCTAACGGGAACATGAGTGTGGAGGAGGGACTGCTGGTGTGCCATTTCTCGGACCATGCAAGCAAGGCACGGACATGCCCAGAGAATTCTGTGGCTGTAGTGACCCCACACTACGCCAATATGGTGTGGCTCCGGCATTGTGTGGATGTTTTCGGTAAGTGTCTATGTGGTGGTCAGTACCCTATCCTCTTGAAGGTTGCTACCCTAGATTGGTCCCAAGGGCTGCAAGTCCAAGTCATGTCCGCTTCCCTGGTGTCTCACGTTCCAGAAATCATGACTATCATGTGTAGGGCAAACACACTTACCAAGAGGACACAACTTGAGCTCCACCTCTTTGGGCGATTGGCGCAGTGGGGCGAACACCCCACGCCCAGGCGCATGGATAGCTACACTGAATGATGTCCAATGGGAAGGTGGCTCAAGCACTGTGAAGGACACCCTTTCGTTGGCTGGGGTATTGAGGGAGGCTGGAGTCATCAATGGGGTGCCGGAGGGCACAATCTACCAATTGGACGGGTCGGTGGTGGGGCACGGGCTGTGGAAGCTTTGGAACAGGAGAAAAGGGTACATGATGCCTGGGGGTTTGCTCTGGGCCATGGTGACCAGTTGTTGGATTGGGAACGGATCATGGGGAGCACTCGGAAGGATGCAATGGCAGTGCACGTCATAGCTCCGCAAGGGAATTGCGTTACATCGAGGCCCTTGGCCGTCACCCTCCCGGACTTCACCGAGGGGGCCTTGCCCATGTCCTCTTGGAGGATGACAGACAAGATGTTGGGGAACTGGGGTGGGTTGATAAGGGTGGGCCGCACAAGGGAACTCGCACCGTGGGAGGGTAGACTGGTGCAGCACCATGTGCACAAGCCCCTGCACGCATAGCAGGGGTATTCACATGTGAACAGGGCAAGGTTGTTCCAAACCATTGACCGGGCTGTTTGCAGGGGCGTGTACAGCTATCTATATTCATTGGGGTTTTTGAAGGGGGCGTGTACAGCCGTCTACATTCACAGGCGTTTTTGAAGGGGGACTTCTGCAGCCCTCTTTAGGTGTACGTGGCATCCCGCTTGCATGGGGTTGACTAGTGCTTGGGGACTTTTGGGGTGTGCGCACCTCTGACGGTGCACGTGGGACCAGATGCCCAATGTGTGTGGCGCAAGTTGCCCCACGCCGTGAATCACTACATTCTGGGCCGACCGCAGACATGCTGACCCTTGCATGCACCCTGTGGATGCACGCCCGGCCATGGCACCAAGATCGCACATTGCCTAACGCTGTCAGTTCCAGATCATGCACTGACCTATGACCTCCGACTTGTGACCCGTGGCCTATGCCCCACGACCCGGAAACAGTGACCTCTCAGCACTGAGCACTACCTATGACCTATGACCTTTGCTGTTCACACCCATTCTCCGCCTTTGCCTGCCTTGAGTACATCCATGTGGGTTGGGATACAGATCCACAAGGTGCAAGGATTTACCACGGCCCCTGAAACCATGTCTGCGCTAATGTAGACATGATGCGGTGTATCACGGCAGAGTCCACATCCTTGAAGGATACACCACACCCCCTGTAGTCTAGTGTAGACCTCATGCGGTTAATCTTTGAATGGTCTACACCCTTGAAGGATACACCGCACCCCTTGTAGACCAGTGTAGACCCCATGCGGTGAATTGTAGAGGGGTCTACATCCCTCAAGGATTAACGGCTTGTTTACATCCTTTAAAGATTCACTGCAGCCCTTGTAGATTGGTAAAGACCACATGCGGTGAATCATGGGAGGGTCTACACCCCTCAAGGATTCAACGCACCCCCTACAGATCGGTGCAGACCTCATGCGGTGATTCCTCGGAGGGTCTACACCCCTCACGGATTCACCGCACGCCTTGTAGACAAGTGTAGACCCCATGTGGTGAATTCTTGAGGTTTCTACACCCTTCAAGGATTCACGATAGCCTTGTAGACGGGTGTAGACCTCATGCGCCGAATCATGGGACGGTCTGCACCCCTCAACGATTCACTGCACCCCTTGTAGACTAGTGTAGACCTCATGCGGTGAATTCTTCCAGGATCTACTCCCTTCAAGTATTCACCGAAGCCCCTACAAATGGGTGTTGACCCCATGCCGTGAATCTTTGAGGGGTTTACACTCTCCACGGATTCACCTCCACCTTTGCAGCCGGGTGCAGACCTCATGCGGTGAATCATGGGAGGGTCTACACCCCTCAAGGGTTCACCGCACCACTTGTGGACTAGTGTATACCCCATGCGGTGAATCCTGGGAAGTTCTACAGCTTTCAAGGAATGACTGCACCAGTTGTAAGCTAGTGTATACTCCATTCGGTGAATCCCAGGAGGGTCTGCACCCCTCAAGGATTCAGCGCACCACTTGTAGAGTAGCGCATACCCCATGATGTGAATCTTCGGAGGGTCCACATTCCGTAAGGATTCGCTGCAACCCTTGTAGACTGGTGTAGACGTCATGCAGTGAGTCATTCAAGGGTCTACACCCCTCAAGGATTCACCCCACCCCTTATAGACTAGTTGAGACCTCATGCGCTGAATCCTTCAAGGGTCTACACGATTTAAGGATTCACCGCACCCCCTATAGATGGGTGTAGACCTCACGCGTTGAATCCTTGAACGATCTACACCCCTTAAGGATTCACCGCAGCCCCTATACATGGGTGTAGACCCCATTAGATGCGTGAAGACCTTATGCGGTGAGTCATGAGAGCTTTTGCACCCTTTAAGGGTTCACTCCACCTGTTGTAGACTAGTGTATACCCTATGCGGTGCATCCTTGAGTGGTCTACACCCTTCAAGGATTCACCCTAGACCCTTGTAGCTGGGTGTAGACCTCATGCGGTGAATCTTGGGAGGGTCTACACCCCTCAAAGATTCACTGCAGCTCTTGTAGCCTAGTGTAGACCGCATGCGGTGAATGCTTCAAGGGTCTACATCCCTCAAGGATTCACTGCAGCCGCTACAAATGGGTGCAGACCCCATGTGGTGAATCCTTCAAGGGTTTGCAGCCTTGTATGATTCACGGCAGGCCTTGTAGATGGGTGCAGACCTCATGCGGTGAGTCATGGGAGGGTCTACATCTCTTAAGGATTCACCGCACCCGTTCCAGATCAGGGTATACCGCATGTGGTGAATCCTTGAGGGGTCTACACCCTTCAAGGATTCACCGCAGCCCCTACACATGGGTGCAGACCTCATGCGGTTATCATGGGACGGT
Organism: Eutreptiella sp. 'Long Island Sound 2002'; assembly: GCA_964036045.1. Taxonomy (NCBI): domain Eukaryota; phylum Euglenozoa; class Euglenophyceae; order Eutreptiales; family Eutreptiaceae; genus Eutreptiella; species Eutreptiella sp. 'Long Island Sound 2002'. The sequence continues at coordinate 137,457,365 of OZ038382.1, forward strand.
CTACACCCCTCGAGAATTTCTGAGTGTCTATTTTTTTTCGGCGTCTTTTTGTCCATGCTTGCCCGGGCCGCTGGGCCTTGACAAACTGCCGCCGACGCCACCTCCTTGTCCCCTGACCGCATGAGTGTCCGGGACACCCAGGCCCGTCTGGCCACGCCAGGCGACGGGGTCATCGCTCCTGCCGACACCGGTCAATTGGCGTGTTTGGCAGCCATCGATGACGCAGATTACATCATTCAGGACGAAGTGGTGCTGAAGAGTGGAGTTCCATAGGCTGCCTGCCTGTCGTACGACCTCTTCAAGGACTGCGACTCGTCTGAAAAACTTGCTGCCGTCCTTTACGGCAGTCGCCTCAACGTTGTGCTCGTTGGGGAAATGATTGAATATGACAAAATCCATAATGCCATTAAGAGACTGCTTGCTGATTTGCTCATGCTGGGCCGCTTTGTTGCAATCCTGCTTGAACCTGTCAGCGATGATGATGACAGGCCATCATTCCTCAATCGGGCACTCGCCCTCAACTCAAACTTGCCTTTCGGTTGCGACAAGCTGCAAATGGCGGACAGGTCCCTCATGCACATACGCACACATGAACGATTTGATGTCTGGATTGCAAGCAGCACAAGGGATTCCAGGAACCTATCTCCGCCCCCGACGTATAAGCTCCTGCGGTTTATGACACCTGGGGCAGAAGTTGACAAGGTGGTGTTCCACGAGCCAGATGTCCGGGATACCCAGTACGCCGTGCAGGTCCACAGTGACCTAATCGACGGGCTGTTGGGTCTATTGGTCTGAACTCTGATGAAGTCCATCTCCTCCCGGGAACAGACCCACAAAACTCAAAGCTGTTCTTCACGGAGCTAAATGAGGAACAGGTGAATACCGTGGTATCACAGTTCGGATCCAAGCCAAGGTTCCAGATCCAGCCAGTGGAATGGTATCGTGGTGCCAACCTGACCAACATGTCTGCTGTCTATGAGGTATGGATCAAGAAGACGCACAAGGAAACATGGTCTCCCATGCTGTATGCCTCTGTTCTCGCAATGTTTTGGACAATCCCGGGCGTTCTGCAGGCACAATCGCCAGTCAAAATCCACGTGCTGGGGCCCAGTAAACTGCTGCTGGGTCTCACAGAAACCGGGCACTCACTGTTGAAGACAAGGTACCGTGAACTGGTGGCTGCCATCGGGGCCGTCTTCAAGGACCTGAGGACAGGACAGTTCCTCGACAGGGATATCATCTCCAAGCCCACAGTCCCCTCGACATGGAGGAAGGACCTTGTAGGCAAAGTGTACATTCTGGATGTGGCACCGTGGTGGTATCTCTCGGACCTGACTGAGGCCCTTGCTCCTTCAGTACACTGCCGGTACATCGCGGACCGCGTCAGATGGAGTGTTGGGGAGATGCGCACTGCCACATGGCGATTGACCGGGGAAAGTGTGACGCAGATGATTGGAAAGGTCTACTTGTCAGATTCTGGGATGCCTCCGATGTTTGGGATTTCCGAGGTGGATTATGAGGCGCGGAAAAGGTGAATCACAGATTGGCCCAGAAACACAGACGATTCAAAGACACGCGGGCAAGGCCTAATCACGGCGGGAGAAATGGCCAAGGCCATGGAGTTGGATGACCAAGTCGACAAGGTCATCAGCACCCTCAAACGCAAGCGGGACTTGAAGGAAGATGAGGCTTCGTCGTCCAATGGAGCAGCGCGATGACGTCAGCATCAAACATCCCTCTGAGCAGCACGCTCAGAGTACTGTCCCAAAATATCAATGGGTTTCAAACGAAAATAACCATGAGAAAGCGTAAGCAAAAGCGCATAGTGGCCCTCGGGTCACTGCTGCGGTCCCTGGAGGTGGACTTCTTCGCCATCCAAGAGCCCCACTTCGTCACGGTGGAGGATCGTCAAGCGGGCATGCAGTGCTCATCAAAGTACGGGTATGGCATGGACGGACCACTTCATGAAGAAGGAAGGGGAGGACTGGCACTGGCGTGGAAAACATCCAAATGGACACTACAATCAATGAAGTTCTTGTCTCCCAGGGCGCTGAAAGCCTCACTGTCGAGTGGTCCACTGGAGATCACCATAGTTGTGGTCCACTTCCACCACAAGCACACGCGTCGACAGTCGCAATGGAAGGACATCGCCAAGGAGTTACATGGACCGAACCTGATTTTATGTGCTGATCACAATAGTTTAGTTGTAAAACACAGGGACGCCTTTGCGCCCCCAGAGTTTGAGCATGACACGTCCTTACGTGCCAGAGACCAGGAGGTGACAACCTTCGCAAAAGCGGGTCTGCAGGATGTCTGGGTGGACATCCACTGTCCAACCCTGACGGACATCAAGGACAAGGAATCATCATGCCCGACGGGCTTCACATACGGCTACCCTCGAGAAGGAGAGCGACTCGATCCGCAGAGGCTACGCCGTATTGACCGCATCCACACGACATCCCACTTGTTGAGCCTGGCGACCAGCGTGTACCCCATGTTTGCTGCTAACTCAGACCACAAGGCAATCCTGGCAGAATTCACACCTCCGTCCTTCGACACAGCGGACACAGTCCCCAGATTCTACTCCCCAGAGACTATCCTTCAAGACCCGGAGGCAATGGAAGATCTGGAGACCTCTCTCAAGTCTATCAAATCAACAGTAGATCACTGGTGGGAAGAGGCGCCGAGCTGCATCCAAAAGAAGGCGGTCAGCCATCAAAGGGAACATAAAAACAAAAAGCAGTCGGTTGAGCTACAACCCCTACGGTTCCTGCGTGGCTCCACAAGAGACTCTGTCACACCAGCGGTCTACCAATTTCTTTCATCACTTGGGATTGCAGCGACAGATGCAGCAACAGCCTACACCCTCCTGGTGGGGGTGTATGAAAAGGCGAAGCGTGACAGAATGGGCATGGAAACACTCTCCAAGCTCAAGGGGGTGATCACGACGGGGGAAACTTCAGGGGATCTGAGAACGCAAAGAAACGAATTGTATCGGTTAATGCGGGAGTTGCAAGAGCGCAAGAAACTTCAGTAGCTGGTATCCAGGACAGGCTCGGCAATACGGGGAGCAAAGGCGGTGGCAAAAGAGCTGGTGGACCATTGGGATAAAGTGTCCACCCCAACGGGATCCACGGAAGAAGAATGTGTGGCCTATCTGAAGTCGTTAGGAGTGGAGCAGCGGTTGCGCAAGGCAGGTCGACTCCTTTTCAAGCAACTATCCCTGGACATATTCCATGAAGGCCTTAAGAGGCTGAACAGTAACAGCTCCCCTGGATTGGATGGTTTCTCGGCAAAATTCTTCAAGAGGTTCTCGGGCATCTTCGAACCACAAATGTATGAATCACTGAAACGCTTCCTCGACGTGGGCAAAATGTTGGAGACATGGACCTCGCCAGTGGTGACAATGATCCCCAAGACTAAGGCAATGCAGACACCAGACTCGCTCCGACCAATTGCAGTGCAAACCACAAGGCAGAAGTGGCTCACCAACATTCTCCTGATCCAGTTAGAGGATGTACTTCTTCACTGCATCCCATCACACCAAACAGGTTTCCTTCGCCACAGAAGCATACTCCAGCATGTCTACGGGTCACGGGCACTCTGGGATGGCTTACGTGAAGGAGCGGCGTTATCACTAGATTTCAGAAATGCTTTCCCCACGATGTCTCACGAGATGGTGTCGGCGGCATTGGGTCTAATGTGCATACCATTCCTGTACATCCGTCTGATACTACATCTTTTACGTGCACCGTATCTATACTCGGTTGGAAAAGGATATGTCCCAGGTGTCTACCACCACCCAAGGGCAGGCACGCGCCAGGGGGATGCACTCTCCCCGGCGCTGTTCTCCCTGGTGGCATCCTTTGTGATTTTCCCACTACAAGACCTGGGTCCAGGGCTGACTGTCATGCTGTATGCAGACGACCTCATCATCTTCTTGGATGGACGAGCCAACCCACAACTGCTGAAGAGGGTATGGGAAGTGGTGTCTTGTTTTGGATAGTTTTCGGGGCTGAAGGTCGACCTAAGCAAAACGGCAGCGATAGTTCGCAACTGTGGGGGAATGGAGTGGGCGAGGTGCTTTCGGGACATTGGAGTGGACGTAAAAAATTTTGTCAACTATTTGGGTGTACGCTTGGGGAATATTCGGCACCAACAGGATGATCAGACAACTGAAGTTGGTCTACCACGTGACTATGGGTACCAACAGCCGGGGAATCACTCTGCCAATCCTTTCACGACCAAGAACGCAAGGGGGACTGGCACTGCCAGAGCCAGAGCTGTTTCTTATGCACCAGGTAGCGGCTCCGTTCGTCAGCCTTTTGGGAGAGCCTCACAAATTTCCCGACAAGGCAGTGGAGACCTTCTATGCATGGGCAACAACCATCGGGTTCACACCATCCAAGGACAACTTTCCATATATTCAACTGAGCATGGTCCGAACGGCTGATCTAACGTTCTTCGGATGGTCGGCAAAGGCACACACCAATATCCAGCGAGTAGCCCCGCAGGTGGCCCCCCCGGCAAACCGGGACCGCCTGCCGTTGTGGCACTCTGTGTACTTCCGAAATGAGTTCAATTGCTTCTACTACAACACGAAAATGATCCGGCAGGGGGTGCTGACACGGGGTCAAATCTAATCCTTGGAGGACGCAAGATTGTTCAATGCACTGCCTCGGACATGGAAAGGGGTCTACAATCATGGCGGACGACTCCTCAACAAAGTCCCGTCACAAGGGGGGTTTGATACCCCCGCAGTCCACGCCCAAAATCGGACCAGGGCATGGCTGCTTCAGTTTTACGCCTCTCAGCCAGGGGTCCGCGACCCGCAAACACCGGAGGTATGGGAACAGTTGGCAGAGGCACAGCTACCGCCGAGGGTTCGGGACTTTGCACAAAAGGCGCGGTGGCACAAACTGACTGTACATGGTCTACAAGAGGTCAGGCACTGACAAGTGCCCGGTGTGCTCACAAAAGGAGACGGTTAAGCACGCGATGGTCGAATGCCCCATGTTCAAAGCGGCGGCGGCAGTTATACAGCACTACTATGGCCAGGTGGAAACTTATAACGGGACATCGACAGTTCGAGACATGATGGAGTCCGACAACCAGGAATGGTTACTGAACACGAACCAAGGCTGGGCAATGTGGTCAGCAAGAAGTGCCCACTGGCGGTACCGATGCGAAGTCAAAGCAGGGCGTCACCGGTGTTCACGTCATACCTAACAACATGGCTAAGGGAGGTGTGTGAGTGGGTGGGATTTTAGACAGGAGAGCGCACGGAACAGTGGAGAGGCTTTCAAAAGTCACTGGGGCAACTTCGAGATACTGGAGTGCAGCCGCGACACGGGGAAGTACAAGTTCATGGGGGATTGAATGCATGGTGGCAAACACACACGGAGTGTTTCACTCAAGAGAGATCAGCCAACAATCACAGTTGGCAAAGGGAAACGGAATCACGCCCGAAGCGCCCGAGGTAGGCAGGCCCGGGAGTGCTACAAGGAGTGCAAGATCTGATTGCAGAACTGGTGGCGAAGGGCTACAGGATATTGTACACGGACGGATCGTCGAAAAGACTGGGCCACAAGGACATGCGCAGGGCCGGGGGCTTTGGCGTGTTCGCGGCAGAAGATGATCAAGGACCAGAGGTACGCTTATGCGGCTACGTACCAACACGTCACAGGCAAACAAACAACGGAGCAGAGCTTTGGGCAGCCGTAGAAGCCTTACAGGGGTTCTGGGTGCCAAAACTGGCAATCCTCACCGACTCGCAACACCTGGAGCTGGGAGCGACTAGCAGGGCCCAACACTGCAAGTCAAAGGGATGGACAACCACGTCTGGAAAGCTGCAGGTCCACGTCCCAGTCTGGGAAATGCTGCTCCAAGAAATGGTGACGCCGGGAAGAGAAGTCAAGTGGGAGCATGTCCCAGCTCATGTCAACGTGCAGGGAAACGAGCTGGCGAATGGATTGGCGATGGAAGGCATGTGTTCGAGCCCATTGTGGTCTCAGCATGTTGCTCCAAATTCATCATCAGGGTCAGAGTCCACGGTAGGCTTGAGGGGAGGGTCGGGATCAGAGTCAGAGGACACCAAGGCACTCTGGTCATCCTTGGCTATGGTACCCATGGACAGTGATGAACTGACAGGGGAAGCATCCGGGGAGCCAGCGCCACGTGAAATGGGACCATACTCCTCAAGCAGTACAGAAAGTGAGGAAATGAGGACAGGACACACACACCAGGGAGTACTGTTGAATGAACTGTCAGCAGCGGACACACTGTCCTTCAGCACTGATGTGAGCGACACCAGGTGGCGGCGCAAGAAGCGAGGGCTCAGGAAACGCAAAAACCTAGGACAGGGTCGATAATGACAGAGCTAGTAGCCCCTGCATACTGGTGCGGACATTTCACAAGTTTCAAGCACAACAATGCATGCATGTCTGAAATCTGCGTTCTGACGCAGAGCTTTTCGTCACACGAGCTGCGTTTTATCGCGGCGAGCAGCAGCACGCAAACGAGACCTCCAAGCAGCTGAACGCCGCGTCCTGTCGCGGACAGGCACCTAGGCGTAATGCCGTCTGGAAGGACACAGCAGGAGAAGAGATCACATCAGCAGCGGTATGGCCCATACACACACATCCAGCCAACCCCAAAGAAGGTCAAGCCTCAGCAAGAACGCCAGCGTTTCAAAGTGCAAGCAGTGAGCCAGCTAGACGCCATTGCGAATGAAGGACTGCAAGCAGTTGAAGCAGAACTGACCACAATGGCTTGGGCCCGCAACCAGCAGATCTGGCTCCGACTGGACCAACCACATGACACCAGGATGCACTATGAGATTGTGGACAACCATGGGGAACCATTGCTGATGAGCAATCAGCAGCTCTACTCGGTGATGGTCCAGATCAACTGGACCCTGAAGTCTCAGGCTCTGGCGAACATGCAGGTCCAGTGGCAACCCAAAAGTGCAGGCAAGTGGCACCCGTTCCAGTGGGAGGCGATCCTCCACTGTCCGACGGCAGAGGGACACAGAGCGGTGCCATCCTCGGTGAGCAGAACTGGAGATTGCATGCATGTGTGGCTGGCAGGCCGAGCGGACCTCTTGCGGCTGTTCCAAAGAACGCTCTTCAGGCAGGCGGACCCGGTACCCGGGGACGCTGTGCGGTTCCTCTACCCCCATGCGAAAGAAGATACGCATGACAGGGGGTGACACACAGGAGAGAAAGATTGGAGCGCATGGTGCGGATACCCAATCGTCGTGGCCCAGTGGATACACCACACCTCTTCTGTCCTGTAAAGGATGGTTCGAACCCCGGGGGGGATAGAGATACACCAAACGACCCGAACCCCCTTTTTTGGGCGAGAGGGAGAGAGAGAGAGAGGGGGGGGGGGGGTAAGACACAGTGGGAAAGGAACAGAGAGGAGCAGCAGAGAGGAGAGAAAGAGAGAGTGGGACACAGGAGAGAGAGCAAGAGAGAGCAAGAGAGATTGGGAGGGAGAGAGTGGGAGAGAGACCCACAGAGCAAGAGACGGGGGCTAACCGGCGCAAAGGGAGGGTGGTGGGTTCGAGCTGACCAGGGTGTACGGGACGCCAAGACAGCACGGAACAGTCAAGTGGTGAAAAAACAGGGCGCCGTAGCGCCCCTGAGCCACAGGCTCGACACGTCATCACGTGTTGAAAGGCCGAAGCATGACTAGGGCTGCAAGAGTGCGGCCCAAGTGAGGCAGTTGGAAGCCAGTGGGCAAGGAAAAGTGGGCAGCATGCGCATGCATGGTGTCGAGCAGAAAAGGTAGGCGCCACACACAGTGCAGCAATGATCTGTTGAGATACCTGACAGCAGGAGCACATGCTGAAATGTTGAGACGCCTTAGCGCCGCCAAAGGCGCCTTTGCGCCCCTGAGGCACGAGTACGACACGTCCTCACGTGCCAGGGAATGAGTGCAAGACAGGGGCACGACCTGCAGGGCAAGGGTTAGAGTCTAACCGGCACTGTGGCTGGGTGGTGGGTGCGAGCTGACCTCACTGTTCAGAGGAACAGAGCCAATGCACAATCAGCAACCACCTGGTGTGGTACAGAACTGGTCTACGCTGCAGTGCAGCAAGCATAACACTGAACAATGTGGTTATGACCATGCGCCTGTGACACGGGGGCGTATGCGAACCCAGTTTCCGTTGCCTCATGGCCGTGGACCTCGTTAGCGCCAACCCCCCCCCCCCCCCCGCGCGCCTCGTTAGCGCCAAACTCCGCCCCCCTGTCCGCCTATTAAGCGCCAAACTCTCCCCTCCCCATGCGCCTATTTAGCGCCAAACACCCCCCCCCCCGTGTGCCTTGTTAGCGCCAACCCCCCCCCATCCGTGCACCTCGTTAGTGCCAACCCCCCCCCCCCGTGCGCCTCGTAAGCGCCCCCCTCCCGCCCCCCCTCTGCGCCTGGTTAGCGCCAACCCCCCCCCCCCCCCCGCGCGCCTCGTGAAACGAGGCGCGCGGTCTCTCTCAAACTATGGGAATTTTTTCGCGCAATTTGACAAATGGTTGACAGTGACAGTGACAGGTTGTCTTGCTTGTCCCATCTCGGGCTCTCTCTCATGCTCCAAATGGTTCGCTTCCCTGATTTTCACAAGTGTTACTTGCCTATGGTTTTTGTGTTTTAGGTCCGGAGCTATTGCACTGTGCTATTTATTTTTCTTTGTCCCGGCCATTAGCTATATCTTATGGGCCGATTTCATAAGATACATCCCGCGCGCGGATTTGCGTTATGAAATCCTCAGGCGCTCCCTTTACGAGCCGTCAGTAACGTTAATCCACGTACGGATTTATCTTATGAAGTCATGAAAATTTCCGGAATCACCTCGAAGAGGGTTGTTAGATCAAGCGCAGGTGCGTACGCCATCTACCCCCCTTTTTGGGGGTCATTCGCATACAATACCCCAAGGTATGGTACTGGATGTCCAACCCCTTGTAAAATCATCATTTTAGGAGAGAAAATCATCCCCCAATGAATTTTTCGTTTTTGACCCCTTCAGCCCCCCGTACCCGGGTACCCCCTTTTGGGGGGGGTGTCGGGGGGGGGGCGCAAAACTTTTTTGCGTATTCTGGGTGCTGTGTGTGGATTTGGACCCAGGTCCAGGGCAACTTTTTTCTTGTACATGGACCCCCTAACCCATGGCGGGGGTCGCGGTTCTGAACTCCGGGTACCCCCGGCCGACCCCCCCCTATGGGCTCTTGCTAGTGAGGACTTAGCCGTTTTCACGCCGGATAAGGCTGTTTAGTGACGCCTGCAAGATTTCCGAAAAATCCACTTTTTCGGAAACCCTCCTGTCGCCCCTCGGATCGGTTTGGGTGATGATTTAGTGCAATACGGGCATTTGAGCACCCATGGGGACCCACGTAGTGGCTGCCAAGCCCATATAGCCCGAGCCATGGCCCCTCCAAAAGCCCCGAAATCACCTCGTAGAGGTTGTTAGATCAAAGCTAGGCAGGCGTACATAGGGGAAAACCCCACATACCCCCCCATTTTGGCCATTTTGGGCCTATTCGCGTAGCCTACCCCAAGGGGTTGAATTGTCAGTTTAACCCCTTGTAAAATCATTATTTTGTCCAATAAACGCATCCCCCAATGAGTTTTTGGTCCGGACCCCCCAAGACCCCCCCCCACTTGACACCCACTTTTTTGAGGTTTTCAGGGAGGGGTGGGGGGGGGGTCAAAAATGTCGAAAAAATGACCCCCCCCCTTTTTTTGGGTCGAAAATCATGAATCTTTTGGTTTTTTTCGATTTTTGAGCCGAAAAAGTGTTTCCGGGTCCCGACTCCATGGGGTTTGTATGGGGCAGAGTGGGACGAGCGCCTGTGCATTTTATGCACTTTTCAACCATTTTTGCTATGTTGGCAGTTTTGGCGACCTCGGTGATCCGATGGTATCCACTTTGAGGGGTGCGAGTGGGGATGTTGTGACAATATATGCCTACTAGGATATGGAAGGACGTTTTTTGCAGTCTCTAGCCTTACTTAGGGCCGTTCACAACCCGTGCCAAAGACGCGAAATGACTGTTTCCACCAATAATGGCCTAGTGAATGGGCCGGTACACAACCTGCTTCCGCAGTTTTTCACCCTGGACAGCTCAAAAATGGAAGTTTTTGAAACTTGTTTTTTTTTGATATTGTGACCACCTAAAATGACCATCCAAGGTATGTAAAGCATGTCTTAGGCCGTATTTACATGTTTTTCATCCTATTTGGGTATTAGGCCTTGCGGGGGGTATTAGGTCCGGGGGGGGGGGGGGGATCTCCCAAGGGATTGGTACACAACCTGCTTATGCAGCTTTTCACCCTGGAAAGCTCAAAAATCGAATTTTTGGAACTTGTTTTTTTGATGTTGTGACCACACAATATGACCATCCAAGGTATGTAAGCACGCTTTACGCCGTATTTACGTGTTTTTCGCCCTATTTGGGTATTAGGTCCCGGGGGGGGGGGGTCTCCCAAGATAACGGTACACAATCTGCTAATGCAGTTTTTCAGCCTAAACAACTCAAAAATCGAAGTTTTCCAAACTTGTTTTTTTGATATTGCGACCACCTAAAATGACCATCCAAGCTATGTAAAGCATGTTTCAGGCCAAATGTACATGTCTTTCACCCTATTTGGGTATTAGGTCCGGGGGGGCGGGTGGGGGGGCTTCCAAGGGATTGGTACACAACCTGCTTATGCAGCTTTTCACCCTAGGCAGCTCAAAAATCGAAGTTTTCGAAACTTTTTTCTTTGATACCGTGATCACGTAAAATGATCATCCAAGGTATGTAAAGCATGTTTTAGCCCGTATTTATGTAGTTTCCACCCTATTTTGGGTGTGTGTTGCTCGGGGTAGATTCTCTGCGAGGTGGACTTGCCGAAGGCAATAGAATTGCCCTTGTGTAGGCTGTTTAGTGACGCCCGCAAGATTTCCAAAAAATCCATTTTTTCGGAAACCCTCCTGTCGCCCCTGGCATGGGTTTGGGTGATGATTTAGTGCCAGTACGAGTACTTGAGCACCCATGTGGACCCACATAGTGGCTGCCAAGCCCAGATAGCCCGAGCCATGGCCCCTCCAAAAACCCCGAAATTGCCGTTGTGTAGGCTGTTTAGTGACACCTGCAAGATTTCCGAAAATTCGCTTTTTTCGGAAACCCTTTTGTTGTCCCTAGGATGGGTTTGGGTTATGATTTACTGACAATACGGGTACTTGAGCACCCATGGGGACCCACGTAGTGGCTACCAAGCCGATATAGCCCGAGCCATGGCCTCTCCAAAAGCCCCGATATCACCTCGTAGAGGTTGTTTGATCAAAGCCAGGCAGGCGTACATAGGGGAAAACGGCACATACCGTCGTGTAGGCTGTTTAGATTGGGTTTGGGTGATGATTTAGTGACAGTACGGGTACTTGAGCACCCATGGGGACCCACGTTGTGGCCGCTAGGCCTATGTAGCCCGTGCCATGGGCCCCCCAAAAGCTTCAAAATTGTTGTTTGTAGGTGGTTCAATGGCATTTGGTGTGAGCACAAACTGCTTAAGCAGTTTTCAAAACTTTACAAGTCAAAAATGGAAAATCACCTCGCAGAGGTTGTTAGATCAAAGCCAGGCAGGCGTATATAGGGGAAAATGCCACATACCCCCCCATTTTGGCCATTTTGGCGCTATTCGCGTACCCTACCCGAAGGGGTTGAATTGTTAGTTTAACCCCTTGTAAAATCATTATTTTGTCCAATAAACGCATCCCCCACTGAGTTTTTGGTCCGGACCCCCCCGGACCCCCCCCACTTGAAACCCACTTTTTTGAGGTTTTCAGGGAGGGGTGGGGGGGTCAAAAAATGACCCCCCCCTTTTTTGGGTCAAAAATCATGAATCTTTTGGTTTTTTTTTCAATTTGGAGCCGAAAAAGTGTTTCCGGGTCCCGACTCCATGGGGATTGTATGGTGCGGAGTGGGACGAGCGCTCATGCAGTTTATGCACTTTTTCAGCCATTTTTGGTATGTTGGCGGTTTTTGCGACCTCGGTGACCCCGTGGTACCCACTCCGAGGGGTGTGAGTGGGGATGTTGTGACAGTATATGCCTACTAGGATACAAAAGGACGTTTTTTGCAGACTGTAGCTATGCCGAGGGCCGGTCAAATGCCCGTGCCACAGACGCGAAATGCCTATTTCCACCAATAATGGCCTGGTGAATGGGCTGGCCCACAACCTGCAATTTTTCATCCAGGGCAGCTCAAAAATCGAAGTTTTCGAACTTTGTTTTTTTTGACATTGTCACCACTCAAAATGATCATCCAAGGTATGTAAAGCATGTTTTAGGGCGTGTTTACATGTTTTTCACCCTATTTGGGTATTGGCCGCAGGGGGGGGGGGTCTACCAAGATATTGGTACACAAGCTGCTTATGCAGTTTTTCACCCTAGGCAGCTCAAAAATCGAAGTTTTTGAAACTTGTTTTTTTGATATTGTGACCACTCAAAATGACCATCCAAGGTATGTAAAGCATATTTTAGGCCGTATGTGCGTGTTTTTCATCCTATTTGGGTATTAGGTCCGGGGGGGGGGGGGGGGGGGTCCTCGCAAGGGATTGGTACACAACCTGCTAATGCGGTTTTTCAACCTGGGCAGCTCAAAAATCGAAGTTTCCGAAACTTGTTTTTTGATATTGTCACAACTTAAAATGACCATCCAAGGTATGTAAAGCATGTTTTAGGCCGTATTTACATGTTTTTCACCCTATTTGGGTATTAGGTCGGGGGGGGGGGGGGGGGGGCTCCCAAGGGATTGGTACATAACCTGCCTATGCAGATGTTCACCCCGGACAGCTCAAAAATCTAAGTTTTCAAAACTGGTTTTGTGATATTGTGGTCACCTAAAATGACCATCCAAGGTATGTAAAGCATGTTTTAGGCCGTATTTGCGTGTATTTCACCCTATTTGGGTATTAGGTCCCGGGTGGGGGTGTCTCCCAAGGGATTGGTACACAACCTGCTGATGCAGCTTTTCACTTGAGGCTGCACCAAAATCGAAGTTTTCGAAACTTGTTTTTGTGATATTGTCACCACTTAAAATGACCATCCAAGGTATGTAAAGCATTTTTTAGGCCGTATTCATGTAGTTTTTACGCTATTTGGGGTGTGTGTCGCTTGCGGTAGAATCTCTGCGAGGTGGACTTGCCGAAGGCAATAGAATTTTGCAAAACATTTTTTTGATTATTGTGACCACTTACAATGATGAAATATGCTATGTAAAGCATGTTTTAGCCCCCTTTTATGTGTTTTTTACCCTATTTGGGTGTTGGGGGGGTGGGGGGGCTCCCAAGGGGTCTAGGGCGCCACCTACTTATGCAGTTTTCCCGCCTCAACAGCTCAAAAATGCAAATATCCGAACCTAATTTTGTTGATACTTTGACCATCCAAAATGATCAAATATCCCATGTGAAGCATGTTTGAGCCCCTCTTTATGTGTTTTTCACCCTATTTGGGTGTTGGGGGGGCGGGGGGGCTCCCAAGGGGTCTAGGGCACAACCTGCTTATGCAGCTTTCCCGCCTCAGTAGCTCAATAACGGAAATATCCGAACCTAATTTGGTTGATACTTTGACCATCCAAAATGATCAAGTATCCCATGTGAAGCATGTTTTAGCCCCTCTTAATGTGTTTTTCACCCTATTTGGGTGTTGGGGGGGGTGGGGGGGGCTCCCAAGGGGTCTAGGGCACAACCTGCTTATGCAGTTTTCCCGCCTCAGCAACTGAAAAATGGAAATTTCCGAAACTGTTTTTTTGATACTTTGACCATCCAAAATGATGAAATATCCCATGTGAAGCATGTTTTAGCCCCTCTTTATGCGTTTTTCACACTATTTGGGTGTTGGGGGTGGGGTGGCTCCCAAGGGGTCTAGGGCACAACCTGCTTATGCAGTTTTTCCGCCTCAGCAACTCAAGAATGGTTGTCCCTCTCCCCTCTTCGAGGTACTTTGCCGAAGGCAATAGAATTGCCTTTGCTGAAACCAGATTCGACTAATCTAACAACATCGAACAAAATTATTTTGCGATGTTCACATTGTGCGACATGATTTTGCGTTGTTAAAATATGTACCTCGTAGCGTGGTTTATCATTTTTCATTCAAATTAAGGATGTTGCGTTGTTACTATGGCCAACCAAGTAGCAAAGTTCAACGAGGCGGCAATGCCACCGCCACCAGCAGTCAAGGACTTCATTAATGGCGTGTCGCGTGCAGTGGCGTCAAAGGATAAACCAGCGCCTGTACACGACGCTGGACTGAGCGCTAACCAACCTGTTCAACAAGACGAACGTTGTACGCTGTAGAGAATGAGCGCTTCCAATACAGTCCAGCCGCCACAGAGACATGCTGGCTTGGGTTTCTGGCGATGCGCAGCATGACACCAACAGTGGAAAACGAGACCCTAGACACGATTTTCTGCAGCTGGGCCATGTGGGTGCTGAGTCCGCACGCCCTTTTCAGCGACGACAGAGACAAGGAAAAGTGGGAGTCTGCTAAAAAGAAAGTGGCGTCTGAGAATCCGCAAGCTCTTATTGACAAGCATGGAGGAAGCCGTCTATGGAACTTGAGTCCAAACAGCTTTGTGAGGTACGCGAATCATGTGTTCATGCTGTATAACTCGGTAACTCAGTAACTTGGCAGGCGAAACCAAACACTGGGCATTGAGCAAGATGTGGTATCCTGAGTTTACCAAGCTTGGCGCGCGAGCAGGAAGTAACTATGACAAGTGGGTGTTACGCCAAAGGTGTTCCAAGAGCACGGTTGAGGAAGTGAATGTGCTCACTGTAGATGAGCTAAAGCTTGTGCAAGGCATTGATGAATGATGCAGACAAAATCAGCGACACCCCGATGTAGACATGGTGCCTCTTGGAGTGGACTGGTGGTCCTCGACAGAGAACGTGCAGATTGCTAACCACAGATTGCCTGCAAGGGCTTGAAGGTGGTATGGTACTAAAACCGCAAATGGCAAATATCAAGAACTTGCCCTCATCGCTAACTACCCAAGATGGATAGTTGTTCATGAGGCCCATTCTCCCATCGCCCGACCCACACCTCAATCTGTTTCCTGTCCTTCAGCATCAAGTCGCAGTTGTGAATGCAGCACCGTGTGGACCTGAAAGGTACGTGTTCACACGTCTCACTAACAAAGGCACAGTGACAAAGGATCCTGTGGGTGTACAATACGGAGAAAGACTGGCGAAGCGCATTCGTGAGATACTGAAAGGAGAAGGAGTGATGAAGCACATAACGCCGAAAGGTTTTGGGCGCAATGCTGTCAATTCCAGACTTGGTGCAATCAAGGGAGTTATGCAACTGGAGCACAGCAACTACGTCGGTGTGAAGGCAAGCGTGACAGAGCACTATTACAAGCAGAGTGAAGCCTCGCACCTTAAATGTGCTGCGGTGCTGTGCGGCGCTGCTGAGACGACCGAGCAAGAGCAGCAATGTGCGCCTTTGCCTGCCACCACTGTGCATGTGGCAAAAGCCGTGCATGTGACAGAAACCAAACCAGTGCGCAGCGTGCAAACGTCTCCACCACCAGTTGCGTCTCTGAGCATGTCCATGCACACTGGAGATGTGAAAGTGGGTTCCTGTTCAATGACCCATGCGTTCAGCTTGAAGTGCCATCCATACGGCGATCCGTTCCAACCATCTGCCTCACCTATGCTGGCAGCAAGTGATGTGGACGTAATGTTGACACCTGCTGCTCCTATACATGCACACGCCTTCAAGTTGTTCAGCAGCCCGGACATTGCCAAGATGACACAGAGACGCAAGGCAAAGCGACGGCGCTTTGTAATCAATGAGACGCCACCAGTGCAAAAGAAACCGGATCATGGAGGTTGATGCAAGAAACACCCATGGTGATTCCTCCAACAGCAAATCGTCTCAGGAAATAGAAAGTACTAACGCCGAACAAGATGCTTTGTGCACACAACAGACGCAGAACTTGGTGGTGAAGTTGGGGCATCAACTTGGAAAATTGCGTGCCGTGAAGAATAAGAACAGCCTTCAACAGCAAGATGAGGTGCTGTTGTCTGACGGTGATGTGATTTGCCTCACACAAGTCCAGGCAGCAAAGGCAGCAAGAAGCCGGCCGAACAGAAAACGGCTCATGAAGGGGACTAAACGGTAACATCCTGTGTGTACCCTAACACATCCAGTTCCGCCTTGTGGACCTGTGTGAAAGTTAAGCGCTTAGATTGCAGCACTGCTTGTTTTTTGCAGAGCCTTGGACGCCTTGCATTTATCAGCGACGTGTGCTGCATATGTGTTTTGTACCTTGCATATTTTTCACTACACTGTAGCTGTGCAAGCACACCTGTACTTCATTTTGTGAGACAACATCTCTGCTTTGCCTCTGCTCAAGTGTGCCAGGATCTCAGAGGGATGATTGTATTTCTGCATGGTGTTGAAACATTTTCAGGTTTTGCAGTGGTCTGAATAAAAAAACACAACAACTAGTGGTGAGGATCTTTTTTATGCGAAATGATTTTTTCCCTATTTTGAAGCGATGGCAAGGAAAATGGGTGTTGTATTCCAGGATTTATCTCATGAAAAATGGGTTTACAATTTTGAAACATGCCATGTTCCTATAGGCATTGCAGTGGTATGAATCAAAAAACACAACAACCAGTGTTTAGGATCTATTTTATGCAACATAATTTGTTTATATGGTGAAACTATGGTATGGAAAATAGGTGTTGTATTTCAGGATTTATCTGATGAAAAATGGGTGTACAATTTTCAAACACGCCATGTTCCTATTGGCATTGCATTTGGAGAAATGATAAGTTTGGTGACATAAGTCCCAAAGTTTTAGGATATATCTTATGAAAAAAGGGGTTTCAATCTTGAAACATGCCGGGCTCTTGTGGGGGCTGCATTTGCAGAAATGAATCATATTGGTAAGATAAATCCCAAAGTCATATTTTTGGGACTTATCTTATGAAACATAAGCGAAAATTGACTTTCCTTTATGAAATCGGCAAATCCCAAAGTCATACCTTTGTTATTTATCATGAAAAATAAGATAAAATCGGTGTTCCCTTATGAAATCGGCCACAAAAAATACATCTAGCCCGGAAATTATCTTATGAAAAGTCAGTAAGATAAATCGGCACTTCGGATTTATCTTATGGTCCTCCGGAATTTTCATGGCGCCCCTACCGGGGCGCCAAGAAAATTCCTTTGGACCATAAGATAAATCCGTGTGCCGACTTATCTTACTGTCTTTTCATAAGATAATTCCGTCATTGGATGTTGGGCAGCTGTACGCCTGACACATGCACCAGTGATGAAATGAAAAGAATGGGGGGCCGCCGCAAAAAATACCCAATTGCACACCTGAAAAGATAGCAAGGCCCAGGAACTCTATATTGTCCACAAGGAACCAAGGGTTGGGGCTGTGGCGAAATTTTCCCCTAACAAGCATTTTCCCTCCAGTGTCTGATGGCCCTGCATCAAAACTGGAGGTGTGACGAAGTTTTCCCCTGATGAATTTTTCCCTGTCGAAGTTGTCTCCAGGCGAAGTCCCCCCCCCCCTATCCAGAGACACAAAAGCAACAGCACAACCTTTGACTGCAATTGATTCGAATGCTGCCAGAAGGTAACGGATGTTGGGCTTCAAAGGTCAGAAAAAGACCAGACATACCACACTCATTAAAGGTCAGTACACGACAAGACGTGTCACAATTATCAAACGTCCTGGGTGGAAAGTGAGTTGAGTTGTATTGATGCCATCCAAAATTGCAAGAATTTGTTTGCAAAGGGGTTTCGGAAATCGTTTTTGCAGCACAATACTCTAAATGCGTTAATTAGGGGGCACAGCACAGTAGGCACCAAGGTTTTGGCAGAACTCTTGTTTGAAAAACTGGTTGCCCCCTACTTATGGCAACGAATTTACAGTACTGGAGGCGTCAGAATCGCGTGCATGTTTTGTGTTGCTGTGCTCATGTGTTGTAGGTGGAGGTGGTGGTTTACAGGGGTTGGGATGTGGTGAGAGTTGCCAAATATGCACGCCATGTGCACAGTGCAATAGTACTCAGGACAGTAATAGGGCACTGGAACGAGGCACAGGGTCAGACAAATGGAGCAAGCTGTGGAATATAGCGGACAACGATGCTGCGGTTGGCAGGAAACCACCAGTCCGATTGCGTGCAAGTGCACAAAATGAGTTGCATAGCGCACCAGCGGGTGCGAAGCAGGGAATCAGCTACTCTGCAACACAAAATAGAACAAAGAAAGAAGGACCGCCAGAGATTCAGGCCTCCAACACCTGGGCTGCACCAGACATTAGAAGTGTGGCAGCACTTCGGGTTTCGCTTGCCCGAAGTTGAGATGAACAAGAGGGATGTATGGTACCAACACAGCCAAGTGTAGCAGGTATGTCCTACCTGCAACACTATCATGGGGCATCGACGGTATTGGCAGAGCGCTCAGCTATGACCAAGCAGGCACTGTAAGGCGCTACTAGTCTGGTAAGGACTGCAAGTACACATGCCTCCATCACAAGCTCCGGGGAAAGCACAAGCACCACCACCCTACCAATTGCTAATTGCTGAGAACCATTTGCGGCGAACACATCAGAAATGTTTCCATGGGAAAGTTGGCATTCAGTAAATTTGCTGATTTCAGGCACACAGACTTGTTTTGGGGTTGGGTGGGACGAACATGCAGGTGGGCGGGAGCAATGGCCTCATTGCCTGCTGGGCCAGTACATCAAAGGAGGAGAACAGATGCAAGCGCAGCCTGAGGAAGGACAGCTGGGCTCCTCTACTAAAGAGACACAGAAAAAGTAACAGCAAAAGATAGGAAAATAGTAGTGGAAAACATGCAGATTCCAAGCATCCGTATGCTACAAAGAAATGGATGAAGTATTGTATGCAGGGCCACAGGGGCTCCCATGAAGCTACCCCCCCCCCCCTCCCTTGCGCATGCGCGGCCTTGTCTAAGCACGGGGTGGGCGTTGAACCGCCGTTTTGAGGAAATTTTGGGACCGCTGTTTTTGTGGTCCAGAATGGAGGATTGGGTGTCTGTAGAGCGTTTGTACAGGGAAAGAGGGGCTCATTCATGTCTGTGATGGTGCATTTTGTTCACAACAACATTGCACTACACATTGGAACCCCATGCTGCTTGTTCTGATGTGATTTTCAGCCCTGGCTAACAATGTTATTCCCGGTCTGGCTGTCACATGTGCCACGCACATGCACGGCCTTGTCCTAGCACGGGATGGGCGTTGAACCGCCGTTTTGGCCTGACTTGGGGGACCGCGGCCGTGCTTGCGCAAGGGGGGGGGGTACCCGGAGCCATTCTGTCACCCAGGCCTGACCCAATGGGCTCATGAGGGACACCTCCCACCTACCCTTTGTGTTATCCACAGACCTCTGCATCAATGCACGCTGTGACCCACCTGTATCTGTTCCTGGGACTATATTGTCTCAGTGCCTTTGCTGGGATGTTGGACAAGATGCCGCTGTCTGGCGTAGAAAAGGAAATGGTCCGTGAGTATTTGAAACTCAGAAATGTATGTACACCATTTGATGTGCTTGTGGCATGTCTTTTGCTCTGCAATTTTCCTGTGCAGCTTTGTGATACTGGGGTAGTCGCAACGTTGCTTGCCCTTGCCGTCTACCGTAACAATGCATGCAATGATAGAAGCATGACCGAAGAATTACAGACGGGCACGTCTTGATTTCGATCACGTTGCGGCACCATCGCTGGCTGCAATCAAGTCCCAAGTCAGCATACAATTCCTGACTTGCACCCGAATGGGAAGATGGTTTCGCAAACCTATCACCCATTTTTCCCCTAGTTGGCCGCTTTTTTTTTTTGCACACAGGCATTCAACTGTCCCTTTCCCCTTCCTTGCAGCAGGTGTCCGCACTTTTTAAGTGGCATATGTTTTGACGCACATACTCGTCTGCTCACCTCAGCAAACCTCTTTGTTTTCCTCTCTTTCCGCCAAGATTGCCCCCTACCCCTTTCGTTGGAGAAACATGTTGTAGAAACAGATGTGCTGGGCTATGGAGAGGGCCAGAACAAAGGGTTACAGAGGATACCATCACATGTTCCGGTGGTCTGTCGACAATGATGTTCAGCTTCAGGGACATTGACAACCAGCATGGACGGGAATTAGGATGCCAGGATGCAGTTAGAATTGAGGATAACTTTAGCCTGTCATTCCCCCCGGTGGTCATGGAGCTTCATCTGCATGTTACGAATGAAAGCCAAAGTGCACAATTGAGCGCGCATACGTATGATTGGATGCAGGGCAGAGAACTGGTATTTGCATCTTCGCCGGACAAATCCATGCTGGTACTCCAGGAAACGGTGATTGCAGTGTCAGGGGCAATTGGGCAACAACATGTAGGTCCTGGCTGCGCCTTAAATGTAGTTGTTGACCACACTTGGCCCGCAGGGCGTTCAACAGCATTATCAATCACAGCCAGGGCTGTCCACAAGGATCTGAGGCCTTTCTCAGACCAATACCATGGTGCACTCAAGGCTTCCCACCGAATGCCAACAGGAACAAGTGATTCATTGACCCGTGAATCTCAGTCTCCATTAGCCTTCTTCCTGCCTAGGCAGCCACTTCTCTTGCAAGCAAAGCAACTTTTGCAGTCGGCAATTGAGGAAATAGGAAATATGCCGATGTCTTTTGGCACGAACTCAGCTTCCTTCTTCTGTCAGGTTACAGGTACAACAGAAGGTGCGTACCACATTGGCAGAGCAGATTTTAACAAGTTTCCCAGCAATCGAAAGAAGGGTCCCATTTTGACCAATCTCCTCCACACCATTCCCTCTAATTTTCCTAGTTTCCCCCATTTTCCCCCATCTGCCCCCGTTTGCCCCCCCATTGCCCCCCATTTTTCTTTGCCTTGGGTGCGTTATGGGTCCGTTGCAGGGTTTACCTGCCACCTGGTCTGGGTACTTCCAAGGCCTGATTCAGCGCCAGCTGTTACCAACTGCTGTCAGTCGAATGATACTTCCAATCAGGAAATGGTGAGTGGGGTTTGCTACTGGCCACAGTTGCCGTTGTTAATTGCCGCGGCACGTCAATTGGTGACTGCACTGTGTGACGAGGCAAGGCTCAGCAGAACAGTTTTTTTCCCTTCATTAAGGACGGTCCTGAGAGTGTGTGTTGTGATTGCGAGTATGCTCACCATAATGGCTGATTGCACCATAATTTAGGCATTGTTCACCTGCCTCACCGGTCTTTTGACTTCCATTTCAGTTTGTAGTTTGTGCTGTGCTGAAAAGCACGCTGGGATGGCTGAGCTTGGCAGTCCCCCGCTGCATTTCCTAGTGTCAGGTTTGGCGCATCCTGACAACGTGTCATGTCCACTGCCACATCGCTGCACGGAGCAATCACAGCATTGGTCATCCCTGAGCCTTGATTTCCAGGGCTCAGAAGTACCCAGTTTGGGTACGTTTAGCGGAACACTATCCGGGAAATGGGCCAAAGTAGGAAAAATGGGGGGAAATGGGGGTAAATGAGGGAAATTCAGATTGCTTGGTGGAAAAATGGGAAATTTAGGGGCTGAAAAGGCCAAAAATCAAGGTTTAGGTTGGCAACAAGGCTGTGGGGGGGGCGCATTGGTGAAAGCCCCTGAGGAAAAATGGGGAAAAATGGGGAAAGCTCCCGAGGAAAAATGGGGGAAAATGGGGAAAAATGGGGGAAAATGGGGGAAAATGGGGAGGAAATGGGGAGGAAATGGGGGGAAAGGGGACCAGTTGCACCACCCAAGTTTCCTTATTTTCCCCCATTTTGCCCATTTCCCCCCCATTTTTCCCCATTTTTCCCCATTTCCCCCCATTTTTCCCCATTTTCCCCCATTTTTCCTTGCCATGGGTACATTGTGGGTACGTTTGTGGGTACAGTACCCGCCACCGGAGCCGGGTACTTCTGAGCCCTGGATTTCGAAAGGTTGCTGGATTTTTATTGTCTCGTAAGATGGCATGGTCAGCTTGCCTGGGCCTGCCTCCCCCCCCCCCCCCAGATAACAAATTCACTTTGTCAGTGCTGTGCTCACTGTACCTGACGGTGTCAGCATACCTTGTGAAGAATTCATGACAATTCCAGTGGTGGTTGGAAAACAGGGAATCCACCCTGTTCAACCGCCAACCGCTGGTGCATTTCCTGCAAGCCCTTTGCTGCGCCACTTGCGGTCACCTGCCTTCCAGCAGCTATTTCTTTGTGCCCAACCTTTGCCACTGATGGTCAGTGTCACGTGTTCTGCAGCCCTGATTTCTTATTCAGAGCACCAGAACCTCATCACCCAAGTTCCACAAACAGGCGGTGGCTGAACAGGTCTGCGTGTGTTTGAGGGCGATACACATGTTGGGGGTTTGGGCTTCGGTAGAGTGACCTGCAGAGCAGAATAAAAGAAGACCTTTTGAGATACAAGGGACCGGATCTTGCTGCCTGCATGATTTGCAGGCACCACAAGTGGAGGTGCTGCCATTTACTGGGTCCCTGCACCACCTGCAAGATCTCCTATCGCCCCCCTGGCACTGGCATATGATCTACAAAGACAATATTCAAAATCAGGAAGTGGCAGTAAAATGACCGTCAGATTCCGAATTGCCAATGTCACCATGGAAGCTTGTTGCTAACCGTAGTCTGCACTGCGTGCTATGCACGTGTCCAGACAATAGGAGCCAGGAGGAAGTTGGATTTGTGACTGAACCTGCGAACTTCTAGTTCATGAATCACAATATTCGCTTGAAACTCGTGGTGGCCTTTTCCAATTTTTGTCAAACAATTTATCGCTGCTACAGCATATGCAATGCTGCAGTGCCGATGTCGCGGCTCCGCATTTACCAAAAAAAGAGATGCTTGCCCACGCCTCTTTCCAGAACCCCTCCTTCCATTGCACTCCAGGACCAGTGGCAGCTGGTGCTCAGCTGGGGCTCGCCCCACCCAATTGAGTCATGATCATCATCTAAATCTGCTGACTCGCCAACTTGATCATTTTCTTGATTTTTGGAATCAACTGGAATCTCTGATTTCTCCTCGCCACGTCTTTTCACCAGAGCTTCATCCTCCTCTATATGCTTTAAGACCTTTGTTTTCACCTGCGGCAATGGAGGTACACTCACATTGATCAGCAGCAGTCTTGTCATTCTCTCCCGCAACTCCTTTCGGCCCCATCCTTTGTTCCTAGCTTGGATGAACTTGCATGTCACCTCGTTCAACTCTTCCTTCAGCACGTAGTTGCTCTCACCGTCCAAGAGGGATACCATCGACCTCCATTTGGGCTTTGGAATAACGGTAGAGTTGTCTTTTTGGTATAATGCGGCATCCGGTAAACACACTCTTTTCCTTGTCAAACAATCCATCAACCTTCTCCCATCTCCTTCTGGGCCAGTCTTAGTTCTTTAGTCGGGCGCAACCATGAGTGTCTTCGCTTGATCCATGGCAACCTTAGTACAAGCCTTGAGCATTTGGGAAAAGGGAGGGTTGGCAGCACCTCTCATCTTCAACCAATCATACTTCTAGGCTGAATTTTGCTTTGTACAATTCAAAATCTCTTGCGTGTTGCATCGCTGGAGAACAACTCGACTTCAGGCTTCTTGTCTTTGCCTTCGTGGGCAGTAACTCCTCAAGGTCTTCTTTTTAGTACGGGTCCATCAAAGTGTAACTCTCCGTCTTGAACATCCTCACACAGCTCCGAGTCTTGTTCTCCTTTTTTGACAGCAGTACTTCTTCTTTCTCTCCGTCTTCATGCCTCCTGGACACGTTCCTTTTGTGGGTCCCTTCTCCTTGCGCGTCACCGCCTTCCCATGCCCCCCCTTTCTAGCCATTGGGGAGCCTATGAGTTTGGTATGCCTTGTGCTTTGTCCATGTACCATGACTCTTGCTATGGATCTAGCCCCTTTGCGATTAATGCTGCAATAGGTACCCATGCCAAAGTGTATGGCAGCATTTTAAAGGGGAAGGAGGCAGAGCTCGAGGAAGAGCTGTCGACTGTGGCTGGCGGTAAACCAAGCTCGCTACCACCAACACTCCCCAGTGCTCCACTTGGGGGGGGGGGCTGGAAAAAAATTCGCGTGAATTTTTTATACCCCCCCCCCCTCCTCCGGGGTGCCCCCGAAAAAATACTAGCACCCCCTATAGGAATTTTTTTTCGCCAGGAGGATTTGCATGTAACCTTCACTTTGCTACATTGCGCGCCATGAGGAGAATTTATTTCTTCTGGCAGAGGGTGAAAAATTGGGTTTTCACCCCATGTGTCTATACTCAAAATACTCAGATTTTTCAGGATAACTCAATATTGGATGAAAAACCATATTGGACCAAATATCAATACCATTCCTGTGCACACATCGATCAGAGATGGCTGCACCCTAGTGGGTAACAGTGCCTCTTTGATGGGAAGGTCTTGGGTTCAATTCCTTGGGCTGGCGATCTCCATGATTACAAGTAGGATGTGGGACACAACGGCAATTTTTTGTTTTTGGTGTTTGTTGCTTCTGTGTGCTTTGATCTTGTCCCCTTTGTTGGGGACCCCCGAGAATGCAGGGGTTATGTAGCATTTCCGCCCACTTTTGGGCCATTTTGTCCCCGGTCCGTTTCGTAGCGCGCAATGAGCATAGCAGGCATGGCTTAAGGTTGGGTATGGCATGGGTTCAGGTCATGCAAGTAGCGTTGCAATAAGAACGACAATGTGTACCCCTCTGGCTGCGTGCGGTCCCGCCCCCCCACAGCAGTGTCTTGCCACCCGTTCTCTTGGTCGGGCGTCTTTCCCCGGCGTCTGTCTGCCCGACACATGTGGTTCGTGTCCGTTTGTGCCGTTAGTGCCTTCTGGCCGTCAGGTACATGGCCCGGGGGTCCGGTCTCGCCTTTCTGCCTTGTGGCTGGTAGCACAGACTGAGTACAGCAAGTATGGACTAGGGCTGGATACGGCTTGGGCTATGGACAAGCAAGGAGCGATGCAACATGCATGACAGTGGTGACCCCCCGGGCTCTGGTTGCCCCGCCCCCATGCCAGCCTCCTGCCGCTCGTCCCCTTGGTCGGATGGCTTTCCCTAGTTCGTGTCTGTTTGTTCGGCGTGCATGCGCCTGCAGCCCGCATGTGTTAGTGCTGCTGTGGCTGTGTGTGGTTTGGCCGTGGGGGCCGTGGGGTGGGGTCCGAGACCCGCCTACCGCCCTTTTGCCCGCTTAGATGCACACACTAAGCATGGGAGGTAAGGATCAGGGCGGGGTACGGCATGGGTTCGGGACACGCAAGGAGCAATGCAATAAGCACGACAATGCGTAACCCCCGGCCTTGGGCAGTCCCGCCTCCCCCCCCCGGGTCGGCCTCTAGCCGCCCTCTCCCTTGGTTAGCTGTCTGTCGCCGGCGTACGCTGGCACGGCCTGGTGGTCGGCGTTTGTTTGTCAAGCCCGGGATGCGTCAGTTTGGGCTGCCTCTCCCCCTTTTTCGTTTGTGTTGGGGAGGGGGGGGGCTGTTGTGGGGGGGGTGGGGGAGGTGGTCCGCTGGCGCCTCTTTACCCTCCCTCTTGTTCACACGGCAATAAGCAAGCACGAAGCATGGCAACGGGGCATGGTGGCAGGGTTTAGCATGACAGAGGACGCTGCACGTAGGTACCCATGGCGGTAGTCGCCTCGTCTGAATGGACTCATCACTGACCCGTGCCTGTTCCTGCCTGTGCCCATAATTACTGGAGGAGGTATGTAGCCGGGTGGGGTTAGTAGACGATGAAGTGCGGGCAGCGGGGAGGACTTACTGTACGCCATGAAGGCTTCTTTGCTCATCCGCCGCCCTTGAAGAGGGGAGGGCCCCTGTTTTGGCACCTAAGAGCCCGGGGGGGGGGGGGGGCTTTTAGGTGACAACTCATCCTTTCCCTGGTGCTTGTGTCTCCACTTCCGTGCAGCCTGACACCGGTGCCTCGGCATCAGCCCGCCGGAAGTGGCGGCTGCAAAGCGGCCGTTCGCTCTCACCCCACGGGTCACTGCCACCCCCGAGCGCGATGGAGGCCTCTGAGGTCCTATGGCAATGACGCGGGGTGGCGGGCGGGGGATTTTTGGCATGCCCTGGCCATCTATTTAGGCTGCATAATCCCTGCCAGAGGGGGCCCACCGGATGGCACCGTTGGTGCCCCTCCCGTCTGCGCGCATTCAGCTTAGGTCCAGGCTGCAATTTCACAGATGTAGGGGTGCCCAGCAGATGGCGCTGCAAGTGCCTTTCCCCTGTGTGTGTCCACCGGGATCGCTCCTATGCATTCAGGACGCCGTAGCCACCACCGTGACCATCCACTATCATGGGGCACACACGTGGCATGCATCGTGACTCTCATATGCATACGGCATGCCATTAGCGCAACACTGAGCATGGCAAACCCTATCCACATCCCGTTGCGTTTCTCCTGTCCACCCTCTCCCGCCGGCCTCTCCTCCCAGCGCCGGCTTGCCACCTCTGCACCCCTTAGCGGTGCAATAAGCATGACAAATGTCCCTGCCACCCTTCCCCTCTTCGTTCCTCTTTCCTCTCCCCTGCTCTCTCGCTTTGTCCCTCCCTGTCTCTGTCGTCCTGTCTCCGTCCTCTCGCCTTTGCCGGTCTGCCGTTTGCCCCTCCTTGCTCTCGGTCCCCTTTCTGCACGCACTTAGCATAGCACTGAGCAAGCACCATCAACTGGCGAGTGCAGGGGGTGTAGTGGATGGTGCCCATAGCACTTGTCCCCTCTGCGCGCCATTCCAGTCGGGCCTCATACTGCTGCACGGGAGGCGCAGCGGATGGCGCCGCTGGTGCCCGCCCTCCTCGTGCTCATCGTGTCTCTTACTACGCCTGCCCAAGCAGCCACTCGTCGCGACCTTTACCCGACACTATCGCGACTTGTCCTCCATGCAGCACGCACAGCATGTCACGGGCATGTGCAACATGGCACACAATGAGCACGACACTTAGCGCAGCAAGCTCACCTATTTCCCCCTGCTCCCCGCCCCTCCCCCTGGCCCCTAGCTCCTCTGCTCCCCCCTTGCCTGCTCCTCCCCCCTGTCCCTGTGTCCGTGTCTTCTCACCGTCGCATGGTCTCTCGGCTCCCTCACCCCCCTCCCCCGTCGCCGGCCAGGCACCGTACCTGCCATCCGTGGCTGCCCCCCCCCGGGCTATGTGTGCTAAGGGCACTAAGCACGACACTCAGCGAAGCAATCAGCACGACACCCCCTGCTCTACCCTACCCTTCCCTATTCTGCCTTTGTGCCTGGCTGTGTCGGGCCTTGCCCCCCCGGTGCTCTGGCCATGTCCCCCCGTCCTACTCCGGCCCCTTCTGTCTGTGCGCACACTGAGCGTAGCAAATTCCCAGGCAAACCCGTTCCCACTCCACCCTCTCCCTTTCTGCACCCATTCCTTGGGCTTCCCTGGTGCCCTCGCCCTCTCCTTCCCTCTGGTTGTCATGCCCGTGCGCCCTCTGTTTGCACACGCACTAAGCAGAGCACTAAGCACAGCAATGAGCGAAACAATTAGCACAACACTCACCTTCTCTACTGTCATTGTCACCTTTGGGCTGCCTCATGAGCTGCATGATCTGCTGCCCCCTATGGGCAGCACGCTGCGGCCGCCAACTGCTCCCACAGCCCCTGCATGAGCCGGTGCCGCGGGTGGCCGGACCAAATGTCGCGGGGGGCACGGCCCTTGGAGGCCCCGGCCGCCCCCTGGCCAGGGTTTCACTGTATCCCCACGGCGCCGTGTTGCCGGGGGGGGTCCATCAAAAGTTCGTGCAAGAAATCGAAAAAAAATAGACACTCAGAATACATACATACATACCGTCCTCGTCGGAGATCGTAGCAGCTCAGCAGCTGCAAACGGGCACGGGGGGGGGCGTAGCAACGGGCCATACACCGACTCCCTCCCACTTTCCAGCCAATTTCAGGGTGGGGGGGGGAGGGGGGGGGCTTGGTCTGGGTGGGGGATGGGGCCGGCTGAAGGGGAGGGGGGCACCCGGATCCGAACATATATGGCTTAAAATGACCCCCTCATCGCGGTAGACATTTTTGCAGTATGTATGTTGGCAAAAAAACTTGCAATAGGGGGGGGGGGGGGCATGGTAGGTGGTACTTGTGTTTAAGGGTGTAACACCCCCGAGTCAATTCCCAACAAAGGGAACAAGATCAAAGTGGGCCCAAAAGAGGGCGGAAATGCTACATCCCCCCTGCATTCTCGGGGGTCCCCAAACAAATGGGGACAAAATCAGAATTGGCTGCCTAAACCCTGCCTTCTGGGGGACCCACAAGTGGGCGGAAATGCCACGTCAACGCTGCTTTCTCAGGGATACCCAACAAAGGCGACAAAAACAAAGCACTAAAAAAACAAAAAAAACAAAAACTAAAAATTTCCCCTGGCATCTTTGCCCTTTCCTGTGGTCCCATAGATTGTTGCCACAGCGGTTTGAACCCAAGTTTGTTCAGTTGCAGGGGCACTGCTGTACCACCAGGGTACAGGCCATCTCTGACACACCTGTGCACAAGGGTGGTATTCATATTTGGTCCAATTTGGTTTTCATCCATTATTGGGTTCTCCTCAAAAAACTGAGTATTTTGAGTATAGACACATGGGGTGAAAACCCATTTTTTCACCCTGTACTAATTCAAGCAAATTTTGCTTCGCGCGCCTTTGGCGCCCATGGTCCAGCACTTTATAGCCAATTTCCAGGGAGGGGGGGGGGGAGGGGTGGGGGGGTCAGCGTAAAGGGTCTGGTGCCGGCGAGCTCCCCGTGCAAACGGGTTAAAGGCCAAAGGGAGCGAATCAACAACAAGCAGAGAACGGATAAAAACAAAGCAGAACACATAAAGAAAGCAGAGGAGCATCGGACCGACGAACAAGAATTAATCACCGCCAGAAAGGGAAGCACGTCAGGACAGGGTAGAGAAGAATCCTCTTGGTACTCATCACAGGCAGACATCATGACGTGGAGCGCGAGCGCAGCAGGAATCTCAAGTATGCAGGGAGGACAAAAACATGTATGATCTGACAAAGAGGGCAGACGGCAAGTGTCTAGAGACAAGGCTGGAGAAAGAGAGACAGAAGAAGACACCAGGGTGCAGTGCGCACTGGCAGTGGCGGGAACGACCGCGCAGCGAGCAAGGAATGAATCATGAGCTTTAGTGTGGGACGCACAAGCGTGACCTCAGCCCCTGGGCTCCACACAACAGACAAGGATGAGAGTGTGGGAGGGGCATACGAGCCCTCAGACTGTGGGCTCCACACAGTGCAAGGACAGACAGCTGTGGGATGCACGATAGTGACCTCAGCCCCTTGGCTCCACGCTGCATACACGGGAACCAGTGTGGGAAATGCTCATGAGCTCTCAGCCTAACTGGCTCCACGCTGCACGGAAGCCGGCGGCCTTGGCACACACGGACATGGCCTAGACCCCTCGGCTCCAGGCTGCGTGCGTGAGGCTCTGTGTGAGAGGCACCTGTGTGTCCTCAGCCCCTCCGCTCCACCAAAATACAACAATAGTCCCGAGAACGGGCAGAGAACCACACGTGTGCCTGAGATGGCTACGCTAAGACTCGTAGAGCGCTATAATGCAACTACAGTGCGCACAATGAGTGCCAGCAAAACGGCCGTATGACATCTAGTAGGGCTTGTTATGATGACGCGACATAGGGCACCTATGGGACTCAAAGCGCAACGGTGCATACCGTAGCCCCAACGCCGTAGTAATGAATGATGTGCGAAATATGGACTGCATGTGACCCGGCGAACTTGCTGAGCTTGTGCGGCACATAGCTGCCTAGCGTGTTGAGAAGCCCATGTGCGATGTGTTGTGCACAGGCTGATACCTCTGCTATTATGTGTGCGCCATGATAGGCACATCGCCTTAGCGCCGGTCGCCCGTCAAAGCGATCTCTTCGAGAAGCTGGTGCGAGTCCCAATAGATGGTTAGAGCTGTACGGTCTGGTGACAAGATGTAGACGGAGCTAAGCATGATTAGTCGATAGAGGACTTCGCAGACCCGGCGAGCATCCTAGCAAAGATCTTGCCCATGCACGTGCTGGCAAAAGACCTCGTGGACGACAACTCAAGGCCGGAACTGGCGCACACGAACCCCGACCTCATCGTGATGTCCCATGAGACCACGCTAGCGCAGTTGCCACATCTAACCACAGCAAGCATAGCTGCAGGGTATTCCAATGCGGTATCGGTGCTAGACATTGGTGACAATCTCATCGTACCAGACAAGCTGGCGACGGCGGCTGCTGTGGTGCAAGAGGCTGAACGCACAGGGCAACGCCTCGCTGCCGGTCTGAACCACGATGCCATTCCAAATCTGTTTGGTGGTCGTGGTTCGATGCCACTAGTGCTGAGGGTCACATACAACGTATTCCCCTCCATGGCAAGTCAAAATCCCGGTCCTGCAGCCATGAATAGAATGTTGACCTTGATTCTTGGTGCCGAGAGGCCAAATCAGGACCTGAGAAGCATGATCCGAGAAGTCATAGCCGATTCAGCGGGTGCCAAGACTGGAGCGCACGACAAGGAGGCTGTGCGACAAGCAGTGCGGGAGGCGCTCGGGGAAGACCAATCCAAAGCAGGAGGAACGCCGGCGCTGCACGGGCTGGAGGCCACGGTGAAGGAAATCAAACACGCAAGCAAGAGGGCGCGAGATTCGTCGTCAGCGGCCTTCGCTATGGGCTATGGGCTAAAAACACTTGTTTGAGCATCCCATATAGTCCAAGATCAATTTTGCAAAAATGCGTTTTTGACCCATTTTTCACCCATTTTTGGTCTTGAAACGGCCCATTTTCAAGGCATTTTAGGATTTTCTATGGCCCAAAACGCGCCACCAAGGGCTCAAAGCGGCCTAAAAACACTTGGTTGAGCATCCCAAGTGGTCCATGAACAACTTTGAGAAAAATGATTTTTTTTCGGCCCGGGGACCACGGTGGACCCACCGTTGGCCCCAACTGTGCGCGGGCTGTGCTACCCTCCGGCTCCACCAAGTGACCAATGGTACGGGGATCTAGGCATCTCGTTGGGCGATTCTGAGACTTGGAAACCACAAAAAGTGGGGGGTTGCGGCTGGACCATTTTCCCCCTAAAATTCGACCCACGTAGCCCAAGGTACGGCCCATTCTTGGTTTTGGGCTTGTTTGACACAAACAACGCACATTCAAGCCATTTTTGGCCATTTTTGGGCCGTTTCTCGGACATATGGTGGAGCTAGAGGGCAAGAAAATGCCCTTGGTCACGGGGCAATTGAGGCGCATGTGAAGTGTAGAACCGTTTGGCTGCGTTTGGCCGCTTTGACGGGGTACCAGGGCCGTTTTGGGCCAAAAAGCGCTGTTTCGGGGCACAAAATGCGCAGTTCTGGGAGGGCGCCTCCCGACTTGGAGCCCCCGCCCCGGGGCGCCACCGGTGAGTTTTTGGCTCAAAACTTGGATTTGGCAAGGCCACCACCTAGGCTCTAGGATGGCTGGAGTAGAGTAGAGCCCGGAGCGATGAGGCGGAGCAATGGCCAAAACGGAAAGGAGAAGTGCCTGTTGTTGCTTGCTTGCTTGCTTGCTTGCTTGCTTGCTAGCTAGATTCAAAGGGAGAGGGGGGGGTCCACTAGCAGCATTTTTTCAGTCCGGGCTGATTTTCGGAAAAAATTTTCGTTCCGTCGGGGGTGGTATGTTATACCTTTTCGGAATGCCCTCGAAAAGGTCTTTTCGGATATGTATGGGTTGGGGGGGGGGGGGGCATATTTTTTCGGAAATCAGGGCGCAAGTCGATCGGAGGCTTCCAGGATTTTGGGCTGTCTATGCAGAATACACAGGTCGCGAACTGGGGTCTGAGAGAGAACCGGGCATAGTTCCAACAGATCGTCACTACAACCAAAAACCATGGAAGGTATAATGATGTATTTTGATGTGATGAGTTCAAAAATGCAAGAAAGAGGGTCCAACAAGGTTCTTCAACTCTAGCAACGGTCCATTTTCTCTCACATTTGTGTGTCTTGGTCTCTAGCGGATTTGTCATGTCAACTCCTAGGAAGGCAACCCGTTCATCGAGCACACCCTCGAAGAGGAGGCGGGTTGAATCACCCGCTCAAGGCATTATGTGCGGACAGCCTTCCCCCTCGGTTCTATCCCCCGAGGGTCCTCCCAAGGCTCCTCCCAAGGTTTGATTGTCCAACGCCACGCGGCTATCAACGTTCTCGGCATCGGAAACAGCATCAGCAACGAGACACGGCAACAACAGTATTCCCTTATGCATCTTCACGCCCCCGAGGAGGAGGGGGAACCCGATCCCAACAACCAACTGGTTCGCGCGGGTGCGCGAGCCTACCTCAACGTCATCCTCGCCGCCACAAAGGGGTCTCTTCGGTTTGCCGAAGCGGTCGTGCACCGCGTCGGCGACCAAATATTCGGGACCTCCGAGCAACACGACGAGTCTCTTCAGCGAACGCCCGTCGCGAATATCCGGGGCACCCTCGTCGACATCACCCCGGACACACGTCCGGAGGCGGCAACGGCACGGCAGATCATTCTTGCCGCCGTTTGCCCTTCGGGCGTGCAACCGGCCGAGGGCGACCGCCGCAGCTCCCCGCGGCACAACCTCAAAGGCCTAGCACGGCTTCTCGGGACTCAACCGGAGGTCATCTACAGAGCGCAATGACGCCGCATGGAATGGTATTGTCAGCTCCTCGCCGAGGAAGACGTGGCGTGGATGTTCTCCACGCACCCCAAGCCCACCACGGCACGCGCCATGTCCGAGGCCGAGGGCAAGCGCATCGCGGCGGCTTCTCTCCATCCCTCCGTCTCCCGCCCATCTACGTCCCAAACGATCCTCGACGACTCCGGGCACGCAGTGCCAGTACATTGGTACTTGGACGGGGACGAGGAAACTGCGGCGCAACACACGTGGTGAAGTGGCTCCGCTCTCGCGCATGGCTGAGCTCTGTGTTTTATGTTTTTGACCGCGCTCGGCCAGAGTTCTCCGATTGTACCGCATTGCATGCTTTGTCCGAGCACGAGAAGAAACATGGGGCGCACGCCCATCATGTGTTCGAGGTCGAGGGAGACGGGAAACGTCCAGTCGACGGGCTCGGGGCGGCCATCAAGAGGTAATTCGCAACATATGTAGCTGTGATGCTCATACCCCAACCCTTTTCGAGCTCTACACGGAGCTCACACGCATCACCAAAGTCCGCTCCCATGAGGGGGCCGAAGGGTAGGAAGTACAAGCAATACCACTTCGTACTCTTCTAGCCGGACGAGATTTGCACTGTCACTCCAAGAGATACCATTCCGGCGACGACGAAGTTCTACCAGTACGCAAGTAGCGGCAGGCCCGGAGAGCACTCCCGGCGTTGCATGCCTTGTTTTTGTGATTGTTGTATGCGAGGGGCATATCACCGGTGCCCGAATGCCGCAGTTTGTGGTCCTTGGGAGAAGCTGAGGTCCAAGAAGCAATAGACAGTCACGCATCGTTATCGAAACGTGTCAGTACTACTTCACTACTGCTTGTCGTGTTTCGTGCATTGCTTCGTCATATTGTGGAGTTACAGGGAAACACCTAGATTTTTCGAAGTCGGCACATCAAGACGCATCAATTTACCCATTTTTTCCCAACGAAACGATATGTTCGAGAAATTAAGGGCACAAGGTAGGTACACGGCAAACCAGCAAGCGGCCGGGCAGCCAGATTTCGCGATTTCACGCAGAAGCGTCCACCTTTCCGAGGCCGTACAGCCTCGCCACCGTTTCAACAAGCAACGGGACCTCTTTTTTCGGATTCCCCACATTCAAAATAGGGGAGGGGGGTATGTGCGCCACCCAAAATGGTATCACACACGGGGCGTCCGAACCGCATTTCTAGAAAATCGGCTACTAGTTTAACAAACAGGGTGGTTTAGCCCCCCCCCCCCCACCTGTCCAACACCCATATATATATATATATATATATATATATATATATATATATATATATATATATATATATATATATATATATATATATATATATATATATATATATATATATATATATATATATATATATATATATATATATATATATATATATATATATATATATATATATATATATATATATATATATATATATATATATATATATATATATGTATATATATATATATATATGTATATATATATACATCCTCTAATCTACACCCCTCTCCCAACTCTAGGTGGCTCCACCACACGGCTCTAAGGTACGTGCGAAGGGCACAAAGTGGTGCATACGTGTGGTGGAAGGGGCTAAACTCGGTCAAAACGGGCTCAAAACGGGCAAAAAACACTTGTTTGAGCATCCCAAATGGTCGAGGATCACTTTTGGAAAAACGCGTTTTTGACCCATTTTTGACCCATTTTTGGTCCCAAAATGGCCCACTTTCAAGGCAGTTTGGGATTTTCCATGAGCCAAAACCCGTCGCCACGGGCTCAAAATGGCCTAAAAACACTTGTTTGAGAATCCCAAGTGGTCTAGGATCACTTTTGGAAAAACGCGTTTTTGACTCATTTTTGACCCCTTTTTGGTCCCAAACCGGCCCATTTTCAAGGGATTTTGGGATTTTCCATGACCCAAAACGCGCCACCACGGGCTCAAAACGGCCTAAAAACACTTGTTTGAGAATCCCAAGTGGTCTAGGAACAACTTTGGAAAAAATGATTTTTTTCGCCCCGGGGACCCTGGTGGACCCACCGTTGGCCCCCACTGTGCGTGGGCTGGCCGGCCCTCCGGCTGCACCAAGTGACCACTGGTACGGGGGTCTACGTGTCTCGTTGGGCGATTCTGAGGATTCGAAACCATAAAAAGTGGGGGGTTGCGGGTGGACTAGGTGCCCCCGGAATCGGATTTTGAGCCACGTAGCCCAAGATACGGTCCGTGCTTGGTTTCGGGGGGTTGGTGCATATGGCGCCGTTTTTGGGGCTTTTTGGCACCTTTTTGGGCCGTTTCTCGGCCATATCGTGGAGTTGAAGGCACTAGAGGGCTCTTTGGCAGTGAGGTCAAGCCGCACGTGGAGTGTGGCCACCGTTTTCCTTCGTTTGGGCGTTTCGCCCGGGTTTGGGGGCTGCTTTGGGCGAAAAATGGCTGTTTTTGGCCCAAAACAGCGCAGCTTTGGGAGGGCACCTCCCGACTTGGCGCCACCGCCCCGGGCCGCCACTGGTGAGTTTTTGGCTCAAAACTTGGAATTGGCAAGGCCACCACCTAGGCTCCAAGATGCCTACATGGGCAAATGATCCGAAGCGTTGGGACGGAGCAATGGCCAAAACGGCAAGGAGACGTGTTGTTGTTGCTTGTTGCTTGTTGCTTGTTGCTTGTTGCTTGTTGTTAGCTAAAGCGTTTTTGACCCATTTTTGACCCACTTTTGGTCCTAAGACGACCCATTTTCAAGGCAATTTGGGATTT